>JAUMJM010000001.1:21537500-21967500 GCA_033558235.1 Neomorphus geoffroyi | reverse complement strand
CACGGTGTTCATTCCAAAAATTGCAATTATCATAGGTGGCTTATACCTGCATCTTTTCAAATAGATGACAGAACGTATTTCTGTGCTGTTTTTCCCTAAAGAAAAACTGAAAGATAAGAGGCAAGAGTTTCAAGTAACATTGCAACATTTAGTTGTCAAACCATGAATGGAAATTGCCATCATAGGGACTGTGTGTTTACTCTCATACTTCAAAAAAAAAACTGTGGTGAAAGGGTATTCAAGAAGAAAGGAATTTCTTGGGAAAAAAAATCAAATAATATGAAGTAGATGAGCAGGTTTTTGACAAAACTAAACCAAATATTAATTGAAAAGAACCCTGGAATACAGAGAAGGAAGCCCGTTGTTGTTTGGTGAACAGCTCTGGCTGGAGCAGCACTGCAGGTGATGGTCTGTCCAGCAATTCCGTTCTGGAACGCAGCTCCCCTGATGTGCACCACTCACCGGCAGCCTCTCAGGTGCCTGAGCTGCCTCTTCGGGGTCCCATCTTCCCATCATTGTTTACTTCACAAACACAATGTTTCTCTCCTGTAGTTTCATGATAAAACTTGGTAAGGACAACGGAGCTGAGGAAGGGTCTGGAGTCCAGGGGTTCTGGGAGCGGCTGGGGAACCGGGGGCTGTGCAGTCTGGAGTAGAGGAGGCTGAGGGGAGACCTCATCGCTCTCTGCAGCTCCTGGAGAGGAGGTTGTGGTGAGATGGGTCCTGGGCTCTTGTCCCAAGTAAAAAGTGACAGGATGAGAGGAAATGGCCTCAAACTGTGCCAGGTTTAGATTGGATATCAGGAAACATTTCTTCACCAAAAGAGTGGTGAAGCACTGGCAGAGGCTGCCCAGGGAGATGGTGGAATCTCCATCCCTGAAGGTGTTAAGAAAAATTGTAGATGTGGCACTTTGGGACATGGTTTAATAGGCACTGTGGTGTTGGGCTGACGGCTGATCTGAATGAGCTTAGAGATCTCTTCCAACGTTAATGATTCTGTGATTCTGTGATCCTCTGCTGCGGTAGTATAGAGTTACTGACTTTTCAACACTGACAGGTTCTTGGTTTTCCACCCTTTATTAAAATGCTTCAGGATTTATCACTGCCCAGTGACTGGATGCATATCTGTGGTGAGACGTCACAGATCTGTAGCCAGAAAAGAAACCGTACTAGTAAAACCGTTGACGTTATTTCAGTTTTATTTGACTGGTTCATATGGTCGTTCACCTTTTCTCAACCCCCTCCGTTACTTCGTTAGGTTGTCCAGTCCCACTGTAGACAGCTTTCGAATGGAATTGCTCGCAAGCCAATTTGTTCTGTACCAAATCCTGCGTGGGCTTGCCAGGCTCCTGGAGCCGCTCCCACCAGCAGCATCCTGAGCAGGCGTGGAAACGTGTGTCTCCACAAACGCAGTAGCCTGCGTTCTCAGACTTTCAATTGGTGCGTTCACTGAGGCGCTGCTTACTCCATTGTGTCTCACTGTGAGCTAGGAACTGGCCAGAATTAGAATCTGGAGACTTTCTGACTTGCAGAGTAGGAGTTTGGGTCTGAGCGATCGCCACAGCTTTCCTGGTGCATTTGTTCAGCTATTGTCAGATTCGGAGATGTATTTCATACGGATTGTTCCTAGGCCCCTTTGTCCCAGCACAGCCAAGTGTTGAAAGTTTCCTGTCCGTACAAAGCGTGGGCTCGTTGGTATTTCCATCCTGTGCACTGCAGGTAATTTTATTACAGTTCAGATCAGTAAAAATTTGGTGAAAAGGTGGTTTTCCTCCATGAACTGTGGGATTATTCCAGGTGTACTTGGGACACTCCTGTCTCTTCCCCGTGCGACTCATGGCTGTCATCCTGGGTCTCTGAGAAGATGCATTTTAAATAAGAGTTGCCGAGTCATTTTCTTTGAAGTCACTGTTACTTGGTAAGGGTTAGGTTTCCCTATTCTCTTTCTCCGTAAAGATCTTCTTTCCTGCGTCTCGCCTCTCTGAGACACAATTTCCTTCAGTCAGCAGGTAATGTCCCGTGAGCGTCATCAAGCGGTGATTTCACTTTGGTGGGTGTTGCGTAATGGTTACAGTGGTTCAGAAGATGCTGATCAGAAAGGGCGCCAAACATTGCGAAGCCTCACAGTGATGGGAATCAAAGCCTCCTCAGAGTGGAGACCGAGGGGCTGTGCTTTGTTAGGAGAGCACAAAGTATCTGCTGCTGCTTTAGGATGTGTGGTGCTGAAGACTGTGAGTAAGAACTTTCCTTCTTATCCTCGGCTGCTTACTGCTAAGAGTGTCACTTTACAGAAACTGAGTCTGTGACTTCTCGCTTAAGGTAGTGCTTTGTGCTTCTGCCTGTCTTCAGGAGGACCAGTCAGTACCAAACGCACTCGACTGATCCCGAGTGTTTGTGTGCATTTGCAGTCGTGTGTTACAAATTCAGTCCTGGGATGGATTTCATTCCATCTTTACCCGCAGATCTTTGCAGCCAGATGTGTTACCTTGCCACACGCTCACTGATACCTAGGACGCTCATGCGGATGATGGGCTGAATGTTTCCATGGTGTTTCACAGCATCTCTGTTTCTCAGGGTGGTTGATAGTTAAGCCTGGTCCTCCAGGCAGGGGAGGGCAGCTCAGGAGAACATTTGGGCTGAATTTCTGATGACGTCCATGAGGTAGAGGAGCAGTGGCTGTTGTGCTGGTAACAGAGAGAGACAGGCTTATACCAGGGCAAGGCAGCTTCCAAAATCAAGCGAGCATCACATGATTGTGTGCATATCATTTAAAAGAATAAAGCTCGAACCTCGGCACCGCTTGTCTCTCCAGTGTCTGAGAAGTGAGGCGAATGAATACGGCCTTGAACACACTTTTTAATTTTTCAACACTGTATTTTGCCAACTTTAGTTCACTCTGTTGACTGTTCAGTCAGACCGTTCTTAAATTAAAAAGGAATACGTGGTTGAATTATTTATTAAACAAAAGGTGCTTCCATGCATGCAGACTACCTGAGTTTTGAATGTCTTTTACCGTTGAGTTTGAAGAAAGTGCATTGCTAATAAGAGATGGAACAACCCTCCTTCTTCTAAAATACATCTTCCTCTGTCTCTGAGCAGTGAACTCATGTCTGTCCAGTGACAGAGGTGTGCCCACTCTTCGTTCAAATGCCTCATTTTGACCTTAGTGTGAAGGTGTGTCCTCAGTTTGGCACCCTCCATAGAGACAAAATGTTACTAATTTCAGGTAGAGAAATGTACTTGCAAATAATTTAGTCTGGATAATCTCCTAATTTTATAGACTAATGCATATAGATAGATGCTCCTGATGGGTTAAAATACATATTTGCTAGTGCGTTAACGTGGAGGAGCCGTACACAAGTGGAAAGAGGCTCGCAACACCTTTGTGCCATGTTGCCATCGGGCTGTGTGTCCCTGAAGGTTAAGAGTTCTCCTCAGGATGTTGGAAAGTGCTTTGTACAACCACCTTTGCTTTGCTCCATCCCCGTTGCTGCCTCTGGGTTAGCATTCCAGATTCGTACACAGCCAGTGTTGGTTGCGTTTTGGGGGGAACGTGGCCTCCGAGTGACCCATCTTTCTTTTCTTGTCCCCTTCCCCTGAAGAAAACAGCTGCTGGCTCCTGACGACGCTGTGTGGACTTGAATCACTTTGGGTGATGGTCACAGGGAAAGCGCTGTCAGGACAGGAACATCGGAGAGCCCTTCCTTCAGTCTGGGAGCTGTGATATCCTTAGCTTGCTTAAAAATTAGTGACTTGTTTTATCTGGTCTTGGAAGAGGAATTGACTCGCGCAATCAGAGGGAGCGTCTGTCCAAGAGCTTGATATTTCTCACCACTGATGTGGGGGTTGATAACTCTCCATGATTATGGTGATACGGAAGTGGGATGGGCTGCAAGAGGCTTTAGGAAAAGGGTGATGAGACCTCTAGGGCTCTGCAGAGCTCCCGGTCACCCTGGTGTGCGGGAGGGTGGTTGCGAGTCTGTGGTTTGCCTGTGGAAGGAAAGCAGCGAGCAGTAGCGAGTGGCTGGGCACACCCTGGCTTTGATAGCTACAGATGGAGACCTAAAAGATGGCAGGGCCACAGTCCAACACCAGCACATGTAAAATAAGGCTCAGGATTTAGATAACTCTGTTCCAGCATACTGACGTGCGTGGCCACGGGCCAACTCCAACACATGCAAAATTAGTTTCAGGATCATTCCAGCATACTGAAGCCGATGCCGAAACCAGTTATCGCCACAAGCTCAGCTAAATCGGAGGAGAGCCTTCAAAATAGTATATTTTCTTTTTTTTTTTTTTTATTAACCAGGCTAAGTCAGATGAAAAATTTTGTATTTTCATAGCAGAAAAGGGAAACTGGATTGTGGTTCTGTCAGCTCCGTGTGCACCGTTTCATCTCTGTAGCCCACAAATAGCGTGTTATGGTATCGGAGTACTTTAAGGCTATTTTATAAACATGGATACAGGTTGACCTAGTAGTGTACTTTTTGAGACACATCATTAGTATAAAACTAGTTAATGAGCCCGTTCATTTAATATCACGTTTAAAGACATGGTGGTCTCAGTATGCCCAAAATACAGTTAAACCAACAAGGGAAAAAATAGCAAGGAGTTAAAGGGTCCCTCCTCAAGATTAGCAGTAAGGAATTTAATCAATATTTTTCTGCTATAGCAAATTTGTATAATTAACGTATTTTATTTATAGAAAAGGGGTGCTAGTAAAACAGATTGAACAGTTCAGAGTTGCTCATAACTATTTCTCCAAGTACAGCTCATTTTTTTAACAGAAGCTGGAAATTGCCCTTAGGTGGCGCGTGCCAAAGGAGTTCAGTGGGAGGAAAGCCATTGCCAGGGGTGCTTTATTAGCTCAGAGCAGGCATTTCGTTTGGAGGCAGCCCTGGGAGGTCAAAAAGAAAGAAAATACAGATACTGGAAATGTCTATAATGTTATAGTCCGTCCAAATGTTGTGATACGTGCAGTGAAGTTACTCACTTTTTGACGACTGTCAGCACCTCTGCCATCAGGAATCTGTAATGCAGTGGCCGTCCTTAATTCTTCCTCATTTCAATGAGGGGGAAGTGAGTGATTTAGCTACCTGGACAGCTGCTTTTCTGTGATTGGTTCTGTTGTTGGTTTCTTTCTTATTGGCGTCTACAGAAAGATGTTCCTGTGACATTTTAAATAATTTACATTTTTCTTTATTGGAATGAATTGTTATAAAATCTGAAGACCTGCTACCGACACTTCCGTGCTGATTTTGCCACCCTGTGATGAGATGATAATAATAATGAAAAGGGACTTTCTTAATCAATAGGATGCAAAAACTTCTGCAGCGATACCTGATGCTCTGAGAGCTCCTTACTATGTAGGCAAGCCTAGGGTTCTGACCTGGAAAATGATGATTGGTTTTTTGCTTTGTTAAGCCCAGCGACTGAGGGTGAGACTTGGCCAGAGCAGTTCCTAAATATTTCCATGCAACTTCTCAAAAGATTTTAAAAGACATTCATAAGTTTTGAAAACTGCATGGAGTTGGGTGATAATTTGTGCCTTTTAGAATCTCACACACTCTGCATTGTTGGGCACATGGGAAGAACCCAGCGAATATAGGTTCAATACCACTCTCTTCCACCCACTATCATTCCCACAGTTTACTGGCACCATCTTGGATTTTCTTCCCAGTGTAGCCTTTATGCTGTACCAAATGGTTCTGTTTGTCCCACATGTAGTTTAGGAAGAAGAGAGAGGCCAAAATGAAGTTCACCCTACTGTTTGGTCCACAGGTACGTAGAGAGGCTAACGTGTGGAAGGAACAGGGTGAGTCTGGAAGCAGGAAGAAGGCAATCTGTTCATTCACAGAAGTCCAGTTAATGGTGATTTTAGTTGATTAGCTAGCAACTTCATTTTCTCCCTCATGAAATTGCCTCCACAGATCCTTACTTCTGGAGCTTAATCAGCAGTAGCAATCCATCCCAGGAGTGGGAGATCAGGAGTACTTAATTAAAGAGGGACTGTAAGGCAACTCTCCCAAATTGGATATCTGATCTAGCCTTGGCATCAGGAGAGCAATGCTAGGTAAAAGTGTTTATCAAGCTCCGTGTAGCCCCTCTGCAAATCTCAGAGATGGGAATATGGTGCCGACAGCCTGTAGAAGCTGCTATAACCTGAGTAGTATGGGCTTTAAGGCCATCTGGTACCTGAACACCTGCCTACAAATAACACAGACAAATCCAAAAGGTGGTCCAGTTGGACAGCTTTGCTGCTGAGATTCCCCACTGGAATTTTCTCCAAAAGCAGTAAACAGTCTGTATGAAGTGTGGAACGGCCAACGGAAGTTGGTAACCAAGTGCCCATCTCAAATTTAGGTGACAGGATAAAGCCAACATCGGTGAGTCAAAGGTTTGGTTAAGAGAACTGGCGAGGCAGGCTTACCCGAGAGTCATAGACGGCTGCTGAAATGGGCCTTTGGTAAAAATCCAGAATATTCTAAGCTTGCTTTAAGAAAAGGAGGAGAAAACTGTGGGAACTATGATATATGGAAGGTTTGGGAGCAAACAGCACTATCAGAAACATAAATGAACACCTGAGTGAATTTTGAGGATGGCTGACAAAGGACATTGTCAAAATACCAAGGAAAGATCCAGGAGTGCATATGAAAGCCCTGCATAGCTCATCCAAAGAGTAAGGGTGTTCTTCGGAAGATCGATGTGCTGTACAGAGAAGTACGGTAACGTGTTCTGGCAGCTCACATGGGCACTGCTGAAGAAAGCGAGAACAAGCAGAAGCTCATCGCGAGAGTGACTGGCATTACATTCGAGATAGTGAACAGACCCACCCTTCCGATGAACAATGAAGTACATCCTCTTCTAAAGCATCCTCTTCCTGTGGAAAGGTTGTGCGAGTCTAGTGGAATTTTGTGAACCTCATCTGGCAAACCCAGTGATTTGGGATCTGAAGTGCTTTGATCTATACGGTAAAATTAGGGCAGTGGGATTTCAAAGCTGCGATTTGGGAGTAGCAGAACTGAGGAGCCAGTGAGGAGCTGGTCGCTGGAAGAGTCTCGCGTGTCAAGGGCTCAGAAAATATCAGGATTTTGAAACAAACCAGCAAAAAAATGGTGTTAGAGGGAACGATGCAGTGATCTGTGGTCAGGTCTAAGTGTTGGAGAATCATTGAGTTCAGTAGGGCTGGACAGGTATCAGGCAGTGAGATCAAAGTTTCAACCTTGCTTTTTTCTCGTGCTGAGCTAAGAACATGTGTGATGGTTCGCAGGGTAATGATGTTCAGCTGTGATCGTGGGGCATGGACCGCATTCCGTTGGTTTTGTACAACTGAACTCCGTATCACTAATTAATAGAACAATAAATACAGAAAATGAACTATTTTGTGTTTTGTTAACAATTTACATTTATCCAGTATTTCAAGTAAGTATAAACCCATACCCTGCAATCGTGAGATGTAATTGCTGATCATGTATCTCTTTGTTCCAGACACTTTTATAAAAGAGTATGTATTATGTATGATGTGACCTTCAAATGTCATGAATGCGTTGTGCAATAAACTGTCAATATTTGTGGCTATAAGGTACTAGATGACTTTTACAATAATTGGAACAGCTTTATTAAAAGCTTGGATCACTCAGCTGGTTAAAGAGAAAGACATAGGCCAGTGTTCATCTGGGAGTTTCCTTCTGCCAGCTGGTAAACGAAAGGTAGTGTAAGGTGCTTAAGATGTCTACTTCCTGTTTTTAAAAGAAGTACCGTTAAAAAGGTCTCATGCAAAAAATTTTCTCTCCTACAAATCATTTTTTTAACATGCTTAATTTTCTGTCCGAACTGAGCTCCATAAGTTAGTGGCAAGGAACCAACCCTGTTTTTTAAGTACTGCATCTGATTTTCTGTGTCTCTCGGTCACACGATTCTTCAAACAAATCAGGCAGCTAAAACGATGTACTCAGAAACTGTCTTTGAACTTCGATTATCTTAAAAGGTTTGAAAGATGTAGAACAATTTGAAAAGTAAGACTGCTAAGAACTCCAAAACAATAACTCTGCAGGGAATTTGATTAAAATGAAAAAAAGAGGATAAGAAATGTTTTGAGATAAACAGAAGCGTAATTTTGGGGTAAGTGTCTGTTGCTGTCTCTGTGCTGGGTACACAGCCTCGTGCTCGCAGAACGCGTACTCCAGTGCCAGCGTTGCACTGGAACCATCGACTGCAGACGGGCAGAGGGGGCGTGCACAGCGTTTTGCACCCGTGGGGTGTGGAAACCAGCAGTGTTGCAGCGTGTTGTGTGCTTAGGGGGTGCGTGCTGCCCCCGGCCGCCAGCCTGAGAAAATGAGAATATTTTGACTCCTTTCTCTTGTGCTTGAAGGAACGCTGGGATGGCTCCCCTGTAGCCGAGGGATCGGCAGTGACGCCTCTTTGCCCCTTTTAGACACTGTGAGTCCTACCTGATATAAATGGTTATGGGCATTTTACTCCAGTTTCATTTTGAACGCGTTTTAAATCTCAACCTGTGAAGGCCCTGGCGGGCGGCAGAGCTGGGGCCTTCCCGTCGCCTGCGCAGGTCAGAGGGCTGAGTGGGAAAGCCAATGCCAGGAGCGATACCTTGTCATTTACCAGGGGAACGTTTGGTGCAAGCTCTATTTCTGATAATACAAACAGTGCGAATGCTGCTTTCTCTCTGGTAAGGCCTCCTTTCCAGTTCTCTTCTAAAATAGTTCTTTGTTTAAACAAATTCTCTGCCAATCCGTATTAATGCCTAACAGTTCCAGATTCCCATATATGGTCATTATAAAACCTAAATCCTTGATGAAACAATAGAGACAGCAAGTTGTTCCTGACCTAAGACATTAGTAACTCTTTCCGGAGGCCTAAAACATCACTGTAATATTTAGGAATATGGGATTCTTATATTTTAAGCCATGAACTTCACTAGCAAAAAAGTGTAGTGACATCTGCTAATAGAATTCTAATTTCAAGTTGTGAGCGCTGGGCCAGATTCTGTTCTCATTTACATCCCAGCTGCTTCAGGTAGCTGGAAAAATATGGTTAATTATATCCCTAACTCTATTCCTATTTTCCACTGTTTTCAGTATTATTGAAGCCTTCTCTAAGGAAGAGACAGCAAAGGTAAAGCATCTTTTTCGAGAAACTTTGTGTATCCTGTCCTGCTTCCCAGGGAGTGAGGTGGTCGAGTCCAGGGCTGCTTGGTGATTAACGTCTGAACATCTTCTGACTGTCTTCTGGACATTAGAGGCAGACTGTAAATTTTCCTGCCCGAAGATGGGCTGATTTTGGTGGTTTATAGATCATCAAAAGCTGTGATCACTACAGCGTCTCGTTGCACCGGGCTTCATCAGCTTTTACAGGCGGGTCTGAAGTACCGCTAACAGTTTGGTTTTCAGAAATATATGACAAGGTGGAATTCTGTGCAGCTTTAAAGGCTTCTGGCCACATTTCCGAAGGATTCTTTAATAATATCTAAAAAATGTGCAAGAGCAAACACACACTCATGAGTGTGATTACTTATTTTGTGAGTTGATTACCTTTTCCATGTGATTGCCTGGTTTTGGCTAATTTGGCAGTTCTGGTGTTGACAAATTCCAACTGACTTCACTGATAATTTAGTCTGCACGAGGACTGCAATTTAGCTCCTTTGAACGTGAAAGTACCTCTTTGTGAATCCCTGCGCTTTCACACACACGCAGCAAATAAATGCTCTGGTAGAATTCACGGGACGCGATGGCTCCTTTGGAAATGTGGCTGCGGTGGAAGTCAGTGCTGCTACCTAACCAACTGCACTCGTGTTTCTGTTGACAAGAGCAACCAGTCCTCTCCTAATCAAGTCTGTAGACTCCTCCCAGGCAGGTTCACCCTTTGGAGAGGACATGTGTGGGAATTTCAGATCAATCTTTTTCTTTGCTCCTCATGTGACTGGCTCGATAGTTCCTGCTTGGAGTACACGACTCGCTGTCTAACTAAGTTTGCCTTCTCTTGTCTAGAAATACCCGCCCGTTGCGCCTCCGTAGCATCCCTGTCCGTGTGCTGAGGGCAGTGCCTGACGTGGCGGTGGCTCATTTCTGATTCTGAGTTAAAATACCTGCTGGAAAAAGGGATTCACTAGTGGGTGTCTCGCTTCCTTTTAACCTGTGCTCCTGGCTCCAAGCTGTTCATTGGGATTATCTGACTCTGTGGAACTCTCCTCTCCAGGTACCGGTGGGAAGGCCGCCTGCAGCTCCACACTACTCATCTACCTGCTAGGAGAGGAGTGTGGGCTTGTCCCTCCTCTCCTGAGAAGTGGGCATCTGCCTAAAGAAGGGCTGGTCCTTCACATAATGATCTTGTGGATTGCTTCGTCGTCCTTCCAGTCTGTGCGGCAAATAGATTTGCTCACATTTTGGCCAAATTGGCTCTTAGGTTACGCAGCTAATTGCCACCTTCTGATGTGGACACTAAAGTAAATGTTCTTTCCGTGCACTCATCCCATGAGTAAATGTTCTTTCCGTGCACTCATCCCATGAGTGTCCCTGTCACACTACCTGAGGAGCTGCTTCCCGGCTGCGTCCCGCTGTGTCCTGTGCCGGGGAGCGGTGTCTGTCAGCTCAGCAGGTGCAGCAGCTGTGGCACATGGAGGTCTCTCAGCATTTGCCTTCTCCTTATCCTCACACAAAGACTGGTCTCATGCACGGAATGGAACGTTGCTTTTTGCGCTTCTGCCTAGGAGTTTTGCTGGGAACAAAAGCTCTCAAAGTGGAAGAAAAGCTCAGCAAAAGTGAGTTCCGAGACGAGGCTCGGGAGCCTTGCATCAGCATGTACATCTGGACAATATTTTATCCTCTAGTCTGTTATTTCCTGCACTCAAATCAGGAAAGGCAGGGATGGGCAGGAAGACATTCAGGACGCAGAGCTGCCTGTAATGGAAGTAGGCAGTAAAAAGCAGCCTAATCTGACGTGCATCGAGTGCACATCGTGCAGACCACATAAGTCAGTGAACCACAATGGCTGTAAGATAAGTAACTCTTCTCTTTCCTTCCTGATCTTTTATCCTTGGAACTGAGCAACCCAAAAGCCATCGCTCAGATCTCGAGTAAATTATAAATTAAATTAATTTGCTGGGGCTAATCCTGGTTCTGCAAACATGGAAAACATTCCTGCACTTTGGCACAATTGAACAGAACTGAAGGTTTCTGCTCGGGATGGGTCTCAACAGCAGGAGAAGGGGGACAACAGAGATATAGAATGCACGGTTATTGGTAAAGCGGAAGATTTTTCATTCCCCACATTCCCTGTTGTTGCCATAATCACCACCCGTTTGCTTAACTTTTTCCATGCTAATCTCCTTTTTCCCTGTCACTTTCCCCTCTTCGCTTTGCGTGGATTGCTTTGAGACTCGGTATGAATAACCTTGGTGGCAGAGTCAGAGAGACTTAAAGGCATTTTAAAGTTAGGCGCATTTTAAACGTAAGTGCCTTGCCAGATAGGTGCGATTCACCGTCCCGGGGCCCCAGTAAGAAGCCGGGGTAGCATTTGCTGGGGACAGTCGGCAGCCTTGAACATATCTTTTCATTGTTTGCAATAAAAGAACTTGGATGTAAAGCTGCTCATTCAGGTAGCGATGGCCTCCAGCGCTTCGGTGGGCTTTGTAGGCAGAGGGATTCAAAAGAAAACCCCTCAGCCCAGCTTTAAAGTCTTAGGAATGCTTTCACTGTGGGAAGGAAAATTCTTCAAGGTAAGGCCCTGTTGGAGTAAAGCCTTTGGAGCTATCTACTGTATGTCTGCTTAAATCTAAAAGGAAACGCTCCGGACCACCCACATCTTCCTTTGCTTCATTGTTGTTTGCAGTTTGCTTTTTCAGAGGGATTAGTGCTGGAGTAAACTCCATCGTCTCGCTGCCTTGAAAAAATGCAATTTTGTGTAAAGTGAAAATTAGACTCTTAAATCTGCAAAGCGAGCTGTTTATCTTACAAATTTATTCTTTTTTATTGGGCCACACATATTCCAGATAGAAAGATAAAAGGCAAATGGATAACAGGACATCATTTAGAGTTACATACAGCAAAACATAACTAGTAGACTTATTCTGCAGATTCCTCCTGAGTGGCTTGTTAGCTTTATCTATATATTTATCTATAATGCTTATAGCGTATTTATTGAAACCTAAAATAAAATCCTGCAGTTTATTAACGTGCGTTCTGTATTTTGCACTTCAGAAAAATCTTTTGGTGCTCAAGAATTCATTTGTCAGCTTAAGACATGATTATACGCAACTTTGTAGGAGGAGAAGAAGAGGGGAAAATCTGAACTCTTTAGGGAGATTGGAATTATACACTAGCACCTAAACGAGTTTTCCTGGACTCCTAAAGACAGAATAAACTCCTGCAATATGTTACTTTATGTACTTGTGAGTAATTCAAAATGACAGTTACCAGCTTTCTAACTTAAATATTGTGCTTTAACTCTGCAGTCTAAGAACAACCAGAAAATGTTAAATAGAATGTGAAAACTATCAGATTTTGCCTTTTGAAAAGGCTTGATTACATAAATGACGGTGGTAAGCATTTTTATCTCTCTATATTTTATCACTATCATCCCCTTCTTTCGTCTTTAAGTGAAATAGTTTGGAGGGACCGTTTCATAACAAAAAATGAAGTGCCTGTTAGTGTTACCTTCTCCAGAAACTTGCTTTGGGGTCACTGCTACTGCATGAATAGTTTTTGTTAGAGCCAAATGTTTAAGTCTCTCTTATGTCCCATCACTTACATTTAAAAGGCAATGCTTTGTAAACTGCACTGTATTTCCTGACAGC
Source organism: Neomorphus geoffroyi (assembly GCA_033558235.1). Classification (NCBI taxonomy): domain Eukaryota; kingdom Metazoa; phylum Chordata; class Aves; order Cuculiformes; family Neomorphidae; genus Neomorphus; species Neomorphus geoffroyi. The sequence continues at coordinate 21,954,693 of JAUMJM010000001.1, read as the reverse complement.
TTCGGTTGCGTCTGGAGTGGGTGAAAACAGAACAGTTTTAGTCAGTAGAGCATGGTTGGATTAACCAAGATTGACTGCAGATCTTGACTTTATGCTCCGCACCTCAGTAGAACCCATAGATCTCAGCTTTGCGTTGGGGTGTGACGATGTGTCTGTCTGTCCTGCACCCCTGTGGTGGGCCAGTACATAATCTGCGTTCAGGATTTCAACATTTGCCAAGGTACTTTTGGGTAAACCTGTGAATTGATACAGCTCTGTGATGGTACGTGACCCTGTTACTACAGGACGATAGATGAGTCTTGTGTGAAGAACAGCTTTTTAAAAATGCCCTACATTTTTGCAATTTTTATATCAGTCTTCTGTAAGTTATTTTGCTCGTGGTCTGCTCGGACAGTAGTGGCTTGTTTGAGACGGCGGAGAATGACTATTCCTTTATATCAGGAGAGAGGAGATGGCCTAGAGCCTGGCCCGTTGTGTTACCATTCAAAGAGTAAGCGTAGCTGGGAACTCTGAAGGAGAGAACTCAGGAGCCGCGGATGAGAGGGAAAAAGAATTCCCCCTCACCTGAGCAACCCTTTTCTTGCCTTTCCCGTGACGTTGGGTTGGTCACCTGTAACTCAGTTGTAACTGCAGTGCCGTAGAAGGAAGCCGGTGAGCTTTGTGTGTAGACATCACTGTCGCTGCAATGCCATTGTTTTGGGAGACTTTAATAGACTGACGCAAACTTTTCCCCTCTAAAAGCATGCAGATTTTCACAATACTTATAAATGTAATGGATTCAACAAAACAACAATCTGAAACTTTTGGGGGGAAAATTAATAGGAACTAAGCAAAAGAAGAAATCAAACCAGCTGCTGACACAGCTGTTTCTTTTCTTGTATAATTCCGTTCAATCTAAAGGTACCATATGCTGCTTAAAATGATGATAGGAAAGATGAAATAATTTAAGACAATAACAAGAAAATACATTAATTGTCAGCATTCTGTCAGATTGAAAGAATGGAGCAGACAGGTGTAGTATTGACATGTTTAACTTTGTGTTGTGTTAGCAGTTTCGGTGAGAACAACTTCTGACACGTGCTGAAATGATGTGAGAATGTTTCTGTGTTGCAGACATCGGAGAAGAAGCTGGGAGAGCGGTGGGAGTGCAGCAGCCGGCTTTGCTGAGAGACAGGAGCCTGGGTTCTGCCATGAAGGACTGCCCGTACTGTGGGAAAACGTTCAGGACGTCACATCACTTAAAGGTCCACTTGAGAATACACACAGGTGAGAGGAAGAAGGGAGCGGAGCGCCGTCGGCATGCCGTGCGTGGGGGGGTAATGCAATACGTGCCTTGGAGCCTGAATTCCCAGCGTAGATTTGGACTCATTAGCTGGAGAAAGTCTTTGGAGAAAGATGTACGACAGTCTTAAATAAAAGCACGAGGAATGTGGTGTTGGATAAAGACCACTTTAATAGAATCATCTTTTCCCAGCTGAGGTTATTTCTGTCTCCTTCCCTGCCTCATCACTGTTTCCTTCAATTACCCTTGGCCTTCAATAGGCGTAAGCCTATTGGTTTCAGACTTGGTTACACCAACCGCTTCAAAGGCCTTCCTGAGCATCTGCTGGGGGACTCTCTGTGTTCTTCCCAGAGTTACTATTTTTGTTCCCTTTAGCATGCTCGTTTTTAACCTCTCGCTGTTCATACGAGTACGTCACCTTCAAGGATCTGCGGGTTTTTTTTAATAAACTCACCTGACTCAGGGCTTGAGTAGTAGAAGTTAACGGTGTTTTTCACCATGGCAAGACTTACCATGTTTAATTGTAATAACAATCGCAGCGTTTCTACCCTACAGAGCTCGCTGCTGGTCTGGATTCTCTCTTTATTTCGGCATGTAGTCATTGGGTGGGCTGCTCTCGATAGTGGTAAACTGTACCCAGCCCATGTAAATCAGAATGCCTTAAAATGTGCAGGGTGGAGTTCACGTAGAGGTGGAGTGTGTTTGAGGTGGCTTACTCTGTCCATAATTGCAATCTGGCGTACAGTGCTGAAAGGGGAGATCGAGATGAGAAGGAAGAAATGTTTTCCTGTGAGGGTGGGGAGGCCCTGGCCCAGGGTGCCCAGAGCAGTGGTGGCTGCCCCATCCCTGGAGGTGTTCAAGGCCAAGTTGGATGGGGCTTGGAGCCCCCTGACCCAGTGGGAGGGGTCCCTGCCCATGGCAGGGGTGGGGCTGGAGGGGCTCTGAGGTCCCTTCCAACCCATCCCATCTCATGAGCCTATGATTCTACTCTGATATCCTCGGGTCCCGCTGACATCACTGGACATTCTGTATGTGGCCAACACGATGTTTTCTTTGCAGTCTGAGGGGTCGTAGCGGGCTTGAGAAGAATGTGCAAAACTGGAGGTTTAGGATGCTTCTCTTTGTACGCAGTGGGCACTGCAATTGTGGAGTCTTTGGTTTATTTTAAACCATTTTAATTAATTTCAGAACTCCACTGCTGCTTTTCTAATTGATAGGTAAAATAAACGTGTAAAGAAATAGTTTCTGGTTGTAGCTCTTGCTTGGAGAAACTTCACTATTAATTTGTATTTCACTGAAGTACAGGTTAAGCGGTATTTTCTTCCCTTCCCAAAACCAGCAGTCATGCTTCTCCCATGTGCAGACGCAGTACGTAACGTTAGGCTGGCAAATGTGAGACTGGTGTTGGAAAATTGAAAATGAAGGCTGAAAATTATTTAAAGAAAAAAATTGCACTGTCCAAAGTTTTTTCATTGAATTTTTCTTCTGTCTTTGGATTGTGGTGCAGGAGTGGATCTGTCTGGTTGGATTACAAACCATTTAGGGCACGGATATTCTTTTCCGTGTGTTGAACTTCGTAAAAACAATGAAAAAAAGAAGAAACACCATGAAATCTCTATTTGTGTGCTAGGAAAAGTAAATAAATGGTAGTTCTTTTATTGGAAAATAGTCTTGTGACTATGAGGTTTAAACAGTTTGACTTTTTTGCTAATGGAGATGCAGAGAAAAGTTCTTTAAAATAACCTGAGGATCCTCTCTCTCCCTTTTGCTTCATTATGAGGGAATAATTTTTTTCTTACTTTAGAGATGGCAGTGATTATGCTTTTGGTGTTTGTAGCTTAGAACTAATGGAAAGTAAATTAATTGCAATGGAAATATTCCATAAAACTTGCATATTAAAACTGACTAAACAAAATTAAAACAAGAAAAAAAACCCTGTATAAAATAACAAAAAAAGAAAACATCGTGCAGACTCTTGAAACAACATTTGCAATATATTTAAAAATCATTATAATTTTAAAATAGATAAAGATCAATTTCCATTCGGTTGAGAACAAAGTATTTGTAAATAATGACAAGATTGTGTTTAAATGGAGCAATGTTTTACATATTGGAAATAATCCTGATAAATATTATAAAAATGTAAATTGGCAAATTACGAGAGTTATTAAATAAAAACTAAGTTGCTTCACAGTAAATTGAAATGATGTAATAGATACCAGTTATTAAACAAATATTGGTTAGCTCATACTTGATCGGGGACAGTTTCCTGCCTTTCATGTCACACTCTGTCTGTACTGTATGCCTGGATCGTAGAACTGACTGATAAAAAACACTTCACTGTGTTTCTCCACTACATTAACTCAATTACTGTTCTTGTTCTCCCAGCACCTGTTTGTTAGAGATGAGCTCAAGCAGCTCAGCAGAAGTCGGGTTCCTTTGAACATCTGTGTGTTTGGAGGCTCGCGAGTCGGTTGGTTCGGTGCGCGTGCCAAGACAGGACCCAACGTCGGATCCAGCCAGGAGGTGCTGTGGCGTTTGGCCCCCAAAAGCTTAGAGGAGCCATTTAATCCTCCACACGAGGAGGGAGCCGGGCTCTGTTTTAGAAGAATTAGCGAGTGGCTTGGGTTGCTTCTTTTTTTCCCCTGGCTGTGGCTGCGACCTGCTCCTCACTGAGCCTTGGTTGCGCTGTAGTTTGCCATCACACAACAGGCTTCTGAAGGGGGAAAAACCAAGGTTTTATTTAGCACATTCAGTTGAGTCCCAACACACAATTGCAGAGGATTTTTCTTCTTATCTCATTCAATGATATTTAGCCAGGAAGAGCTTTAAGGGGAAGATAGTAAGATACAATTTCTGATTGTTCCCATGTGATAAGAAGAAAAGGGCATAATTATGGGAAATCAGTTTCTCTTCATTCTTGCTCTAAAAACAGTTGAAGGATGAGACAGTTCCTCAGTACGACCTCGAGAGGAGAGAGGAGGGACTCTCAGGCCAAAATGTTCTTGAGCACTCTCAGTTCCCACTGGAACCACATCAGTGGGTGGGGTTTCTACTCCACGTGCCTGGGCCTTTGGAGTGCGCTGTGTTCTACCCTTGGCCAGCGACACGTTGTGCAGGGGCTGGGGTCAGGTTAGCTCCAGCACCTCTTGTTCGCACTCCGAATGCAGGTGCAGGTTTGGGTTTGTGTGGTGCTCAGGTGTGTTCTCAGTGTGATCGGCACGTTAAATCCCTTGAGTCATGGAAAAAGAATAATGTGTGTGCGCAGAGTAGAGCCCCGAAGAAGCCTTGGGTTGTGCTAAACAGGAGAAACCTAAGAGAGGGAGAGGAAGGGAAGGAAGAAAAAGCTCTTCCTTAGGTTCCTTCTAAGGAAGAGAGGAATAGGGAGAAGCAGCTTGGCAGGGTGCTGTGTGTTGATTGGGAGCACGTAACGATGCGTGCGGCACACATCCTACGTCTGTTGGAGGTATTATATACATTTACGGTGTGGCTGCATTTCCCCGTGGGAACGTGCCTGGCCAATTTGAATCCTTGCTTAGATGAACTGATGAAATGCAGTAAAAATGGTGCTGTTTTAAATGAATTCAATTCACATTTTCTTCCTAAAAAAAGACTGCCTGTTGCCATTCTCCGAAGGCGCTTGTAGTGGGATGAGCGATATGAATAATTAAGGAAAATGGGTATGTGTGCTCCAAGAGGAGACAATTTTGGTATTGAACATCCTTTATTCTTACATTTCTAAGATGAACTAAAAGGACTTTTCATTTCTCTAGATTCCTCCAGATTTCCCATCCTTAACATTGTGCAGCAATGCCTTTTCTCCCATCTTAATGACATCCCAAACTTTTGTTGAAAATAATTGATTGAATTTAAATTTCCTTAAAAGTTTAAGAGGTAATGTTACAGTATAAATTTCCTACCAAACACTAAGTAGGGAAATATCCATTAGTGAAATTAACTACAGTTTCTAGGTAGCTAACAATGTGCGGTATACAGTAGGGCATGGCTAATGAACACTGCAGTGGGTGATATTTCATTATACAAATTAATGCTCACATTTTAATGGGAAAGTCACATAATGAATCTCAGCTTCAGTGACAGCAATTAGAGACACAGATTGTCCCCTTCTGGACAAGGCACTGTTTAGCAATAAGCAGCTGTGTAAAAAGTCTTCAGGTTTACAACATATATATATGCTTTGGGGGAATTAGTGTACAGTTTATATTAATGTACTGAATCTTCCCTGCAAAGGAACAACCGTATTTATCTCTCTGCTTTTTAACTAAGTAAAGACATGGAAAAGGACTAAATAAATACTGCAGATGAGATATAAATAAAGGAAAATATTCAATTATAAAACTTTATAAAAATTAAAGTATTTTATTCTAGTGCTTACTGCGCCACTGAAAAATCTTTAATAACCTGAGTCAAACCCATCCCAAATCTGTCCTTTTACAGGGTAGGGGTAGTTTTGTCTTATCTAATAGAGAAAGATCGCTAGTAAAGGGAAGTAGTAAAGAGAAGAAGTTAACTAGTATTTCTGACAAACAGATTAATTGTGTGGTGAAACATGTGCAGGATCCAAAAATAATCCTACAGAACCTTTGATATTCCATTTGGTTTAAAAAGTGTGAAGTGAATGATTAGAATGATAAAAGAAATTACCATGTAAGAATAGGCATAATAATGAACTAATTAAACCATACGGCAATTCATTTCTAAAATATCTGCTGCACAATGGATAAAATAGGTTATCAATAACTGTTCCAATGGTAAAAAAAAAATGCTGCAAAATGTTTTCAATATTTCCATTAAGGACCATTCTCTGGAATGATAAGATGTTTGGTTTCATTTGCTTTTCATGAAAGACAATGATAGCTTGTTTAGAAAGACACAGGACCCCGTTGCGACTTGCACGGTTCCTGGGTGCCAGTCAGCCCCCCGCCCCTGGCTGCCAGGGCATTAGCGCGGGGTTCCTGTCCCGGTGCCCTGCCCCACGGCACCAAGGAGCAGAGGGGCACAGAAATGCCATCTGAAACCACGTTTAAAAGGAGAGGGGGCATTCGGAGGGGAGGGGGAGTCTAGGGTGCAGTATTGCGTTTTGAGGAGCTGCACGTTGCCTATGAAGAACGGATGAAGGAGCCCACAGCACTAAATACAAGTAGATATTTAAGAAGTAAAGAAATTTGATAAGGGAACCTAAAAGCAATAGTAAAAATATGGGCATGGCTGTTAGGGTTGTGGAGAACAGGGTAAAATTGTGCAGGTCTGCCGGCTTTAACAGTTGGTGTCTTGCTAATCCTGGACAAGGATAGATGGAAAATTATCAGTCGTGGTGTAGAAGACTCAGTACTCTTCTGCTCTGTTCTCAGAAAGAAGCATGATGGTTTGTGTAAGTGTTGTCCAGTGGCACAGTTCTGCCATTAGGTAATGAGGCTGTTACGTTGTAGCCCACTACCGTTTAATATTTTTTAGAATGAATGAGACTGGGTAACATAGATACAGTCCTAGAAACCCTGGCTGGAGAGCTCTGCAAATCATTAAAGTTCGTTTAAAAAATACGAGTCTTGGAATGCAGAGCAAGTTCCAGAGCACTCCGAGCAGTGAAAAGCTTTGGCTATTCTGGAATTTCCAAAAGGAAAGAACATTAAGAGCTTGAAATTGTAAATGGGCTGCCCTGACATGTGTGGGGTAAAACTACAGGGAGAATCTGATAACTAATTGAGAATTGGTAGCATAGTTGATTTGATTTTATTTTATGAAAGTCAGTTTTGTGGAGTTTCTCACTTCTCTCGGGGTGTGTGAAACTGTTTGTTCTACGTGGCATTCCCTCCCACCCAAAAGAGGGCGTGCAGAGATGGAGTGGCACCGAAACGGGCAGTTCCACAGCAGTGCTTTCGGCTCCATCTATTCCACATTTCATCATTTTTTGGAAGAGCACGTAAAATCACCGTTGATAAAATTTACCAATGGCACAGAAATGGTCAGATGCTGCAGGTCGTGGGGAGGCACTGACTAGTCAGCCAAATGGATTCTTTTCAATGATACGAATTTTCCATCAGCTTAATGTAAAGGAACAAACACGAGAGGTGCTGGTGAACTGGGCGTAGGGTTACGGTAAAGAAGGAACAGAACGGGAGCTGTTAGTTGATTGCGTTAGCCGTGGATGGAAGCGCAATCTTGGGCTGTGTAGGATTAATATCAAGTTGAAATTTCATCAAGGCTTTAGTGGGTACCCCTATTTTAAAAGGACATTTTAAAATCAGGAAGGGTGTTCCACTGCAGAGTGAGAGAAGGCGAAGAGGTGACTGGTTGCTGTCTGCAAGTCCTTCCTTACGGAATAGATCATTTTATTAAAAGAATTTTTTGGATCGGGGAAAAAGGCAGCGATGTTCAGTAGTAGGAAGTGGAATCCGGACAAATTCAACCTAAAAACAAGGCACATGTTTTGAGCAGTGAAAGTGCTTAACCGGGAAAAGTTGGGTTGTTCTTCCTTGTTGCGGTTGAAACAGAACGTGTCTAAATCAATAAGTTTTGTTTCAAACTGTAGTTATGATTTGATGTGGGAATTATCATGTGAGGGTCTTTGGCTTGTATTGAACAGCAGATCAGACTTAGATGATGATAACTGTCCCTTCTGGCCTTAAAATCTGTAAATCTATTCATAATCTGGCGGTGGTCTCCTTGCACAGCCCGGGCAGATAATTCCAGGGACTGGTGTGACCAGATTGGTGATCTGATCTGGCGGTGGCTTGCATAGATTACGCATCTGTGCCATTTATACATCCTGCTGCACACACAGACCTGTTTCTGCTGGGCAACGTGTCTGTTTCCAGTTGTCTCCCAAGTTTTCTGTGCAGATTTTACAAGCAGCATTCAATTTTTATTGTCCTACTGTATCCTGATATAAAACAGTCCTCGTGAGATGTCTTGTGTCTTGTAAACCAGAGCAGCAGATCGATCAGAACTGTGATTATGGTGCTCAGATAAGTTATTCTCTATAAGATATCTCTTGGTTTTTTTTTTTTACATACTGGAATATTCTCTTTTGTGAAAAGGTTTGCAGGGATGCAGGCAGGGCCAGAGAATCCGCAAGATCAGGATGCCATTGCCTTTGTGAACAATGAAAAATGGCTCTTGGATAGGAAATGCAGAGAATTATTTTGAAGAAGTCATGTTCCCTCACTCCTACGTGGCAACGTTAATTTATGTGAACCGATATTAAGTGTTAAATAACTCATCCAGACACTGCTCTTGGCAATATTACCAGGATAGTCATTACACTGGGATGAATTCTCTGAAACCTTTCCTCGAAGTATGACGTACAAACAGGTTGTCTTCCTACAGGAATCGTAGCCTGCCTCTCTTGTCCCCGTGGTATTCCTTGGACACGTACTATTGCAGTTGTGGGTACAGTCCCGGAAATTAGTGCTCCTTTGGGGTTCCTTGGACACTGGCTTGGGTTTGGGTTAGTTTGGTTGAGGTTAGGTTGGGCTTTTTCCCCACAGCAGCTTATATTCTGTTTGTCATCTGTACAGGGACTTACCCAGGGCAGAGCTGGCTGATGATCTGAGTGGGTGAAACAGCATCTAAATATCCACACAATTGCTCAGTTTAGGAAATACTGACACACTAAAAGATTCAAAGATGATTTACTCCATCCTACCCCCTTCTCCCAGGGCCTGCCCTCAAAATAGCATAAGTTGAGATTGCTTTGAAGGAAACTAATCACTGCCAGTATCTGGATCTAAAAGAAAAGAGAGGGTTCCCTTTGAACGGCGTTGTTTGGCCAGTGCTGCGCTGTGAAGGTGGCACAGCGTGTTGCTACGTGTTGAGTCCAATTTCAGACCTCCAGCTTTAGATCTCGTTTCTAGCTGTGCGAGAGGCACCACAGCGCAGCGCACCGAGACTGGGAGAGATGGGAGCAGTCAGTGTCTTCATTCAGTCCAGCACTTACGGTGTTGGTGCTGAGCTGTGCCCGGATCTCCTCTGCTCAAAGGAAGCTCACTCAGCAGAGAGGCCTTTGAGCAAAAAAGCAGTGACTTCAAGGCTTAGCAATTTGGGGTAAGAGTATGATATTGTGGCCAATGCTTTAGACTGAAGGAGAGGTTTAGACTGGATAGTAGAAAAATATTTCTTCACTGGCAGAGCCGTGAACCACTGGCAGAGGCTGCCCAGGGAGGCGGTGGAGTCTCCATCCCTGAAGGCGTTCAAACAACATGCGGCCGTGGGACTTCAGGACATGGTTTAGTAGGCACGGTGGTGTTGGGCTGAACAGTTAGACTTGATGGTCTTAGAGGTCTTTTTCAACCTTGATGATTCCATGATTTGACTTCATAAGTACAAAATATTACTAGTATTTCCTCTAGTTGGCTTATTTTCACTCACTCACACCGTTTTTATACAGCTGTTGCTTTGAGCAGCATGTTGTTAGCAGCATCCCTGCAGCCTAGGTTGCAAACTTCTCCTCCTCCCTGCGGAAGAATGCATCCAGGGGTTGACACAGCACCTGTGGTGTTCGGGCGCGCTTTTTAACAGTGTCACTTGATGTGCGCTGCAAACACACCCTAAACTAGCATTAGAATAAAAGGAAGAGCTCAGCCTCATTGTGTTCAAGATTTTTGTAAAGGTACAGAGGATGCTGGGGAAGAGCTTTTCAGTTGAGAAGAACGAAAACTCAGAAGTGAGAGTGTTTAACCTTAGTAAGTCTGGCACTTGTTTTTCACCAGTCTGATTACTTATTAGACAACTCTTGAAATCAGTAAATTGTGTCCGAGGTCACTAGTGAGCGTTGACAGTGACTGGTGGGACAAACATCAGAATAACAGAACATGGCTCAAAAATATTGCCGTGTGTACGTGCTGTAGACCCGGCATTAATATTTGTCCGCATTCTGGGTGGCAACAGCACAGTCGGAGCTTGCACGCTCCCACACAGCCCTGCAGAACCGCAAACAAGTAGCGCGTGCCTTGCGTCCCTTGTCCCTGCCCTGAAACGCTGCTGCTGAGGGGGTGCTCAGACCCTCACCTGAGACCAGGGAAGCTCAGACGGTTGCAATCCAGCTCAGTTCAGGGATTCTTGCATGTCAGGAGGTACTGTTCGCTTATGCCCAGCTCCCACTGAAATGCGACCCCTGCTTCTCGTTGGTGGAGCGCCAGAACTTAATGAGGTGATCGTGGAAGACACAGGAGTCGCACTGAAATGTTTAAATCTGATTTCTTCTGTTAAGCTGTGTGGACCCGAGCCTAAAGCGTGAACCGTGCTAATTACTACCTCTTCCTCTGCTGAACACCTCTTGTTTGAGGTGCTGCACTTTTCTCCTCTGAAAAGGTCGATTAATGTGGTTGATGCAAAGCTCTCGTGTCTCACCGTTTAGCTTCAGGATTACGTTATGGATTTAGAATTTCCACTGCTCGTAATTTCTTTCAGCCCGGTGTGAATCGCAGCACGTATCCAGCTCCGGTTCGTGGCCGGCGACCGGCCCGTGCAGTGCTCCATGGTCACTTGAGCCTTCTGCTCTTGCATCTCATTAGGAAATTCCTGCCATCAGCGAGAGGAGCAGCTTCCCTTGTATTTCCCAGGATTTCAGTTCAGCCTGTAGCTTAAGCCACAAAAGTATGAAAGCTGTTGAGTTTGCTTTCAGCAGTTTCGGGGTTATGTGAGGATGGGTAAAACTTTCCAACTGCTTTGGTGAAGTAGGTAGTGTTGCAGCATTTTTACTGTGAGGAAGCTCTCAAAGCCAACATTTCCATTACTGTTTGGAGGAGGCTTGTTTTTGTCTTTGGGATCACTTAGGGAAAAATGCTATGTAGGGAAAACAGTTTCTGCTTCTTGCTGAGCTCCCTCGTAGAAATAATTGCCAGTATTGACAGCTCGCAGGTCTTCCAGATTCCTGTCGCTTTCGGTGAGGTTTTCCATACTTCTTCCTTTAACAGGAACTCTGCGCTGCCAACAAGTGCTCTGCAGAGATTTGGATGTACGATTGCTTAGATGTACATTCCGTTTGGATACGTCTTCGTGATTGTATGTGAATATTTATTACACGTGTAATAAATACCTCTTTTAAAAGTATAGGAGGAACAATAAAAGTTTAGTGTTGAATTCAAATATATATTTAATTCATGAAAATAATCTTACATGTTTTAAAACTCTATTCAAGCTAATCCTAGAGAAGTGCTTCTGGTAGGTGAATTACAGGTTTTACTACTTGAGCATTAGAAATGCCATTAGTACAAATTTAAAGGACTGCAAAAGCCAGTAGATAATGCTAATTTCAAATACAGAAACTAAATATATTTTGTACTTTTTTATTACTAGATTTCTTTTTTATTTTATTGACTACTTTTTATTTTAACTATATGTTCTTACATGCTGCAATCATAATGTAGTGTAATGATATTAATATTTTATAGAATGTGTATTTATAGTTCTTTATTTAGAAACAATGCAGTAGGTCTGCAGATCTTTGAATCCTTCTGGAATGGTGCCCTCCAAATAATGATAAATTACTTGTGCAGTATGCCATTTGCTAATTATATCCATGATTTACTGCAGAGCAAGACTTAAATCATTCATTTCAGTCTTGCGTAACAGTGCCATAAAATTTTTAGGTTTAAAAATGGTTTCCATGTGTATAATTTAAACAAATTTTAGAGCAATTGTATACACAAAATATTGCAACCATCCATTTGTTACATTCTTTGTCTCTCTTTTTTTTAAACTTGTACTTTTAATGATTACTCTGGTTGAAATTGTTATGCTTCATTTTCATAATCATAGCTTTTAATTCTACAACAGTTTTCTACATGTTAGATTAAGAAAAAGATGGCAAATTGCGTGTAGATACCATGTCATTGCTGAATAGCCCCACATTTTGGAAACCCATTTTAGAAATGCTCAGTTTGTGAATTAGTCTTCAATTAAAGTCATTGCTTTTTTAAAAAATGAATTATTGGCTCTAAGATCTTGGTTTTGAGCAGCTCATGTTGATTATTTTTTCTTCGCTCATGCACACACCAAAGTACAGCTAACTCTCTTTCTTGGTATTTTTCTCTTTATCCACACCCATAGGTGAGAAGCCGTACAAGTGTCCACATTGTGATTATGCTGGCACTCAGTCTGCATCCCTCAAATACCACTTGGAGAGGCACCATCGGGAGCGACAGAACGGAGCAGGACCACTCTCTGGGCAGACCGCAAGTCAAGAACACAAAGATGAGACATCGAGTAAAAGCTCTGTGTTTATTAGACCAGATATATTGAGAGGAGCCTTCAAGGGACTTCCTGGTATTGATTTCCGAAGTGGCCTGGTCTCGCAGCAGTGGTCTTCAGGAATGCTGTCTGCTGATCAGCAAGGACAAGCAGCCAGCATGTCAGCTGAAGTATCTTCAGAAAACATGAAGGGTTCAGAGATATCTTCCAAAGGAGCACACTTCTCTGAACTTGGCCGAGCTTACCAGAACATGGTTGGGAACGGCGTGAACTTTCAAGGGTCTTTGCAAGCTTTCATGGACAGCTTTGTCCTAAGTTCTTTGAAGAAAGAAAAAGAAATGAAGGATAAAGCGCTCTCAGATCCACTTTCAGCAAAAGCTCTGGGCTCAGACGCTGGCGAGGAAAAGATAAATAGCAAGTCCTCGCAGCGAAAGACAGAGAAGTCACAATACGAACCTCTTGACTTGTCGGTGAGGCCAGACGCAGCCTCCCTCCCAGGTTCATCTGTTACTGTGCAAGACAATATTGCTTGGCACGGCTGCTTATTTTGTTCCTTTACAACTTCATCCATGGAACTGATGGCTCTGCACCTTCAGGCCAATCACTTGGGCAAGGCTAAACGTAAAGACCACATCATAGGCAACAACAAAGACCAATCTAGAGAAGCTTCAGCCTCGGTTAATAAAGCCAGCTTGCTCTCCCCTTCCGTGCAGTCCTGCAAGGAGGCAGTTGTTTCAAACATGCTGAGCCAGCTGGACTCGGCCTCCGAGAAAATCACCCAAGGGCCGAATAAAGAGGCCTTGGGAGAGCAGAAGAGCGCGGCCTGGCCCAGCCACGTGGAATCCACTTTCTGTAATTTTACCACAGACTTCTATAAGCAGTTTGGCGTTTATCCTGGTGTTATTGGCACGGGAACGCAAAATTCTTGCGCCAGTAATGAATCCGAAATAAAAACACAATCCGAAGATGATCCCACTGTTCTGCTCTCTGACTCTGTAAATAAAAGTGCTACTGATGACCTTTCTGACATAGCTTCATCTGAGGATATGGAGTCTTCCAAGGAAGAAAACATTGAAGATGAGGACATTGACACAGAACCAGATGTTGTGAATAAGCCGTTGTCTGCCCTAAATAAAGAAAGCAGCAAAGGAGGCGACAACATACAAAGTGCAGTCACCTCACAACCAACGCAAGGGCTCGTATCACCCCTGCCGCAAGCGTCAGAAAAGCAGTGGCACAGTCAGAGTCTTCTATCCTCCCACGAAACTGCTCAAGGAGTGATGAAACCCGAACAAGTTCAGGGCCCACAGGTCCTGGAGAAGCAGATGAACATGTTGTCAGTCCTAAGAGCTTACAGCTCTGATGGCTTAGCAGCCTTTAATGGACTTGCAAGTAGCACAGCAACTAGTGGATGTATCAAGAGACCTGACTTGTGTGGTAAGTTTTAGACCTTCTTTTAGCCCATTTCAGAAAACACTTGTGCAGAATCATGAAGCTGCTCTTGAAATATACTTAGTCATGTTTGTTAGTAATACATTTTTTTAAATGTTAAACCCTGTGGGCCAAATTCTAGTCTTACATGTGGTCTTCCCCATCGAAATCAGCAGTGCTGCATGCATCTACTTATACAGGATTTTAGGAAGAACTTGCTTTTTAACCTAGAGTAGCAGCAATATAGACTCTCTGTGCTAGTGGCATCCGAAGGGATACTCACTGCTTTAGCGTACGCAAAGGAGGAAGGCGTTGGAAAATTTACCTGGTAACTTGCAAACTTTTCAGTATTTTGGTATAAGTAAGAACCCAAGAAAAACACTGGACGCTTTGCCAAGCAGCCCTTGCTTTCTCTCTTTTTTTTTCTTTTCCTTTCTTTGAATTGAGGTGTGTTCAGTTACTGCAATATTAGTGAAATCAAAGGCAAGTGCATGGAATGCGTCTACCTGTGGTGAAGAGCTTTTTTTTCCCCTTTTTTTCCCCTTTTTTTCCTTCTTTTTTCTTCTTTTTTCTCTTCTCTCTTCTCTTCTCTTCTCTTCTCTTCTCTTCTCTTCTCTTCTCTTCTCTTCTCTTCTCTTCTCTTCTCTTCTCTTCTCTTCTCTTCTCTTCTCTTCTCTTCTCTTCTCTTCTCTTCTCTTCTCTTCTCTTCTCTTCTCTTCTCTTCTCTTCTCTTCTCTTCTCTTCTCTTCTCTTCTCTTCTCTTCTCTTCTCTTCTCTTCTCTTCTCTTCTCTTCTCTTCTCTTCTCTTCTCTTCTCTTCTCTTCTCTTCTCTTCTCTTCTCTTCTCTTCTCTTCTCTTCTCTTCTCTTCTCTTTCCCTTTTTTCAGTTCTGTTTTGTTTCGGTGGCTCCCATACAGTAGTTGCCTTGGACCATTTTCACTATTCTCACTAGCGGTCGAACAAATGGTGATTTGCCTATTTAAGAATATGCCTCCAGGTAATTAAAAAAACACCACCACCGCACCAAACAAACAAAACCACCTTTTACCCTTTTCAGTCTCTGATTTACAAACCTGCAGTTTTACTTCCTCGTACCACATGCATCAGATTTGACAAAAAACAAAAGTTAAATCTATTTGGAATAAATAAGAATGAGGATTTTTTCAGGTTATCTCCTATTTTGTCAGCACAGTTCTTGTTTGAAAGAGATTTTAGAGTGTAAATCCTTTGAAGAAAAGTATCATTTTAAAAAGCAAAGGACACAAAAACTTCAGTAATGCTCATTTCACTTAAACTTCAGAAAACTCATTGTCAGAGCTGAACGTGCACAATAAAACGTTATTCCAGTTAAAAAAGACATGAAGTGTGATCAACAGTTAGAAAGACTGACAGTTTAAAATGAAACCCTAAATCTGCAGACACTGAAGAGTGGTTACCCTGGTTAACCTAAGGTTAGTGGGAGCTTTGGTTGAATTTACTAGGATTGTATGTGTGCTTAAAGCCATAACCCTGTCGTCAGGCCCCTCTCTGCTGGTCCAGGTTGGTCTGATAAAAAAGCCTGGTTGCTTCTCACTCGCTCTCACTGGAGTTCTTAGAGCACCTGGCTTCACACTATTGCCATTGCTTAAACTGAATCACCAGCCCGAGTATCTGCATGGCCTTACCTGTGCCCTTCTGTGTCCCAGTGCACTAAGAAAAAATCCGGAAAGGTAGAAATATTTCCAGATTCTTCAAAATCGGGAGTTACTTTACTGATATTTTGGAAAATCAGTGATAGTTGTTTTAATTTGAAGTGGGTAAAATCCTACTTGGATTTTTTCCCCTCTGTGTAGAAGCAGCAGAACAAGGGCTCTCTAAACAAACGAGTGAAAAATTGGAAAACTAAGTAGCTTTGTACAAAATATCTTTATACTTCTTCCCAGACACCAGAGTTTCAAAACAACAACAGACGCCCCCAACGTTATCATTGACATGAGGTCTGGTTACTTCCATTAGGGTTTTGTTTCATCTTCCAGTCAATTCAACAGACATTTTATGATGGCTTGAGTTTATATGATTTTAAAGACCATATCGCTTTCGCAAGCTCTGCTCGGTGATAATGGATTTGACTTAAAGTAGGAAGGGAAAAAAACCTGAACAGCAGCTTTTTTAAGCTGTTTTTTAATGGAAAATGCCATGTGAGTCCTCTTTTCTCCCCTCTCCAAACCCAGCATTTTAGACTTCCTTGCTGAGGTTCTGAGCTTGCAGAACGTGCATGTTAAGGTTGCCACGGAAATGGGTTGTTTCTTTTTTCTCAATATTTCACAGCAGCAGTGGATGAGTAGGAACAAGCCCATGCCAGTAGTTCTTTATTTATTTGGTTGGCTTGGACACCGCCCACTTGGAGTAGTGGTTTTGTGGAGTTTTCATTTTCTCCGTGACATTTTCTACTGTGAAATCACACCCTGTCTGTGTGTGTGGTGGAATCTCACCTGATGTTTCTGCCCTTGCAGATCAGCATCCCCTTCATTTATTCTCCTGCCTTGCCTTTGTGCAAAGCCCTTCATGGCCCCATTCTTGGCTCCTTGGGTCTCTCCTTCTGCCTGAGAGATCAGAAAACTTGAGACCCATGCGATTCCAGGGCACAATTCTTGTGTTCCTTCGTGTTTGGGGAGACCGTGCATTGGCTTTTCTTTTTAGAGCCAATGGCGTGTGGGTTGTTGACATCTCAGGAGAGAGCCCTGGTACGTTTGATGCAGCCCTTGCTCCATCAGGACAGCAGGCGCGGTGCTTGCTCTGCAGTCAGAATACAGTGGAAAAGAACTCAGAATATCTCAGCTTCAGTTAGACGAGATTCCTTTTTTGATTGGCCATGCTAATAGAGTTAAATTTCTGGCTGCATAAAAACAAGCTGGGATTTTCAGTGATCCGTGTGGATCATTTTTAGTTGGCAGATTTTACCGTGAGGTAATGGGTCAGTTTTTAAGCACAAATACTGGCATGAAAAGAGCTTAATTTCTGCAGGAGAATGCCACCAGCTCACATGGTTGTTTTGGAAAGCCACCACCCACGGGGGAAGCAGTCCTCAGTTTCCCTGTGCGTAGAATGAGAGAGACTGATAATGTACACAGAATTCATCCGTGCTTCTACTGTGCTTTAGGCTGTAGGGATGAAAGACACAATTAGGAAAGAACCATCGTTTCTGCACGATACAGAAATCTCTGTGGCAAAGTGCTGCTGAGAAAAATCACAAAATTTTGTAATCTTTCTTTTTTACATAAGTAGCAGAATAGAAGGAACGGGAAGAAAGAAAGAAGTAACCAGTGGTGAATTTGGGGTTACTCCTGACCTGCGCTTGGTTTTGGGGTCTCGAGTGACTGTACCTCAGAGCTGCTCTTGGTAATCTTTGCTACCGGGCAGTTTTTGAGAAGAAGACACCCCTGTCCTTGCTGCGTTAGCCCAGCGTGGAGGGGAAGCCCAGGGCGATGGCTCCCTGGCTTGGTAGCTGTCGTGAGCATCCGTGTTCTCTGCTTTCACAGCCCTTACTCATTCCACAAGTTATGCTCAGAGGTTCCAGACCCAAGAAGCTTTGGAAGGTCTATTTTCCTTTCCATTTATGCTCTTCTCTTTCTCTGCTTGTCTTCCCACATACCTGTAACTGCATCACAATAATGTTCCCTCCTGTTCCAAGTCATTCATTTACGCGTGATTTGCGCAGCACCTACTTAGGAGAAGACCCTTTCCTTTCTCTCTCTCCTCCCCTTTACATTTTCCTGCTTTGTGTCTAAGACAGTAAAACTTTCCTTTTTGCGTTTTCTGCTTGGGAGGTCCTTAGGCTTTCCAAGAAGAGCTGGTGGGCTACCGCACGATTGGCCAGAGATAGTCCTGGGTGTTCGCTGGTTGCTTGATGGGCATTGAACCCACACTTAATGGTGTCCAAAAGGATTAGTTCCATGTTGTCTCTATAAATCTGATTTGCTATAATGCTTGCTTTCCTCTGCAATTAGTGCTCTTTTCGCCTGCGTAGGCTCCACCCCGTTATCACTTCTGTCACTGTATGAAAACAGGGCAGGGCCCTTGTGATGTATGGCAGCTGCTTTGGAGTTGGGATCCTGCAAAGGGCTGAGCACTTCCAGTTCCCCCTGGAGCAGAAAGCCTTCGACATTGCACAGAATTATTAAAAAGCTCAGCATTTTAACTTTCTGAAATACCTTCCAAATGCGGAACTGCAGCACAGACAAGAGGGCTGGGCAAGGGGAAGATCGATTGTGGCAGATTATTACAGCTTTATTGTCACATAATTATAGGGCTCTACCCCAATGTTTAAATAGTGAATTTAGTTGTTGTAAATTGCTTATTGCCACAGGTGTCAAAACCAAAAGGATTATAATGGTAACCCCTTCAGAACTCCCACCAACAGATAAAATGCAGAAAAAGAGTTTTAATTGTTTGTGGTGGCTTCACTTGAATCTTTATTGTAGCTCTTTTGAATTATAAAATCCATATTAAACAGAAGAAAAGGGCTGGTGCATCCAAGCTCTACGAGGCAACGGATGGCTGTCCCACTGCAGCAAGGTGTAGCGCTCTCCTGCCCGTTCACAGTGTCCTGTAGTGCACTAGGTAAGCCAGCATTCTATCCCCATCTGCAGCTGAAGGAGTGACCAGAATATTCTTTTCCTTTAAGGCAGAATGAAATGACGTGGAAGTTTTACTGCAGACTTTTCTTTACCCCATTGTGGTGATGTTGAAGAGGGTTCTTTAGTTTCGGTTAGGAGGTCCGAGCCCTCCCTTTGGTCTACGACCTCTACTGCTGAGCGGGAGTTGAGCACCGCGGCCCCACGCCCAGGTTTCAGCCGCACTTCGAGATGTCGCAGTGCCATTTGCATGCCAATATCAAACCAAACTCATATGGCTTGCTTCCTTTTTTTAATTAACTGGGAATGCCAGTGATCCAGCGAAGTTTGTGTTGCTGGATAAAAGGGCTGGTCTGTGAATAGCATTGCAGTTGCCAAATGGTTCGCTAGTCATTTCAGTACAAACAAATGGATGGTGTCTGTAAGTCTGCAAACACTGTTGACATTTAGCCTTGTTTATGTTACTTTCCTTTTGCTGCATATTTTTGGCTAGAAAAGATACTGTCTGAATCAACATCGACTTCCTAAGCAGAAGCTACGGACCCAGTCTTGTGTCCCTCCTTCTCGATGAGTGGGACTCCTCACGTGGCTGGGGATTGCAGAGTCAGGTCCTGCGTTTCTTTGACTTTAAATTTCACGGCTGTATTCACGTGATTTAGTTTGATTGTCTTTTGTTGTCTCCGAAATCGGTCAGGTGATAAGTTCGGTATCACCATTTTGTTTACTCTAGAAACTTGTTATTTCTTAGCATATTCCACATTGCGGTGCAACATTCCCATTCCATTTATGTTTCTGGAGATTAACCCCTGAAATATCGGCTGCAGCCAAGTGCCGAGCACCTTCTGTCCGCAGTGAAGCTGGAGGCATTGGGTCCCTCCTAGCGCCGGCTCTGAAAGGGGGATTGTGTTTGCAGAAGGAGGCCGTGGTATGTGCCTCGCTTTTAGCCCTCAGTGCCACCGAGGCAAATCCCGAGCACAGAAAGGCTTTTCTTTTCTTTGCAGAGACAAAATAATGATGTAAGTCTAGAGCTGTCTGATTTTACTCTTAAGTTTCAACTCCCGAACAATATATTCTTATTGTTTTTGTCATATCCGGGTCACATTTAAAATACAGTGTAGGATTAGGCAGAGGCACAGAGATGTTTCCAGGTCTTTCCAAAGCGAGACAATGCTCCGGTTTGTGTTTTGGTTCAGGAATAGATGCTCGTGTCTGAGGTGCAGTATTTCCTATAGCTGCTCATAAACATGAACAATTTAGACATCCTTGTAAGTCAAAACTAAGTGTACGATTAATACCTATTACGAGGCAAATTTTAAACAATTAATTTGACAGCAATTATAATTTTTGTGTTATAGGCTTTCAGAAATAAATAACCAAATTCATCTTTGTAATCTAAGGAACTTAGGACATCTTTATGTGGAGATGATCTTGTTATGCACAGGATTGCATATCTGGAATTCCTGAGGTTTGCTCCCACCTACCTAGATACCTGTAGTACCAGGGAAAAATAATTACCTGAGGCTTATTAATTGTTTCAGCAAAGAAAAAAACCAACTATATACCTTAAGTGTAAGCATTAATATATGTATACACAATACATCCACAATATATAACAAACCATAATAGTACAAAGATAGAGGTCCTGAATATGTTCTGTTATTTATGTGTTTGGCAAGCTTAGGGAATGGACTTTAGTATGAGTGAAAATTCTCTTTAACATTTTTAAGGTTATTTATTGTCATTTCTATTTGAGTTTTTAATGGTCCTGTATTTTGTAATGCTTTAGCAGGAAAAAATACTGTAGTTATCTTTTTTCATATTCTTTAAGCAATATTTCTAGCTTAATATATTGTGCCAGGTTTTCCAATATTAACCAAGAAAGACAGTAAAATTCAATGAACAGCACTCTGACATCCACAATTTAAAACCTGTGATTGAAGTGAAATGTGTAAACTTCTAGTGGGTTATCATGTGCTTTGGAATAGAGTATTGTTGGAAGTAATTAGAAAATATATTAAGGTTTCCTGGTAATGAAGGTATGTAAGTTTTAATAATTGTTGCTTTCTGAATAAGTGTCAAACTATATCTTTAAATGTATATGGAGTTACAAGTTAGGTCACTTCTGAATGGAATGTAAAACAATACTAAAATGCTTCAATAACTTATCTCAGTGTTGCTAATAAAAGAAAAGCTGTTAACCATTAGTGCAGTTTGGAGTCGTTTTGTTAATTCATTCAAGAAGACTCTCTGAGAAGCCGTCGTGCATTTGGTTGGCCAAAGGCCCCTCGTGCCATCCAGCGCTGCTCGATGCTTTGAGAGGCAAACTCTGCTCTCGTTGGCTCGTTGGCCTTGTGAAGGGTGTTGGTTAAAATGTGGTCGCTAAGGACGGGGCGGTTTGTTGTTGGAACGATGCCGTGCGTGGTTAGGCAGGTGTGGAAGGGCGGGCTTTAGACTTGATTCCTGTCACAGAAAAGATCTTGGGAATGTGGAACCTGTTCCTCCTCTGTCACTGTTCCAAATCCAGCAGAAATTTTTGTGGGTAAGCAATGAGTAATGGAGAATGGACTCGGCGTCAGTGCCGGGGGGCTTGGCCAGGGTGAGCCGCATGTTTGGGTCCATCTGGCGACGTAGCCTCAGTGAGTAATGGGTTCACGGCGTCCGTCCCAGTGGAGAAACACCAGGAGCTTGCGGCCGTGAGTGATCTTTCTTGGTTAATCTTGCCTAGAGTCCCCAGTACTGCAGGTAGTGCTGAACT
Source organism: Neomorphus geoffroyi (assembly GCA_033558235.1). Taxonomy (NCBI): domain Eukaryota; kingdom Metazoa; phylum Chordata; class Aves; order Cuculiformes; family Neomorphidae; genus Neomorphus; species Neomorphus geoffroyi. The sequence continues at coordinate 21,933,402 of JAUMJM010000001.1, read as the reverse complement.
CCCCCTGTTCCACATGGAAGGAACCTGCGATACGTGTCCTGAGGCCGGGCTTCCTCCTCAGACCCACGTACCGTCTGCCAAGGTACAGCAGGCATAGGATAAGAAGCAACCGGTCGCGTCGGTCCCGGTAGAATCACTCTGATCCATGGTAAGTGTTTCCAGGAAGGATCCACCAGAGGTGGCCTGGTGCTCGGGGTTCTGCTGGGCACGCAGCGGGAGCTAAAGGCAACCACGAGTAGGGCTCCTGGTGTCACATCTTCATTAATGCTGCTAGTTCTGAGTAGCATATTGGTACTTTTTATTTATTCCACCAAAACACCATGAGTAAGGACCTGACATTTTAGCATTCTGTGTCATACTGAGAAAAATCTGTAGTTCAGCAGTAGGACAATTATATTATTTTGGAAGGGCTAGAAATAATACAGCATTTGTGAGACAACTGTAACATTTATCCAGACTCAGTGTGAGATTGTTCTCCTTTTATTTGGAGAGCACTTCCAAAAAAGTATCAGCTAGGAGCAAAGGAAAAAAGACAAGAAGAAGTGGCGGTTATGAATGCTTTTAACCCCCGTAGGGTATAACTTGTGTAATACCACTGCCTGAACCTCTGCGCAACGAGCTGTGAATATCGTCCTTATTGTCCTGTGGGCAGTATGACTAAGGAAAAAATATCTCAGTAATACAATGGAGCGTCTGTCTGACTGGCGTAACCTAAGGTCCATAACATCAAATCTACAGTTGTAATTATACAGCTGCAGTCACACCACTCAAGTGAAGGCTGTGTCAGCACTTGTATTGTATAAGAAATCCTGTTTTCAAGGGTTGATGAGTCATATGCAAAAAAAACCCCCCATTTCTCACTAAACAATTGTCCCGGTTGTTCCAAAGCAACGCCAAGGTACGGGCCTTTCCCAGTAGGATGTGGTCATGTCTTCTGCAATACGCCATGGCTTAACTTGGTGGCTTGTTTTGCTAATTAATATAACCTTTCCAACTAGGAAATTGCCCAGAAGGTATGGGGTTTGTGCATTTTTGTTATTGTCAGTTAAGTGGGAAATACTCCAGGGTGGGTAACGTCCTCTCTAAGGTTTAATAACTGGCAAAACGCATCTTGTTATGAAGTTAAGATTTCTTTCCCAGGTTATTGTCCCCAGGGTTGATTTAAATTCTCTGATTGGAAAATTTCCATAAAAATCTGGTCGAAATTTTGGGGTGTTTTTAAGATCCCTTGAAACCAAGCCTTTCCAGCTCGCAGTAACTGGCGTTGCTGTTTGAAGCAGCCACACATCTGCTGGCAAGGAGCGAATGGGAACGAGGTTTATTTACATCTGCACACACCTATGGAGTGTATTCCTTTTATATTTGGGCGGGAGGGATGCACAACGCTCTGGGCCAGGAGTGCTGTGCATCCCTCCCACCCAAATGCAAGAGAAATACACTTCAGATTGAGACCGAACACCCGGAACCACAACAATGTTCCTACTACATGAAATTTCTAGGTAGATACGCTGGGTGTGAGTGCCTTCAGCTACAGATGCCCTGCCCGGAGCGTTGCCACTTACAAACAGATGTTCTGATGCCACCTCACCTCCGGCATTTGCCCTCAAGCCTCCTCGCCCGCCCCGTTGTCCGTGGAGCGAGACAGTGCAGCGAGTTTCCTTAAGCCGATCTCCTCTGATCCGGGGCGTCTGCAACGCCGATCCCTGCATAGAACAACCATTGTTCAGCTCGCAGAGCAACAGTGGGGTAGAAAATAGCATGCCATGCTGGGGATCAGAGAGGGAATTGTTCCTTAATTATCTCTCACTGGAGGGAAAACCCAAGGCGTATCCCGCTATGAGCTGTGACTCTGGGCTGAACGCGAGTCCCGTCAATCGGACCTGGGGAGGGGGCTCACGGCCAGGAGCCGGCAGCCCCCTCTGCTCCCCCGGGTCTACCTGCGATTCACTGACCATGGGAAAAATAAGTTTTCTGCTTTGGATTCTCATTGTGAAATGGAAAATAATAGCACTTATCTCCCTGGTAGGAGTGCTGTGAGGATAAATGAATTAATTAATGTTTGTAAAGCACTTTGAAGATGAAGGACGTTATATAAGTCCTGAGTGTATGAGCGCTTCCTTCCCTGGGATAACTACAGCGAGCGACAGGACTTTAGTGATGAAAGTGAACACGCATTTAAAATATGTGTTGGGTGTGAGCGTCCCTTCTGTGTCCCAACAGTGTTTGCCAGCCTGGCTTCTTGAGGAGCGTCAGGTGGTGATCCCGGTGCCCAAACCTTTGACCTCAGCTCCCCCCGTGCCACGCAGCCAGCGCTCCGACATTCCCTGCACCCCCGGCAGCTTTGCCATGTTTCAGACATAAGATTTTTCCACCACATCCTTGAATTTTGGCCTCAGAAGCGCCAGCTGGGTTGCGGTGCTGATTTGTGGCCGTCACCGCAGGACACCAGCCCTGCCGTGCTGGGGAGCCGTGTGGCACCCAGGGCCTGCCTGGAGCTACTTGTGCTGAGCCACCGTTCGGCCCGTCCTTTCCAGCGCCAGCGTGGTGGGTCCCGGTGTCCCAGCTCACGCTTGCTCATCTGGCAGTTGACCTGGCTCGTGTGGTTTTTAACCCAATAGCAGTGACTTCAATTCACTACCTGTAAGTTCAAATTTGTATTGCCTAGTTTTCAACGTTACCATCCTAGGTTTGTCCTTGTGCTTTACTTATTTCTTTCTTATTTGAGCCAGGACGTGTGTTTGAGCCGGAAGAGCTCCCATGTGTAACAAGGCAAGTTAAGAGGATGCAGGGAAGGAAAAGCAGCGCTTCAGCCATATAGAGATGTGACATTAATCAAGAAAGACACAGAAGAAAAGGTTTGTGCGTTGAAATAAACAGGTTCAAGCAGAAATTCAGGATTTCCAAGGGTCTCTTCTCATCTCACAGCTGCCACTTACGCCGGGCTGTGCACCTTAGGAGAAGGGACCACGTTGGCCCTAGTTGTGTCTCGTTTCACTTGTCCCCTTGCACAGCTAACCTGTTCTGGTCCGTGCACTTGGTTGTCTTTTAAATCCTTTCAAATCTTTGTGGTAATCCTGTGGCAGGTGCAGCCTGACAGCTGGGTGCGAGGAGCACGGTGTGCTGGTCCTGTCGGTGTAGGTGCTCTCCCAGCCCCACGCCCAGCAGTGCGCTTGGTTCTCCCTGCTCAGGGTTTGAAGAGTTTTTTGCCCAGCAAAGTTTTCTCCTAGATGCCAAATGCACCAATCGTCTCATCATTGGCACAACCAGACATCCTCAACTCTGGCACCAAGGCGCACCCAGCAGTGCAGCTGATTTTTCCATCTCCTGACACAAGAACTGTTTCATGATGCGGAGGGTTTATGGGTGTAGTCACTGAAGGTTATGTAACTGTACATTGGGGTGGAAAACTAAAAAAAAAACAAAACAGAAGATCTTTCCCAAGGGATCGAGGTGGGAATCCCATTACCACGACGGCCCCCTCTTTAGTTGCCGAAATGATTGACAGCTGGATAAGGTCAAAAATGAAACCCAAGCCATGGGGCACGGAGCGGGGAGAGGGCATCAGTTGAATAAAAATCCCGAGTGTCCGTGCTGGGGAAGGAGGAAACCGGCACTCCCAGTAGAAAAATCCTCACCCTCTGCTCCCCTACTGTTTGTTTGGGGAAAATGCTGCAGCTTAATCAGAATTATTTACAAGATAATGGTCCATTGTTTGTAGTAAGACAGATGCTGTCTGTGGGAATTTGGTGTTTTATGCTCGATGCATTACAGTGCCATCGCTGTGTACAGATGGGATCACAGTGGTATTGTTGTTATCCACTTTTTGGAAATTTGGAGGATCCTTACTGTGAAAGGAGGATCCTTAAATAGAAAAAGAGCTTTCTCAGGCCCAGAACTGGGATTTCTGTTAAGGTAGAATTGGGTTTGTAAATGTGTGGGAGTGGAAGAGGACAAGGTGGAAGCGCTTTGCCTGAGACCTCTGGCACACAGGTCCCTGAGCTGAGCTGACCTTACTTGGCGGTAGTGGGCATGAACTCAACAGATGGATGTATCCGTGTGTCTTTCCAAAGGCGAGGAGATGCGCTCTGGTGGGGGGTCTTGGTGCTCCCTGCTTTGCTGGTGGCTGCCAGAGGCACTTGCTTAGAGAGCAGTGCGAGAGGTACGCGAGCGTGTCTGTGCGAGGGTAAGACTTGCCTGCTGAGTAATCATCCTCTGGTCGTGCGATTGCAGTGCGTGGTGTTCCCTGCCGTCCTCCCCATGTGGCAAGTTAAGCGCTTCTGTTTCACCAGAAAAATTCATCCCAATGATTTTGTGTGCGAAGCTGTGGGAAAGGAAAAAGATTTTCACTGGGTTCATACTGAAAAAAAAAGCCAACAACCAAACCCAATCAAAATAACCCAAGAAATGAAAAAAACCCCACCCAAACAGAAAAATCTTTATTTATTTATAAGATAAATGCAAGATTTTAGAAGAAATGTGAGAAATGTTTTGCTGTGAGGGTGGGGAGGCCCTGGCCCAGGGTGCCCAGAGCAGTGGTGGCTGCCCCATCCCTGGAGGTGCTCAAGGCCAGGTTGGATGGGGCTTGGAGCCCCCTGACCCAGTGGGAGGTGTCCCTGCCCATGGCAGGGGGTGGCACTGGATGGGCTTTGAGGTCCCTTCCAACCCAACCCATTCCATGACTCTATGATTTATTTATGTTTTTACATGTGTTCAACCCCAGCAGAAGCTCTGTTTCCGTAAGCATCCCCTCCCGGCCCAAGTAGACAGTTCAGAGCGGCGGTCTAGAGCCCGGCAGCGGGGACAAGCCCGAGGCGTGCAGGTGGGTGTCCCTGTGCCAGCTGAGAATCACTGCCTCCAGCAGGAATAGGGAGCTCTGGTGAGGCTGGTGGAGACAGCGGCCTCCGTCGGCGCGTCCGTCGCTCCAGCTGCCTGGCTCTGTCTCAGCAGAGCGGGGAGGCAGCAGCACCCTCAGCTCTGTCCCGTGAGCCTGGGATGAGAGGACACGGGCTGCCCGCGCACCGCTGTGCCGCTCAGAGGCAAATCCCGCCTTGCCTTTTTTTCCCTTCCCTGAATCCTGCTGAGATGAGACGTTCCTGCTCAGGTCGCTGCGCTTTGGACCGGGACCTGCAGGCAAGGTGCAGCCCAAGGGGCTGGAGGGTGCCTGGGGGGTGGGGGTGCATGTGTGCGTGTGCACGCGCTTCCTCTCTCAAAACTCTGCTTTCAGCGTGCAATAGCTCACACGTTACCTCGGCAGAGACCGGTGGGCACCAAAGGCAACCGAGAGACGACTAATCACCAGAAGGGCTCCCGAGGGGACTTTGAGCATCCACGTCTGGTATCCCAAGATCCATTAGCTTTCAGGTAAAACGCAAAACAATGACCGTCTTTTTTTGTCTGCAAGATAATGAAGCTGTCTGTCCATCACCGCGAAGTAGCTGAGTTTCCCCAGAGAAAGCAGAGGGCCTGGGGACGAGGAGTGACGCAGGAAAGGGCAAGGAGTGGCTGAGTCACAGTTCTGGGGTCTGTGCAGCTGGAAATGAGTTTCCAGCATCAGCCTGTCCTCCCCTGGGTGGGCTCCCCCAGAAATGGGTGACCCCCGAGTCCTCCCTTCCCTCTGGGCTCAGGGTGCCACCAGGGACAGAGCCGATAGCATCAGGTCATGAGTGGAAACCACTTTGTCCAAGAAGAGGGCTCTCCCCTGGCTTTTGGGAAGTGGCGGTTTCCAAGAACACCCTCAAAGGGTGGTTTCCATTCCTGAGTAGTTTCATTTCTCCCAGCTGTCTCCAGTCGGATCTGTATGGGGAGTTCTACGTTTTTTCCTCCAAGTCAGCATTTATTTGCAGAATCTTAATTTTGTATTTCCTGACATTCAAACTTTTCAGCCTAATGTTCTAATAAGGGTTCTGTCCGTCCGTCTAAATAAAGCTTCGTTCTAATGAGGACACCATCCATCTCCCGAGATGGAGCCGTAACGACTCCTAGCCTCAGTGTAATTTTAGCCAGGCTTCCTTCCCCACCCTCTTCTCCCCACAGCTCTTTGTTTGAGGTGTAAATTATCTGTTTTGGGACGAATTTGTGCGGAATTTTATTTTGGGTCAATTGACTGAGCTATCGTGTGAGCCTCTGCTTTCTCTCTGAAAAGGAGGGTTTCGCTCACTCCCCGTTGTGTGTTCAGTGCCTGCTTATTTGCAGTTCCTGTTCAGAAGACTCTGGGTTTTCATGCCAACGATTTTCTGTTTGAGTTATTGGAGTAGGGAGGTTGTGGGAGCAGGCCAGTGTCAAAGGTTCTTGCGTGAATGATAATTAATAACATTATCAGACTGATTATGTGTTTAGATGTCCAGAATCAGGAGTGAATTGAACTTGTTAAATTTAATTCCTACCTCCAAATATCGGACTGTTTCCCGTGGCTGGGAGCCTGGCGCGCTCACCAGTCTTGCATTTGCATGAAGGACAAAACTGGGAATTCAAAAGGGCAACAACTAATGAGAATTGCTGAAATTCTGGGCTTCTGGCATTCCTAGGGCTTCTCCTACGGCACCACCGCTCTGTGAGCTTTCACCAGGGAGAGGAAAGCGCAGATCGGGTGCACGATAACGTTTATAGACCCCAGTTTCATTGTGTCAGCTGCCAACTGAAACGTCGAGTCATTTGAGATTGGAGATTATGTCTTTTAAGGTCCCGAAGAGCCGTTTCACATGCGAGCGATTACCTCTGTCAGAGGCAGGAGAGCCGGGTCCCACCTCGGTGGGTGGGATCTGAACTCACGCTTTCAGAGGTCAATAACAGGGTTTTTAGACCTTTGTGCCTCTCGGTCCCTCATAGCCAGACCTTTTCTGTTAAAACTGTTTAAATTACAAGCCAGTAATAAAAGGATCATATGTGTTTCCCACTGAACAGGTTCTTTAAGGCTATTATGATAATTAAAAACATATGGTGCCTACGCAAGTCAGAGGGAAACCACAGATGTACAAATTAGGTATTATATAAGGTTTTTCTTTTTTGCCCTTTCTAAAACACCAAACCAAAGGAGTACAAAGACATAAAGATGGTAATTTTTTTTTTTTTTGAGATGGTAGGTAGCATTTTGGATTTTTAATCATGAAATATGCAAACCTCCTTTCTTACGCATAATGAGATCAAACTCTTTCTGATACACAGGAAGAGAAAACCAGTAGTGTAAGACTGCAGTATTTATGGAAGGAATAAGGAAACACTTTGTTTCATGCAAGTTATTGGAGACCAGGAAACCTTTTGCATTTTTTATGATGTTTCCCTGCACAGACACGGAGGATTATATTTATTAAATATTGAATTATATTGAAATTGGATTGATGCAGCCAAAGAAGGACATTTCTTTGTATTCCATTTTTTCTCCTTTTAAAGAAGGGAAATGTACTGATATTGATTGCAGTACAAGCAGTCATTTGTTTTAATTTAAAAATATAGGATTGATTTTGAGAAGGTGATAAATACTGCTAATAAAAAAATTCAAAATGGGGATTTATAATGATTCTCTGTTAAGTCAATGGTTTAGTGAGGCTAACTTATAATAAAAGCAGAGACGTGCTGAACTATCCGTGCCTAATGGGTTATTTGCTGTTTGCTAGCGCTGCAAACTTTCCTTGCTTTGCTGGGCTCTGCTACAAAAGGTGAAATTTCCATCATCGAACGCTCCTTGTTCTGTCCTTCTTTTGCTGCACACGGGCAGCGCAGCGGCTGCGGCCGGCGAAGGGCCCTCCCTGCGCAGCCCCGTAGAGCTGTTCCGTGGAGAGGGGCCGGATCCAGATGTGGCGGTTGGGTTTGATGTTGGAAGTTGTGGTTGATCTCTGCTTCTCGTGCTGCTCCGCAGGTTTTGGAGGCTCTCGGCCTCTGCACGGGTCCTCCCTTCTGGCCCATGAGATGGGCCGATCTCCGCAGTGCTTGTGGGTGCCCTGGAGCCCCGCAACTCACAGCCGTTGCTTTAAGCTGCACGGCTCACGCAGCACCAGGGTCTGCCTGGAGACCCTCCTCGATCCGCTGCTCCGGGCTTGGTGCCTCCTGCATCCCTGCAAGGAGCGGGACCCCAGCATTCCCACCGTGGTGTGCTGTGCCGTGCCATGCTGTGCCGCGCTGTGCCACGGGCGGGCAGCATCCCAGCAGCACCGAGCGTGGCAGCCTCAGGGTTGAAGGACGCTCCTTTGGCTCAGGGAGCATCCCGGCACCGCGCTCACGGTTGGGCTGGGATGCTGTCAGCCCAGGAGCCCCCAGCAGGGCTCCCTGCTCTGGTGTGACCCAGCCTGGGGGTCACCATCCTGCCCCGGGCAACGCGTCCCTGCGCAGGGGTCTGTGTCCACACTGGGGTCCTGCCCCAAGGCGCAGCTGCGCACCCTTTTGCCGCGTTCACGTATGGTTTAACCTCTTTTTCACCATAAAATGATCAACTTTTTTTTTCTTTTTTGCACTCAAAAAACTTTTTGAAGAGGGAAAAAAAACAAGAGGTGAGGGAGAAGCCTGATGCTAATCCTGCGGGTTTGCAGGAGCGGTGGCTGAGCGGGCGTTTCTGAAGAGAGGCTTTTCTTTTATTGAGTGAGTGATAGCAAACTCCGTGTTATTTCGCATGTAGGTATTACCATTTTAACATTTACAGAGGTAAAATAACACCTTGTCACTCAATGCAAATACCAATCACAAAATGAATTAATTGTAATAACTGTTGTCAACAGAACAAAAGACTTGTTGCTTTCCTAAGCAGATTTCAGTGCCACTGATAACTATATACAGAGGTTCCCTTTGGGCTTAGTCAGTGTGTGTAGTCAGAACATAATTTCATCTGTCTTTCTCTGCACTTTGTTGTAAAAATCTCAGAAATCGAGTTAAAAACCTGTATTTTTTGCATATCACTACGTGTACACTTCAGCCAGGCTTATGGGGGTTTTTCCCTCAAAAAATCCCTGGACATTTTTACCAGATAATTAACACTTTTTCATGGCTAACTTATAAAGAATTAACAAGCTTGTAACAGTCTGCAGGATCGCCTTATGCGGTGATGGACAGTTACTTCCGTAGTAATGGGCAGCTTTTTTGCTACACGAAATAGGTTTTTGGTAACGTTTCTTCTTTCTGAGTCATCTTCATCCAAAATGAACAGCGCTATCCCAATGGATGGGTGCAGTTTCTTTGGAAAGGGGGGAAAGAGAGAAAAAAAAGAGCCAAGAAAAGCAAAATTCTTCATACTTTTGCTAACCAAAAATTTACTCGAGCGCCGTTTGGGGTGTAGGGGGAGAACTAATTAACGAATTTCACAAAGGAGCCTCAGTGCAGCAGGAATGGGTGCCAGCATGCTCCGCTCATTTTACATGGCTGTTTACCTTAATAATCAAAAATACTACAGCGTATTCTCTATATTTTACTGTGAATGCTGTGTATTTTCTTAAAGAAACACACATGAATATCGCAGCCTGGGACAGTGATAAAGGCCACCACCAACAGAGTAACAACTCATCGGGATCTGCCCCGCAGAGCCATCGAAGGTCCGTTGCACGTCCTTACTTAACAGAATGCGTATCTGGGATTGCTTCCCTCTGCTTCCCTTTCAAAGCCCTACCAACAGGCTCAGTTATCCGCGCGTCTTTCCCCAGACCCAAGCCAGGAAGCAGGAAAATATCCCACGTAGAAGTCTCTTTGGGTAAGGGTCCGCGACTGGAGGCAAGGCAGAGCGGCTAACGAAGCACTGACGGAGCAACTCTGCATCGTTGTCCGGGCACCCGGTCCTGCTGCTCGTGCCTCTCGCTTGATGAACCCCGGGAGCACCTTGATGCAGGTAGTGCCTTGAAACCACAGCAGGACCTTCCTGAAACTACAGTAGGTCCTTCTTGAAACCATCTCCTTTCCGAAGGGCGGGGAGCCTCGTGCAGCCCCTGCCTGGGCTTTGTAGCAATACCTTGGAGGGACATAAAAGACCAGTAGATGATCTGCTCAGGGATCTGGTTTAGTAGTGGACCGGTACGGTTGGACTCGATGATCTCAAAGGCGTTTTCCAAACAAATGATTCTATGGTTCTGTTGCCCCTCAGCCTCAGTGCAGGGCATTTCTGTGGTTTCCTCTCAAGCTCTCCGCTGTCGATAACATTTGATCTGTTTTTCTTGTTGGCAGCTGCTGTGACTTCAGCCCCCAGCCCTTCAAATGCTGCTGCTTCTACCTGGCACATGGGTTTTACTGGGGAGCGCAGCCTGGGCTCGGGGTGCTCACTCCCAGCTCTGGAGGGGCCGCGTGACTCTCTTTAAGCTACAGCACATTTGTACTCGCAGTTGTCTTTATTGTTTGAAGTAAACAGTCCCGAATGCGCCCGAGTGACTGTTCTCTCATGCACTTCCCACGGCAGAGGGGACTGCCATATCTGCGTGCCCGCGGCTGTGCTGGAGCTCGACTGGTGCTGTTTGGGCAGCCTTAGGCCAAGGCTGTGGTTGCTCTTGCGTGGCTGCACGGGGAAAGCAGCTCTGGGAGGGCTGGCGTGGCTGAAGGCTGCGGGTGCCACGGTGCCCCGAGCTGTCCTGAGGGTGGGATGGAGCTGGTGGGGTGCCGTGCTTTCCAGAGCACTGGCTTTGTGCTCGGAGCAGCCGGCGCTGCCCGGCCTCCACCACACCTCCACCACCAATCCTTCCCTCTGGTTTACGGCTGACCCGCGGGATGCAGGGTTTAGATGGAGGGACCAACATGAGAAGGTTGATGAGCATCTTCTCCCGGTTGGAATGTGCGGGTGGGGCAGCAGCTCTGTCGGGATGGAGCAGCCGCCCTTGCATGGATGGGTGGGTGCTTTCAGGAAAGCCAGGTGTTGGAAGCATCGGGTCAGGCTGGGCACAGGCAGCCCCAGTGGGGAAGGAGGATGCATCCACTCCCCCGTGCAGAGCCTGGGAGCGTGGGTCGCTGTAAGGGAGGAGGGCGAGTGCCGTGCTTTTTCACCCCGCTGTCTGCTGCAACCCCTTCCCTCGCCCGTTTGTGTCCCAGTGAATCTGTTTGAAAGAGAGAAAGCTCTCCCCGCCTCTCGCGTAACTCCGGCTCGCGTGCTGACCCCTGCTTTTTGCTGTGGTAGCTTGGCCGTCGTGTTCTTTCTCCCCCGTCCGTTGGGACGCGTTAGTGGTGCTGTTCCTCTAGAGCTGGGAATTCGGGTGCTCCCGCGCACACAGCCTGGCCAGCAGCGTCCCTCAGCAGTGCCCGGCGTTCCCGCGGGCCGGCCACACGGGCACCGGGGGTACCAACGGCTGATTTGGGATTTGCTCCTCAGCCAACGCTGCCGTGTGGGGTTGTCTGCTCGTTGTCGGGTGATGAACTGTGAAGAGAAGCGTTTCTGGTTTCTGCGAGCCACTCCTCTCCCCGCTTGCTGGCCCAGTTGCTGATCAAAACAGGACTTTGATAGCCAACGGCGTTTGGCTGAGCCAAGCACGGAGCCAGACGCACAGGCTGCTTGTGATCGAGCGCTTTATTAGCGTGAGCTTTAATGCGAGTTCATTCGTAGCCTGTGGATTCCACAGTAAACGTTCAACAATCTGATCCTGCAGCACGGAGTTTTATTTAGCATGAAAATACTCCGGGGGTGTAAAAAACCCAGCATGCACTCTGCTTACGAGTGAAGGAGTTGAAAAATATTATTTTTTTAATTAATATTATTAATATTTTTTGCTCTTTCCAGAGCAGACGTTTTTGCTTGCCCCTTTATAGAGGTCCATGCTTTTTTTGTTGTTTTTTTTTTTTTTTTTTTTTCTAAAAATCTTAACCTGTTTCTAAAGTTGAACAAGTGCAGAGTCCCAGACGAGTAAACTTTTATGGTATTTGTGTAATTCACGTTCAGGTAACGCCAGAATATTCTGAAATGCATTTTGGGGAAATTTGTAAAATAAATGTGCTTCCTGGCAGAGACCTTGTACGCCAAGTTTTAGCCTGGGCTGCATTTTTACAGCTGAGTTATAAACCCCTGAAAAACAGGATTTATAATGGAAATGCTGACACAACCTTAACCATCGCAGTGCTATCTGGCGCTGCGATAATATACTGTATGAAGAAATCAGTTCATTAGTTAGTTATAAACAAAGGACAGAGATAGTAAATTACAGTAGGTATTTCAGCAGTTTTCTATATATTTATGACACAAAAATATGCGGCTGCATTTTATTTCTTGAGACACTATTTAAGGATTTCAGATTTAATACACATTAGTTTGGTTATGCACGTCGTGCGTTTCGGTCTCGCTGTTCCCTCTTGTAGTTTTATTCATGGTATTTTCTTCTTTCTCTGTTGCTCATTAGAAAAATGTTAAAAATCCATTTTCATCTGATTAATAATAAAGCTGATCACATGTAACCTAATTTTCATTCACTGCTGCCCCTGTCTGTGGAGTCATATACAAAGTGACCTTTGAATCACCACTGGGCCCATAAAGCACAATAAGCACCATTGTCCTGTCAAAAATTGAAGATGTTTTACATCATTACAAAATTTAATGTTCCATCTTTTCAAATGCACTACTTTTCAAAGGCCACATTCCAATTGAAGCTCATTAAAATCAGACTCAAGTTTCCTGTGGTGGGGATGAGAAAGAGTTTCTCATGCATTCGGAGTAATATGAATCACTCTTTTAAAACAGATATGGTTACATATTAGTTTTGAAAGGTACAGTAACTGCTGAGCCTCCACTGTCTGCAACAGTGAGGCTTTTGTGCTTATAAATCTAATAACTGCCTCCTGATCCCTTGTACTTCATCCACACTGTATCCTATTTACTTATGAATAAATCAACTTTCTAAATAAAATTGTTGTTCAAAAGTTCAGGGGTTGAATTATAGGAGCCTCTGGCTCAAAGCTTCCATTAAGGTTTCAGCAGACATCTGTAAAGCTCTCCTTAGAAGAAATCGGGTTTTCTCGAAGCTCCTTCTTGAATGCATTGGATTTGGAGGACCAAATTCTTCTCTGGAGCTGTCCTTTAAAGTCAGTTGAATTGCACAGAGGCTGAATTTGCCTCCTAATCTTATGGAATAATTTGTCACAGTGTTTTATTTATGAAGCAAATAGAACTTTGATAAACTGGTGGCTGAAATGGGCTGGGTGTTCCTCAGTACATTCTCATGCTCGCCCCGTACTACTAGATTTGCACTTGGAACAGTGGAAACACTTGGGTATTCAGCGTGGCGTCGTTAGCTGGTTACCTCCCCATCCCACTTCCCGTGCGAGAGGGGTCGGTGACCTTCGTGTAACTCCGTTGCCACAAGCCCAAGCAAACAGAAGAGAAAGTTATTTCAGGCCTTCTAAGAGTTAACGTTACGCTACTCCACATGCACAGGACTGAATCGTGTGCGAAGGATCGCACATGCTGGTACCCCATATAGGAAGCAGATGTATATAAATATTACTGCGCATTTTGTTTACTATGGCTATAACATGATCTCGCATTACACAGAAAGAGTTCCATATATTGGTCACGTGAAATATAAACCATGCAGCAAAACGCAGCACACTAAACATTTTATGGAGAAGATAGACACAAATGTATGGCAAATACTATTTTCAACTGTTGACAGACCCTGAGCGTGTTTCCTCTAAGTTTATGATCATGAAAATACAGCTATAATTTGCCAGGCATGGTTACAAGTGAGACAGAATGAGCAGGAATGTCAGTCTTTTATCAATATTGCATTAAGATGCTATTGCGTGTTCAATATTCCTCGTATAAGTCATTAACACGGTGTATTAGCATAGCACCACCTGATAAAGTCAGGTGCACGCTGTTCTCACACTGTAGTTACAGCGCTTTTCATGCTTACGGGGATGTAAGAGGGTACAAACCCAGTCTGAGGGCTGTGGATATCAAGAGCTCTATAAAAGGCAACTCTTACATGGATCAATAACATGGAATGCCATATGCTGGCATTCCTGCTGCGCGCCGATACCCCACTAAGCAGTGAGATCTTGCCAACCACAGTTCCGTCGTATTTCACTGTAGAATTGTGCGACACCAGACCTCCTCGGTTCTCCTGGTCTGAGTTGTGTTCTGTGTCACTGTATGATGATAGTGCTGAACAGAATTCCTTCTCTTTCCACCGTAACAGTAATCTCAAGCATGTTTAACGCAGAACGAGCGGGTTTGGTTGATTCATAAAAATATAAATCATCAGATAAAGATGTTTTGTCTAATGGGTCTGTGACTGCTGGTGCTCTGACCTTCCTCTGGTCAGCGGTGTCGTGTTTTCTGCATCATGTTTTAATTTCAGCCTTTGTGGAGGTTCCTTCATTTGTTATTAATAATAATTATTAGTATTCATGGTTTTATTAATCGGGTAGATCAGTAGGTTATTGAAGGTAGCAGGTATTTTCATTCTAGCCTGTCCCTGTACATATATAAAATTCACTGGTTTGTCATCTGCTTTGTGCGGGTTTGCTGCGAATGAAGTTTGGCACCGGTGAGGTTTGAAACCTCCTGTTTCTCAGCCCAACTGCCCGAAGAGGCCCTCACTTCCCTTTCAGCTTCTGAAGAAGCGTGTGACACCTTTCCTCTTTCCCCTGTAAAGCGTAAACTTCCCTGTTCTGCCGTTTACAACTCATATGGAAATGAGTAAACTTTGTGGCCTGCTAAGGGCTGCTTTACGAAGTGCTAAAACGCTTTAAACCAGGCAGTCGCGGCGGCCGGCGCCGCTGCCAGAGAAGGCGGTGGCCAGGTGGGCATCCCAGAGGGCTTCGCTCCTGCGCCGCTCACTGGCGCCCTGATCTGGGAAGAGTCCCTCATAGCAGAGTAATTTATGCCCTTTTGGGGTGGCTGCACCTCTGGGAGTCGCGGTGCCTCCAGGGGATGCCAAGCAGAGCCCCAGCTTCCAACTGGAGCAGGCTTTCTTGGCGGTGAGCTTTGGGGCAGGGTCTCTGCAGGGTGCTGGGCAGTGGTCCTGTGTTTGCTCCTTCACGAGGCTGCGTCAGAGCCAGCGTGGTCCCTCCTTTCCCCAGATATCACTTCCCTCTGCGTAGAGAACCACACGTCTCTTCCTTCATCATGGTTCCTGGTTTTGACCGACAGTAACACCCAACCTTGGGAAGTGATCTCAGATACTGGAGAGCAATAGGTTGTGTAAAACAGAGCTTGAAACACTTTGCCGGCAAACGTGAAACTGTGCTGCTCCCACTTCCAGGATGAATAGTGCAACCCTGGAGAGCAGGAGTTGAGATTGCAGCGCTTGCTGCAGTTCAGTTCTGAGGTCACAGTCCCGGCTGTAGTAATTAGTAATGAGCATCCGTAGCTACAGGAAAAAAGCGGTCCACTTCTAATTCCTGTGTACTCCTAGAAGGGAACTTGAACTCAAAAAGGAAACCCAGATTGCTTTGCTCCTTTAACCCAGCTTGCACTTCCTGAATCCATAGCTGGCCCTGAAATACTTGAAAGGATTAGAGGATGTTATGAGGCATGCGATGGCATAACGGCTACCGAGCCGCTCAACGCCTATCGTACGTCAGCCAGGAAAAGCGGAAAATCACTGACAGCAAAACTCTGAGATGGTCTCTGGCAGAGGGCTCTTCTTAACCATTTCTCTCATCTGCATCTCATCTCTTCTTCATCTGAAGAGCCCAGACTCGGGGGGAGACTTCATTCTGAGCTGGGTCTTTATTCCAGCCCACCTTTACTCCTATGTGTGGCTGATGATCCAGCAGACTTCTCCCAGTTTAGGACCCCAGGAGGTCTGCTGGTGGAACACAGGTGGCTGCTGCTGCTGGAGGAGAACTTCCTCCTCCCCAGAATGGTTGTGGCGTTGAGGAGAAGCTTCTGCCAATCCACACTTGTCTTTTTAGGACAAGGCATTTAATCTGCATTTTCTGTGAACTTACCTTATTTGCCCCACTTAGTTTTCATCAGCGAAGCCTACAGACAGGTATATCTCCTAGCACCAGGTCTTCATTGTTCTCACTCAGAGCATTATGCTGCCTACAGTGGGCACCATTAAAAATTCAGCATTTGCCCTCATCAGTAATTACATCGAATAGGAAATAGCTGTTATCAGATAGCAGGATACGGCGGTTGCAGGGCTTGGAGTGTGGGATGGTGCTTGCTGTACGTACACCTTCGATAACAGGGCTTCTGCGTCTCTTTTAAGTCTCTGTTTTCCCTCTTGTACTGTTCCATAGCAGTGGATGGAAATGCAGACTGGCAATTTCTTTTGGCTTTAATGGGCTTTTCCCCTGGAAAACATAACTCCATTGTGGAAGCTTAGCTGGCAGGAGGTGCATTAACAGGTCAGTGAAGGTGTTGTGTCTGTAGAGCACACATGAATAAAGTTCTGAAATTCTCTAATAGGCAGAAAAGTTTCAGGTGGTGTGAGTGGAGGCTGATCTTGATGAGCATAAATGCATTTCAAGAACAACTTAGTGAATAAGTGATCGATGTGGCAGAAGAACAAACAGTTGTTATGGAAGCAGTATGCAGCTTTCCGTGGGGGGGGAGCTTGCTCTTTCCTACTTGTCTCATGTAAGGGTTTTTTTTTCATCTTCAGCTTCTCTGTTCGGATGGAGAAGACCGGTCTATGTACAGATTTCAAATACCAGGTTGTATGTAGTGTATGGACGGCAGAAGAGCCCAGTGAGCCATGCAAATACAGACTTGCTAACTTGAAAGTTAACACTAAAATTAGATTTTTAATTATTGGAGGCATAAATGTGAATATTGGTAATTAAGAACCATATTCTGAAATGACCGGTACTGTGTGGTTTGTACACCACACATCTGACCGTGTTTCTGTAAGACAGCAGAAAAAGTTCACTACTAAATGCTTCAAAGCCTTCCCCATCTCTCCACAAACCCAGAAAACGCTCTTTGGCTGCTCCTGCTCATCCCGTGCACCCAGCGTATTCATTAGTGGGCTACGTCATCGTTGTGATGATCTCATTCATTAGCAGACAAGATCATCTGCTGCTTCCAAACTACTTGTTTCAAAGCGCTGCCTTCAAAGCCCGTGCTGCTGAGATACCAGGCTGTGTCACGGCTGCTTGGGGCTTGCAGGTTCTTCTCTGAGCCCGTGTGTTTTCTGGGGAGCGATCTCGATGAGCAGGACAGACTCACATAAACAGGGACGGGAAAATCCTGTAGGAACTGCAAAGATGACACCCAATAATGTTAATGCAAAGTATCTGACTGGGGGGTGGCTGATAGGCTTCAAGGAGTGCGACAGGGCTGCCAAGCTGAGTTTTAAAGCTGGGGCAGATGTGGCGGAGCAGAGCAGGAGGGGGTACGTGTGTGCGTGCTAAAGGCAGGTGGGAATGAGTCTATAATTTTCAAAGAACACAGCAGACTTCCTTTGCACTCAGATTTTCTTTTGTACCCTCAATTACAAAGCTCTAAAGTTGTGCAGCAATTAACTGAGGAGTGCTGTCCAGTTCGGAGCTGAGAGAAACAAGGGTTTATTGAATGGCAAAAATGTGACTTTTCAGAGAAAAAAAACGGTTTCATGCTTTTTCTCCAAGTATAAGAACATCCAGCTTAAATAGAGTATTCAATTTTTAATGAATTGGGCTCTTAGTGCCCTATGATCTATGGATGAGGAGCTAAAAAATGATAAATGCGCACACACAACTGATGGGATTATACACGGCACAGTTTCTTCGGGAGACATTCCTGTTTGTTTTTTTTCCATTCTCTGCTTAGATATATTCTCGAACTGGGACGTAAGCTGGTAAATGATTTGCAGTACTTTTAATCATTTTCTCCAACATGTTCACCTTGAACTGGTTTTTATCCTGAATGGGTACGCTCTCTCCTCCTTGTAGAAGAGTCGAGGTTTTAAAATGAGCTAATACAGGACAGTATTTAGCATTCAGTATTTTCCAGCCCAAGAAACATCATATAATAATCTATAATCAAAACCACTAAAAACCTGTTAACTGCTAAAGTCTGTTTCATTCTAACATTACAACTAAAACTCATTTATAAGTAAATGAAAGTCAAGAGGATTAAATTCAATTAAAATTACTTTGAAGTATGGGGGAAAAAATGTTTCACGGTGATATAAATCAACATATTGTTATTGCCTTCTTTTCCTTATCCGTTAAGGGTCTCTAAAGCAAAATGTAGTCTAAATTATACATGGGGAACAAATAGAGAGAAAAGAACGCCGTGCACCCACAAGCACAGCCCAACTCAAATGAAAGGTTTGGGTGTACTTGTGGATTAATGGTGTGCTTTTCTGTATGCTTTGCAAGCCAGAATTGTGGAAGGTTTCTCCCACTTGCAGCCTCCATACCTTTATTGAGTGCAGTATAAATAGAAAGCCAATTAAAGTACATCTTTGTTATAAAAAAGAGGGAGACAAACAAAAAAAAAAACGAACACCATTTTAGTGTGCATGCATTTTTTACTGAAAGTAGGATCTCAGCAGAGAAATTAACTTTAATAATCTATGGATTACAAGACATATCAAACCTTCAAAGCATTGCAGCGTTAGATCTATTCTCAAAAGGGTTTAAATTACTTTAATAGTTAATAATAAGTAATATGACTCATTTTTCCAAGTAAATCAAGATCGGTTGTCATTTGTTCATCTGGTCTCCGAACCTCTTAATTATGGCAATGAAATTCCTCGGTACCTATTGAGCACCTCCGGGGTGTCTAATGCTAAAATGCACTTAGAGGTTTTCTGCTGTTATTTGATGTTTTGCTCTTGGGCCATAAACCTAACGCAGAGCAGAGCGCCGTGTTTTCAATATCCCTCCAGCCCTGCGAACGTCAAGCCCCACTCCAGAAACGCGCAGCCACCCTACGGCGCAATTCAGGGCTCACCTTTCACTGGTAATGGAGCTGTTGGTCTGAAACACACATGGAGCCCTTGGAACCCACCCGTGTGTGCGTGTGTAGAAATGCAATACATAAACATCCATGGAAAGGGCCCAGTTCTACCGCCTTCCTGGAAACTCATCGTTGGTCGTTAAAAATCAGCAACCGAAAAATTCACAAACTCCTTGCTTAGCGCAGTTGACTCCCATGGGCAGGATAGGGCTCATAGAAAAATGATGTTATTGTTTTTTAAGAAAAGAACCTCACTGTCTGCTTTAAATCATATATTGTTCCCACAGGTTTCCATTACTTCACATAATGAGATGGTGCCAGTTGGTAACAATGGCGTGGCTTTCTGTCTCCGTGGCTCTGGCACAATACTTTCAGATGAATTATCAAACTGATCAAAACCAACATTGTTCCTCCCGTGGCTGTGCCGCAGCCTCGCCATTCGCAGACTTAGCGTCCCTAGATATAGCGGAGCGTCCAGGGACCCCAGTTTCGCTCCCAGCAGGGGCGTGTGGATGGCTGGGAACCCTTCCCAGCACCGGTGCGGGGCTGGGCATGCTGGGCCAGCTGCTCAGGGTCAGCAGGACACTCTTCAGCCAAGCACCAGGACCCATCCTTGGTGCATGGAAATGTGGGGATCGGACACTTGCTGCTGCAAAGTCCTGTACAAAAGCTTCAAGAAATTTATGGGTAGGAATTCATTTCTAGAGGAGATTTAAAAGTAGGAGAGAAGTTACCCTCACGTCTGTGCACCTCTCGTAAGAACCGGTCTATACAAAACTCCATTAAAACTGACAAAACTGAAGAGCGACTTTGAGCTGTTCAACTCTTTTCCATCATCTCTTCAAAGTCTGCAGAAGACACAGATAATTCAGTCTTAAATTCTAAAGTTTGTGCAGGAAACATGGCACGATTATTGGTTGGATGTTATTTTCAGTTCCTGGGGTGGCAGTAGAGAGGCTGGAGATGTCGGGTAGGAAACGGATTGTTTCTGATGGTGTTCTTGGGCAGCTACAACGTTTCAGTAAGATTTGGGGTTGTTTTAAAGTGATGATCTGTATTTTGTTCTTGAACTCCAGCAGGCTTTTTGCACCTTGCCACGTCTGATACTTTAATGTGTCCGTTCCATAGCACCTCCCAGTTGGAAGTGCTTTTCTAAGCGCGTTTGGGTACGACTGGGCTGTGGGGGCCAGGCCGGCAGCTCGCGTGGGAACTCCTGCCGCATACAGGATGCTTCATGCGGCCATGCAACGTCAGCTGGAAAACAGGTACCCCCCAACTGCAGCTGTGGGTGAATACCAAATGTAAAACATTGCGATCAGCTGAAGAACATCCTTCTTTTTCATAGTCATCCCGTGGATCCGCTTTTCTGTCCCCCACTGGACTAAACTGGAGTTTTACCACCAAGTATTACAGAATCACAGAATCGCTTGGTTGGAAAAGACCTTTGGGATCACTGAGTCCAACCCTCCCGGTGCTGGTAGAACTCTAACATTTATGATTCCATTCCAGTAGATCTGTGAACTTTCTAAAATAATGTGAACTTTTGCAATTTGGCTCTTGCGTTCATTTTGCAAGTGTTAATTTAAGCTCACTGCACCTTGGGAATCATCTGAATATTTATAAATTTAAGCATTTATTTTCGTAGTAAAATTAAAGCACTATTGTCTTGCAACTAACCCTACTTGTTCCAACACTCCAAACCCAAAACCTTGAGCACGATAACCTTTATTTATAGATGGCAATAAGCATATTTAGCAATTTTATTATTCATGACCCTTGTACTAAATATCTTAATCAGAATACAGATGTGTGAGATAATTTATATATGGAAGTCACTGGAGTAATTCTTGTAAAATAAAAATAGCATTATATTCAGAGGAATAAAATGTCCATATTTAATAAGTGTGTCTTAGTACAAACAATGAGACCACACAGCGGTTTTTTTGAAAAGTCCTACGTTAATAACGAGCTTCATGAATAGAAACAAAGCTCTAAAAATATGATTTTTAGTGTTAACTTTTATTTTCTGCCACATGCTTATATTCTTCCATATATAGTCCTTAGGTTTCATTATCAACAGGAAAGGGGCTGCGTGTGCTTTGTGTGAACATGGGAGCAGCGAAAGTGCCGTTGATTGAACCGGTTGCGCCCAGGTTAAGCGCAGTCCTCTGTTAGTGCCTCGTTGCCGGTGTCTGTACCAGAGATGCAGGTTCTCAGATAAGCATCGTAGTCGGGCTTGGCTCGCTAATTGACTGAACAAGAATCAGTCACACTTTATGTACCATTCCGTAATGGATTTTCATGTTTGTGAACCCTAACTGGCTGTGGAAATGGAAAGCAAATGTCGCATAATCACAAATAACTTTGGGGTTTGGTTGGGGGGGGGCGGGGTTGTTGTTGTGGGGGGTTTTTTTTAGTGAACAAGAAAAAAAAAAAATCAGCTTTTTTCTTCCCAGTTTGTGAACAGTTCATCGTTACAGACAGGTGACAAAGGATCAGTTTGTGGTCACATCAGCTGTCATGCTACTGTTTAGACAATTTTGAAAATGATTGCTAAATATAACATTTTTCAGTTAGATGTTGCATGAATAATTGATACAGCAAAGTGACGGTGAAAGGCACAGGTATGATAATTGAAACTTTTTTGTCAGAGGTTTTTGAGAATATGTGCCACTTACTGAGTAGCTGACTATCTCCATATTAGGCTGGGTTTCTTTTTACTTGTATATCTGAAGCAGAAGCTCTCATTAAGCATATTGTAAAAAGATCCTTTTATGAAAATGCTATCAAGTATTTATAACTACAGCACTGAAGATCAGAGGAGAATATCGTTTAAAATCTGTGCAACATAAAACTGGTCAGAAATATCAACATCAATCAGTGTCAAAATTAAAACTGACTTGAATTTGTTTTCTTTTAAAATCCTTTTTATTTTTTTTTTGAGTGGGTTATAACAACCGCGTGCTCATTTTGAGACTCTTATTTGCTGGGCCCACGTTGCAATAAATCAGGGACATGCTGGTAATGAAAGGACAATGTTGAGGCTACCAAAGGAACAGGAAAAACATCCCTAAAAAAAAGAAATCAAACACCCACCGCCTTTAATATATGCCAAATAAGAGCCCTTTTCTCACCTGAACTGTCCTGATATGAATATGGAAATAGGGGAATTGTCCATGAGTCTAAAGATTTTAATTATTAGTCCTGGTTTTTTGATACTTTAGGGAAAAAAATAAAAATAATTCCAGTCAGGACCGAGGGTTGCTGGGCACTGCCAAGGCTGAGGAGCAGGAGTGCGACCGTCACCCAACCAGACCCTTCTGCCTCTACTGTAAATGGAGAGATCTCTAGGAGCCAAAAAAGGGATAACGTATATACTTCTGCCCTTGGCGCGCCTCCAGGAGAAAGTTGTAACAAGCCTAACAAAAAAAGAAAAGCCAGAGCCAGAACAAAGGGTGACTGGCATATGGTGGTTATTCTTCAATATGGTCCTCATCCCTTTTAATACGGCTCTGGAAGACATAAGCGAAGCATTGTAATGTTGTTTTTCTAAGAGATGACATGTCGGCATTATACCCTCGGATGAACGACACTCTTATTAATAATATTTATCATTATTTTTATTATTATTTATGTGTGAGTCCTGGTGCCGCCGTGAGCACATGTTCAGGCTGGATTCCTGCACAAGGACCTGGCTCCCAGTCCAGTCGTGTGGCTGGTTTGTGCTGGCTCTTCGGGGGTGGCCGGTCATGTTCATCGTCTCTCTGGTCACAAAAATTGTTCCTGCATGGGGAAATTCAGCTGCTGGGGTGACCGTGCTGAGACTGCAGGGCCTCACCAGCACGTGATGCTTTTCCTCCAGGACAGCAGCAAGCCTAGGCAGACCTTCAGCCTGTAACACTCCTTCCAGCCGGAGCCAGGTCCTCACCCAGGTCATAGAATCATCTGGTTGGAAAAGACCTCTGAGATCATCGAGTCCAACCCTACCTGTCCCCTTACTAAACCCTGTCCCTCAGAAACCCGTCTACCTGTCTTTTAACCCCTCCAGGGATGGGGACTCAGCCACTCCCCTGAGCAGCCTCTGCCAGTGCAGACTATCTTTAACCGTGTCTTTCCTTCTCTTTGGCATAAATGCCAGTGATCCGGTGCTGGTGGTTGTCATTGACAGTTGGACACCACTGCTTTTCACGAGGAGTTTTTGTAAATAGTGTAACCAAAGCAGGGATGCAGGAAGGTAGCCAGGATGACCTCAGAGCTCCGTTTCCCTCCTGTGCTCCTTTTTAACATGGTAGTCTTTACCCGTTTTGGTGGGATGTGCCATGCCACGGCCAGGGGCTGGACCAGCAGCCATACAGCTGTGCTGCCCGTTCAGGCAGCCTCAGCGCTCGCGTCCCAGCACTGTGCAAGTGCCCCGTGTGCATCATCTCGCTCCCTCTGGGATTTTCTGGATGAGAAGTCAAAAGCCCTAAATGTAGATTTATTTTGTCAGAGCCCTCATATGAGTAGGTACCTGGAAAGAACATCCCTAACTCACTGTTGCCGTCTGCTCAGGTACTAAAAGCAACTGAATCCTCACAAATGAAGCAATATTGGGGAAGGATCTTCACATATTCTCATCATGGGATACCAGATCAGATTTTGTATCTAATCCTCCCAACTTCAGTAAAAAAAATGGTGCGGAGAGTGAAACAAAGTAAGTACTTTGACAGTGTGTTAGTTAAAACACGATCTCAGGAAATGAGTGCGATAATGAGCAATTGGCTAAAAACTCTGACATATTGTACCAGGGCTTGAGAAATAATGTAAAAGCAAACCCCTTTGTTCATATAATCACCGGTTGCAGGCTCTGCCGACTGCTTGTTAATTGTCTGCATGACACTGGAATTCTTTGACGAAAAGACAAGGCTACGAGTCCTTGGCCATTACTCCTCAGCCCACCTCTTGGGGGGTGTGAGGGAGGTTTTGAAGCTGTTGCACTGCTCTGATACCGGCCAGCTCTTTGTATGCTGAAATCCTTGAAAAATAACCCCCTTCCTACTGACACAGTTCTAAAGAAGTTATTTCTTTTTTAGACCTCCGTAGTGTTGCTGTATAGTGATGCTATTGAAAATTTCCAGAAGACAGCCCAAGTCTTTGTTTTACTATTTTTGTAATAGAAATTATGTGGCTTTTGAAGCTCTTCCACTGAGATTCCGTTTGAGAAACCACAAAGCTAGGGATTTGAGAATGTATTTAGAGTATGTTGACTTTATTTTTCCTAAATCTAGCTAAATAACTAAAAATATCATAATTAATGCAGGAGTCTACGACTGTCTTTTCCTTCTTTTCATCCAAAAGAGCTCTGGATTCACAGGATCCACTCTGAGATACGGATAAAGTCGAGGGAGTTTTGAAATTCCCATTAGGTTCACAGAAATTTGGCCACATCGTGTAAATCATGGCAAATTGCAGCACCTTTGAATTATGGTTGTTCATTGCCAAAAAAAAAAAAAAGAAAGGAAAGACAAAGGATGATAAAAGGAATTCTGGGTCAGGCTCCAAGTATGTAGTTTCCCTCGTAATTTTTTTCCATTTGAATATAAAACTCTTCTTCTACATTAACTTATTAGGATCTTTCCTTGGGACTGCACCTCAAATGAGTCAGATGTTCTGCTTCAGATTAAGTTAACTAATTATATTACCTTTTTATCTTTGCCTTCAGGTAACTTCTCATACTTGTAGCTCGTGTAGAGGGTGGTAAAACCTTTTATAGTAGTATAATTTATTTGGAGCCAGCTACTAAAGGGCATAGCAGCACCTGAAAGGGAACTAAAGCCAAAATGTTATTAAAAATTAAAATCTCACAGGGAACTGTTTTTCCTCTTGATGAGCACGCGAGAGAATCCAGGTGGGAAGAACGGACCTGGGCCCATGTAGTAGCCACTACTACATCATTTCCAACATTTATGGCTGAAAAGGTAAAAAACCCAGGTTATTCTTCATACATTTTTATTTTACATGGATTTATCCATCGCCTTCTTTTTTGTAAGTCTGTGCGTGTGGTGGCTCGCGGCTGCGCGGATTCTTATAGGCAATTTGCCCTTTCCAGGAGCAGACACGTTGCTTGTCCTTAGGCATTCAGAGCAGCGCGAATGTGTCATCTCCTTTTTCCCTGTTTATGTGGCAGTAAAAGAGGGACGGCACTGTTTGAGTGCACCTGACTTCAGCTGCTGTTTGGGAACGAGCAGTGGCTCCACAGGTCAGCACCGCTTCCGTTTCTCAACAGTGAGGCGCAGGTTCCAGTGATTTCCTCTGAGTGAGCAGTGATGCTCAGTCCCCCAGCACCGGGGCTCAGCTGTTCCCACCAGGGCTGCTGAGACGCCGTCTGGACCCTCAGCAACAAGCCCTGGTCCTCCAGATCCTCCCGCTGCGCTCAAAGACAGGGTTGGGTTTTTTTACTTCTGGTTCACTTGCGAAAAGATCAGGATTTGGAATTGGAAATCTGCTGACTTTTAAACTTTTGAACTGGCGCGAGATAGTTCTTAGGACAGTTGTGACCCCCACGTAGGAAGGAGAGCCTATGTTAACCATGAGCTGGTTTTCGGTTATTTTTCATGTTCAGTTGTTTTCTGGGTGCATTTTGCTGAGGCTGCGGCAGGTTCGTGGCCTGCATCTTCCAGATTGTAGGACTGGAGGATTTTCCAGCATTAGTAGCTCTTATTCCGTATCTGTAAGTGGAAAACCTGGAGGCCACTCAGTCATTGTCTTCAGAGAGTTTATTCTGTTCCCTCTGAAAAAACCCAGCAATTTGGTACTGAGGCTGTTTTAACGCTAAGGAATGATGTGTAGGAGTGCTACAAACCCAGGCCGTCAAACGTTACCAGAGATGTTCATAACCTCTGAAACCGAGGCTCTGATCTTTCCTTACGACCTTTGGCAACTGTGCCTTCAAAGACAAACAAACACGCCAAGCTCAGGCCGGGCTGGTGACGAAGCGCCTTAGCTCGCAGAATCAGGTCAGATGGTAGCTGTCTGTGTCTTTCATTATAAAGAGCTTTTTTTTTTCCTTTAACATCTATCCCATGCTTAAAATACCACTGGGATTAAAAATTAGAAGTTGCTGTCCCATAATAGACCAAATTGACCTCTATATTTCAGCGGTGCTGCTGAGATCGGTGTGCAAATGACATTGTTAGACCTCAGCGCAATTTGGAAGCCTGCCTTTCGTGTTAGCGTGCTGCTCTGCCCGACCCTCATCTATTTACCCTAAACCACACATTTTTAAGAAGTGCCACACTGCCGCCATCCTCCTCCTCTGAAGTTTCCCCTCCCTCGTGTGTAGAGGGTACCTGTGCAAATGCCAGCATGAAGTTCGACTCTGTTTCTGGTTTCTGGTGAAGACTGGAGTGTTTGCTTTGTCTGGAGTATTTGCTGTCTCAAACTTAGTCCAATGGAGAAGGCTCTTGGATTGATGGCTCTGGAGGTCCACCAGGACTTCCACAGTCGGCAAGGTCCCCCCTCCTTGGTCTGGCAGCACCTTGCTGTTGCAATTTTCTGAGAGCGTCATGGTAGCGTTTGCTGCAGAAGGGCTCCAGCAGTGAAGACTCCCTCCAGTAGCCGTCGGGACCCTACCTTGCTGAAGAGGAGAGTTTTACAGCTATGCCTTCCCTAAGTCCCCACTGAAATAAGCCCTGTGGAGGCCCAGAGAGATCCCCAGAAGCACCACCGGTCAATGCCATCTCCGCAGCATCTTCCCATTCTTCAAACTCCTACTAAGAGTGTTTCCAAACAGTTAATTTCCTGCCTCTCTTAATGCCTCAAGCATTTCACAACGCTATTGTCGTTCCAGAAGGCAAGAACTCAGAAGCAGGAGTTTCCTTTTTCTTGTAGCATCTTTATTTAATTCCCTTTGTGGTCCATTTTAACCCCCTCCTTTCCTGGCCGGCCATTGCTCTCCCACAGTGCCCCATCCTGCCCGTGCTCCTTTGCCCATCACGGAGATCGCATCTTTCTTCTAATTCATGAGCAAACTCCTTCTCTTTTTGTGGTCTCCAGGTTTTCACTTGCAAGCACAGAAAGGGTGGGTGGGCTGGAGGAGAAGCCTCCAATCAGCAGCTCAGGAGTCAGCGTGGCTGGAACCTCTTCCCTCGGTCCAAGGGGCTTTCTGAGGATAACTGGTTTGGGTGTAAAGATGCCTGTGTGCCGCGGGCAGCACCGGGAAAGGCCTCCCGGCAGCTCCAAAGGCAGCACGTTAAGATACTTTTTGTGGTGATCCTTCATGAAAATAGAAAAAAATATAAACCTTTGCCTTGCTCCAAAATGCCGTTTCACTGACTCCAGGCGTCAAAAGGGTTTTATTCTTAGCCTTCTGTTTCGATCAGTTAATTCCCACCAGGGCTGAGGTAAAAATTGTCTGTGGGACACACTGTTCTTTCTTCTTACGCACCTAATGTTGCTGTGCTATTTTGGGCTACCATTTAAATAAAAGCCAATTTGACTAAAGAGCAAATATATTCTGCCGAACGACGGCAAAAGGGCAGAGCTTGGGAAAAAGAAGCAAGAAAATGCAAGGCATTCATTTTTCCTTTGTAGTTTTTAATAAAAGAAATTCTCTTGCAGCTTAAAGTGACACATTAAAAGATGTATGTATCGTGGCTTTTAAAAACACAATTAGATAACACCTTGTCAAATACTTATATTCTTTGTTGACAGCCCTGAGTACAATCACAATAACAGCACAGCTATTTCAGCACGTTTCTTATTCAGTTGCCATTGGCAGAGTCAGCCATTTTATAAAAATGTTACTGTTTATCACTTTAATCATCAATCTACATCTAGTCAAAACAATAAGTCAGAAGGAGTAGTAAATTATACTTGTGCAGCCCTGATGAGTTTGAACTGTTTTGCTGAAATTAACTGCAATAATTATCTATTTTTCTAAAGCTGTTAAGAAGTTCTGGGGTAAAAAAAAAATTGGATCGATGAGGACTTGGCTTTTCCCTGTTTTATAAAAAACCCACTTTTTAATAGGCTGAGAAAAATTCAACAGTGAGATTTGGTTTTCTAGAGGTGAAAGAAAAAACATGGAGTTTGCTCAGGTTTTTTTTCCTGGAATAAAAGGGAGTTGCGAGGTGTCCCAGCCCTGCCCCTCGTCCACACCTGGGTGTGGAGGGCGATGCTTCGTCTGTTTCAGGGACGCGCTCACTTTGGTTGCAATGGTGATGTTCCCAGTGCTGCTGAGTGCTGAGCTCTTCTATGGATGAAGGCACATCTTTTATACGCAGAGGTAAAGCGCCTCCCCCAAAATAACAGAACTGGCACGGGCTGGACACACGGTGTGGGTTTGGCCCGTTGGGGAGGATGGTGCGACCAGGCGTGCAGCTGGGTGAGAGCTCCCCGGAGCAGCCTCGTGCGTGCAATGCCCTCCCACCCTCCAAGGAAGAGAACTTTCTCCCTTGGAAACCCTTCAAGCCCTGGGAGTCACCATCCCTGGAAGGACTTGAGAGATGCGTAAGACGTGCACTGAGGGACGGGGTTTAGTGGGGGAGTTGGCAGTGTGAGGTTTACGGTTGGACCTCTTCTTAAAGGTCTTCTCCAACATAAACGCTACGGCAGCTTCTGTGCTTCCGTGCTTTTCCTTCTCGGAGGTGGGTCCAACGCAAAGCCCTCGCCGCCCTGCGGGTCATCCGGTGTGGGCTGGCTGCGGAGGCGGTTACGTGGCCGGCCTGCAGCACGTTCCACATTCCACCTGCACCCGGACTGCATGCTGGGTTTTGCCAGGTTGCCCTGATGGCCAGGACTACCCCCAGCTTCTCCCCGTGGCTCCCTGTTTGGGCACAGGTCAGGGTCTGAAGGTTCCCTCCCGGGGCAGAAGGTGCCCGTGCCCTGGGGAGCACGGGGCAGCTGTGACAGAGACCAAGGCGCTGCGCGTCCCTTCCCTGTCACCAAAGGCTTTGCTCCCCCCGCCTCGTGCTTGCAATCTTTTATTTCTTGCCTTTTATCACTTTGAAGTATTTTATTTGTCTCGTTTTGGAAGGATGTAATTACCTCTGGTTTTAGCTGGATCCTAGCTTCTTGCAGTAGTGTTGCGAATCCTACGAGTGCGTTTTATGTGTCGTGAGTGCGTGTGATCAGTCGCTTTTTTAGCCTTATATACCATAGACCATCAATATTACATTTGCTGCTCCAACCAAGAGGCTTTAATAATACAGATCTAACTTTTTACTCTTTTACAAGACAAGGCAGCAAATTTAGATTCCTTTAATCACATGAAAAATGATGGATATAACTAGGGGATTGAATTTTGGAAACAATGCTAGGACAAAAGAGTTCCTGATGGGATTCTATAAATATTAACAAAGAGTATTTGTCTTATCTTTTGCTAGCAACCATTAAGTATTTAACCCTATTCATGGAACATTTTCTATGTTAAGAAAGCTTTATCTTCTGTCTCCCCCAAAGGCTGTCTGTCTGTCTGTTTCTCCCACAGTTCTGCTGCTTTGCCATCAAACTTTGATTGTGTTAATTTGATTTGTTTAATTTAATGTAAATACATAGTGATTTACCGAGCAGTTATTTAGAACAATATTTATACAGATCTTTATTAATTTATTCTAATTACCTACTAATACCCCTGTAATACCTGAGAAACTGAAATGTATGAAAACCACAGTGAAAAAACCAATGTATCAATGTAACTTGTTCCTTGGTGGGGAGCACACCCACAGCAGGCACATTTTGGAGTCTGGCGGAAAAAAATACAGCAGAAAGCGTGAGGCGTGTTGCCAACCTCGCTTAGGTGTGAAAATGTCTGGCTCCCGACAAAAGTTTATTTGCGGTTATTTGCACTCTGGGTTGCTTTATCTGCCTGATGTGTAAACAGTAAATTTCTCTTCCCTTTCCCTCCCCCCCCCGCCCCTTTTTTGCCCCAGCTTGGACCTTCCTTGCTCCCCTGCCAGCCCAGGTTGCTGTGATTAGGCAATTATCCTCAAAGCCCTACACCTGCCCCCGGGGTGGTCCAGGTGAGGTCCCACTTCAGGTGGGCTGGAGCCCTGGCTGCTCCCTGGGGAGGGCACCCCTCCCTGCGTGAGCCAAGCGGTGGCACTGGAGGGGCTGCAGCCACACTGTCCCAGCTCGGCTCGACATTGCTCAGCTGGCACCACCAGCCTGCTGCGAGGGGAACCAGATCCACGTCCTTTGGCACCCACTTGCTCTCCAGGGATGGCATCTCCATGCAGGGCTGCTGAGGACCAGCTCTGCGTGTGGGGACCATCCCGGCCGGGCGCCGGGGAGCTTTGATGCTGCGCTGTGCTCAGCCAACATCGGGATCTGATCCGCGGTGGACAGAGAGATAAGTAAATTCCTTTTGCTAGTGGACCTGTTTGTGTGCTGCATCGGTCTGAAAAGAAAACTGGGCGTAATTAAGGGTGGTTATTTAAAAGGCAACTGTTCATACTTTCAGCCTGAAGCTGAAAGATTCGTTAAACTCCTCCTGTGGCTGACTGGAGAGCAGAGGGATCTCTGCCCACCTTTCCTGGGTCACTGCTAGGAATGAGGAGCGATCTCGCTGTTCCCTCCGCAAGCTGTGGGAGTGACCTCCCTGGCCAAAAAGAATTTTGAGTATAACACGTCTGCGTACAACAGAATAATTCTCATTTCTCTGCCGATCCCCCTCTCTTCAGCTCAGGAAAAGAGAGAACTCATTTAGCTCCTTAAACGTAGGTGTTGTAATCATTAATAAGGAAAGTGCCAATAAAAAAAAATCTGGTGATACTATAATGGGGGAGATAAAACACTGCAAAGAATAATTAGGTGCGAGCATCAAAATCCTGCATGAAACAAAAACAGTAGGGTGTTTCAGAAAAATCAACATTTAAGGCATTTTTTGAATTTTATCTTTACCTGCACTCCTTAATCTTTTATTTTGCCTTTTGATTTTCCTGTTACGTGCCGTGTTCCTCTTTTGTTTTATTTTCATTTGACTTCAATTCTTACACCTCCCTCCAGCTTCTCCCACCCCTAAAACTGGTTGTACTTTCAGCTCTTCCTTTGTTAATGATGAATGCAAATGTGAGCCTGCTGGTGGACTTTTGGGAGTCGGGAAAAAGTCTTAAATCTTGAATAGTAAAAAATGCTGAGCCAGGTCGGGGCGTTGGAGCCCATCTGGGGCTGGGAGGGACACGGGCGTCCCAACGAGCTGTGCTGTTCTTGGGCATCTCTTGGGTCTGCGCTGGGAGCAGCTGTGGCAGAACCGGAGGTGCCCTTTGGGTGTGCCTGGGAGGAGACCGCGCGGAGGGCGGGCGGACAGGCCTGCAGTTGGCACTGGAGGCAGGGCTTGTGCCCAACTACTGCAAACCTTGCCGCTTCCCAGCCCCAAAATGTCAGTGCTGCTGGGCTCGTGGCGCCTTACACCGCGCCTTCGTGCCATGGCCGTTGCTGGTTGAAAGTGCTTCTTTTATAAAACGGGAATGACTGAACAGAGATGTAACAGGGACAATATTCTGAGTTTCTGGTGTTTGGTCAACCCGGCTCCAAGTGCTCTCCAAGCAGATAAAAAAAGGATCTGTTGCTACAGAATGAATGTGGACGTACGTATTTTTATCCGGCTGAAGGAGAGGCATTCTGGGTGTTGTGTGCTGGCTCTAGTGCTGAAAATAAAACTCACAGAATAGGGCATGGTACTAATTAGAAACTTTGAATGGAAAACGATCATCAAATATAGAAACCTCCTGAATATACTTCTATACATGCTGAATATGTTGAAACAGAAAGTGGAGACTTTTTTCTTTACGAGGCTCACATTTTTACTTTGCAGTAGATAAGAACTAGGCTTTCAAATAAATTAAAATACTCTTTTTATGTGCAAAATGTATGCTGCTTTTTCTTTTTTTTTTAAAAAAACCCCAAACTTCTGTAGTGGTCACCCTTAACAGACCTCCAGTTTTTCCATCGGTTCCTTGGGTATTGCTCTTATTCAGTATTTGTATTACAGTAGTAGTTGAGTCATTAGGTAACAGTATTGATCACCCAGGAGTGCGTGTAATTAGATGGATGGGAAGCACAGTGCTGCCACTTGACAAAGAGGCATGGGTTTTTCTTGCCCTGCAAGAAGGTTCCTCCCATCTCCCTGGGTGACATTGTGACCTTGGGTTGATACTATATAATTTTCCTCACCTGGGGCTGATTCTTTTTATCTCAGATCCTGATTAAATGGGATGGATGAGATGCTGGCAGAAGCCTTGGGTGCTGTGCCACCTGGTTGGGGTGGAAGGAAGCCTGCTGGAGGAGACCTGGCTTGATGGGTGGGGGGCTCTGTAAAGAGGAGGAGTGTGCCTGAGCACAGAGAAGTGCAGTGAGGAAGGGTCCGTTCTTGGGTCATAGTGGTCATCTGCTAAACCAGAGAGCTGCTCTTGTTTTATGCTTGGTGGCTTGCAAGCCTGAAAAAATACCTTGGGAGACCTCTCATTGTGGTGAATGTGTTCCGCTGCTTTCTGGGGTCCGGCTGCTCAGCCAGGTGAACCACCTTGCAGTGTGGTGATGGGCTGCCCACAGCCACAGGCCAGGCAGGGATGGGCTAGCAGCCCCTGGGCTCTGAAACTGGGGTGCTAGGGATGGGCTAGCAGCCCCTGGGCTCTGACACTGCTGAGGTTTCTGCAGGAGTGCAGACCAAGCCCTCCCCTTCCTTTTTGTTTGCAAACAGTCACTAGGCAGGATAAGAAGTCGTGGTGTCCTGTAGCCGTGCGTTGCAGAAGGGACACCTGCACCTTTGATCCGGTTCGTTACAAATACACTCAAAGGATGGCCTTGAGTAATGTTTGTGGTCTGCGTCCGCTCTCACTGCGGTGACTGCGTTGTGTTTCTATCGCCAGTCAGCAAGAGCAGCCCAGAGGTGTTCAGTGCCCCCCATATAATCTGAGCACTTAGATCTTGCAAAGAAAGGTGAGGGAGGTGGAAAGAAGGGTAGTGTGGATGGGAGGAAACCAGCAGAACTCGTGTTTGGGGGTGAACCCAGTGGAGATGATGTGCTGGACTCCACTGAACCAGCATGGGTCAGGGCTGAGGTTCTCAAAGTTGTGACAGGAGCTGAATATCCCCAGACTCCTAACGCTGAATTAAATACAGTATCTAAATCATGCCGTCTACACCTATGTCTGTCTGTAAGCTACAAACTTAAAAATTAAGATGGGCATTCATTATACCAAAGCTATCACCTGTTTCCTGTACTCCATTTTTTCTGGTGACTGATCTTTTCTCCTGTTCTCATCAGCCTTGCTCCATCTCTGCTGCATGCCAAGTAGAGACCGGTGACTTTATTTTTAAATGTGAGCTCCCTATCAGAGCCCGGATTTATTATCCCTGTACAGAAATCACAGCAATAACGTCTAGGGAATCAGAACTTCCAGCCCAAAACTGTTACCCCCCTTGCAGAGCCATCCAGCAAAGTTGCTTGATTTTCCGAAGTGCCAAGCAGCTGCCACCACGTTAAATTATTACAGTTCCAGAGCACTGGGAAATGCTGATTTGTTTAACATTGTTTCTGGAAGTAGTTGCCTTTTGGATGATTGCTAGGGAAGTGAAGCACTTATGCCACAGTGGAAACTTCTGCTGAGGAGCCTCTGCATGCTTCACATTAGAGATTTAATGTGAGACCACCAATTCAGTCAATCTGCAGCCAGAACATATTATCTACCGCATAAATCACAGTAAAATGTGATTTTCACATTTGCAGTGAGGGCTTATTTTTATTCCAGGCTTTAGACTGTGCACCGTAGATCCTGGGGACGAACCTGGCATGATGGGTGAAAGGCCAGAGCAAATGCAAGAGCCCTTTGAAATTCCCCATCCAGCTGTGGCAGAGCTCCCGTGCTGCAGCAAGGAGGGAGGCAGCTGCAGGTGGCAACCACAGGGCTGTGCTGTGGTGGCCTCGCTGCACTCAGGCCTGCAGGGAGAAGATCGAGTCACTCCAGTGCGGGTTTTTCCATTAAGCTCCGTCTGGTGCTGCCTACTAACTGCTTTTGGCGTGATTTGATCCATGGAGTGAAGTCCAAGGCACAGAGAGGTTCGGAATTGGGACATTGCCATTATCCCACATCTTTCACAATGGACAGTTTGTGTTTTATGTGTACCCACCCATTTCTAAAATATATGCTATAGTCCTTTATTTCTCCTCCTTTCTTCCCTTTGGGGCTTGTTTTGAAATTGCACTAAATCGGCGGTGGTACAATTTTCCTTTCAGTTAT
Organism: Neomorphus geoffroyi; assembly: GCA_033558235.1. Classification (NCBI taxonomy): domain Eukaryota; kingdom Metazoa; phylum Chordata; class Aves; order Cuculiformes; family Neomorphidae; genus Neomorphus; species Neomorphus geoffroyi. The sequence goes on along the minus strand of JAUMJM010000001.1, from coordinate 21,899,400 downwards.
ATTGAAAATAGCATTTTATCAGTGTCAGCTGATTTCTCTTTTAATTGAGCTAAAGTTCACGGAGTGTGACAGGGACGTTACCGGGTAGTATATATTTCATGTGATAATTTAAATTCTGCCCTCTTTGCGCGGAAGCACCATTGTCATCCGTTACGCTGCGTGTGAAGCGAGGGATGCCGTCAGCCTTCTGAACAGTAAATAACAATCGCTGTCCCTCCACCGCTCCACGTGCCCCTCTGGGGGTCATGAGCAGGCTGAGGAAACGTTGGTACCTGCCCTGTTTTTCATGAAAGGCGGGAGCGGGGTAGGTGGCTTGGCTGGGAGAGGCGCTGCGTGGCTGTGCACCCTCCCGGGGCTCTCGGTAGCCCTGATGGAGAGCTGGTGCCGAGCAAATCCCCCCCCAAAGCTACTGAGCACCGAGGAACCGCCTGTTACAGATTTCGAGCTGGTAAACTGTCAGCGCAAGGGCTTACCTGGACATCACCTTGACTCTCTGCTCATGTGGGGTTCGCATTGATTTACTTTTAATCAGTCTTCGGCTTCTGGCTGAAAAAAGGGCAAAGATAAAGAAGTGAATGATTTCTATAACACAATTTATTGTGGAAATTCTTCCTCCCCTGGTGTGTACCGTGCTGTCTTCTGCAAGCATCCTCCCTGGTGGAAGCCTTGCTGCAAGCTCCAGAGGCGGCTGACAACGTGCGTTTAAGGGACCCCCCAGCCTCTCCCCCCACCAGGCTGCTATTAACTCAGTTAAAATGTGTGTGACCGTAGAATAGGCCTGGAGTGTGGATGAGTAGGAGAGAGGGAGGACCTCGGGGCCAGGCGGTTTACAAACAGACATCACAGCCACGCTGTCCTTTGCCCCCTCTTACATTTCTTATTACAGTACATTAAAACCCTTTGCTCTGTCAAATTGACAAAGGCAGCTATAAAAGGGGTCCTTTCTAATACACAGTAATATAAACTATGTTTGTACACTTACCACATAATCCCTAATTACTTCCCTACTTTTATGTGTGGAGAGCTTTGAGGCTTGCATTGCTGGATACTTAGTGAATGAAATAAAAATCAGAAATTATTTCTATATAAGTGTGGGGTACTATGTGGTGTGTGGATTAGCTTCTAGGCTGGCGACACAGCTCACATTTCAGAATAAATATACTAAGTGTCATTGATCCACTAAGTGTCAAATAAAAACTATGACACCAACGAAACTCTCATATGACCCTGACATTCCTCCAGTACTTAAAGCAATTACCCTACTATTTAATAACAATGTTTATAAAATTGCTTTTTGATTGGCTATCATCTATGTCATACCTATGTCAATAATTCCCAGTTAATGCCTGCGTGTGACCTTTAACCTTGCTTTACAAATAATTTCCATTTCATAATAGCAAGAAGACTCTTGGCAGTTGGTAACGGAGTCCTCCCATGAAGACTCCATCGCTGGCTTTTTGGGTTTGCTGCATGGTAGAGGGCACAGCTTCCCCTCCCCCCCAAAGGGTGGCACAGCTGACGCCAGCCCAGCCCACACAGGACTCCCTGAAATGCAAAAAAGATTGAGCCTGGCGTCTTTCTTCAGGATGTGTCACTGTCCAATAACGAAAGTCGTAAGGTCAAAACGGCCTCAAGTCTCGTGGTGTCTCACTGCTATCCTTGACCACAATAGGTTATCCTAACTTGGGCACTCTGTCATCATGGTGTTTTCCCTTCCCCTCTGTATTCCTGCTTTTTAAAGACGAGATGGATGTAAATAATCTCCCATGGCAGCAGGGTTGGGACTGGATTATCTTTAAGGTCTCCTCCAACCCAAACCGCTCTGTGATTCTATGATTAAACGATGCGTGATAAATACAGCGCTGAAGCTGTGGTGAGATGGAGATGAAGTGTCCATACTGGACCTGTGATGCTTGCCCAACAGGAATATCCTAACAGAGCTTAGAGGTCCTCAAAGTATATTGTGGGGGATTGCTGGAGTTGGAGTGCTTTCATCATCAGAAACAGCATCCACCGTATACAACACAGTCGATGCGCTGCACCCACCTCTGATTCTCGGTCCCAGAGCAGGTCCACAGACAAAGGTGGTTGTGTTGCAGATGCCTGCTTGAAGGCATCTTCCCAAACACCCTAAAATCAGAACAACACCGTACGCCTCTTGTGATCCTGTCCTGATGGTTTGTTTCCCTAAAGCCATAGAAAATTGCACGCAATTCCTCACGTAGTTCTTGGAAAGTATCTGAGCACCTCTTTTCTGTGTAAGAAAACAAGGGTAACTGCTTCCAAAACGCATTTTTCAGGGAGATACAGCTGTGTTAACAGCACGCGTACGTTAGTGCCTGTTCGTGACTTGACCACATGTGAGACAGAAAACGGTCAAAGATCTCAGCAAAAGTTATGGTTGTACCTGGCTCGCAGCTGTGCAGACCTCACGGTGTTCTCCTGGTGGGGAAACCTGAGCCAGATGAAAGGCTTACGGAGGGCGTGTCTAAGGGAGATGTCTTTTGATCCTGTGGAGGCCTGAGACCAGCAGAGAGGTATCCTGTCCATTCAGTAAAACCTGCGGTATTTTAATGGCTGGCCCTACTGGGTGCTGAACACCAGAAATACCTCGCTCCCTGGGAGAACGCGCTCTCCGTAATAACTTCACAAAACTTTATGCAAGCACGGCGTGATAAAATCTGCCCAAGAAGGGCATCCCCCTCCTTTCACTGGGACATGCACAACATCTATGGAATTGTAGCCTTCGCACTGGTGTAGGAAACTCTTCCTGCTCTTGGGCTGAAGGTGTAGATCCCATCTCCTCCCCAGGGAGGCAGCTATGTGGGAAAAGAGCTCGGTGCTTGCAAGAGCCCCGGGATCTGACGTGGTTTCCCTGCTGAACTGCCTGGAAGCTGATAGACAGCTATTGAGGAGAAATGCCTTCGCGTGTGACAGTAAAATGGGGCTTGTTCTGATTGATATATGGAGCCTGAAAGATCAAAGTTTGGTGTGTGCACGATAACATTTCAGAGCGGTATTTTTAGTAACGACCCCCCCAGCACTCGGAAGGGAAGGCAGGCTGTGCTGCACATGTAGGCACGGCAAGGAGAACTTTGTTTTCCGTGTACGCGTCTCCTGAGTGCACGCTGGAAGATGGGGGGATATCAAGAAGAGCAGAGCGGTAGATTGTGAAGAGAGAAGGAGCAAGCAGGCCAATGTGAAAGGAAGGGCTGAGTTCTGCTTGCTTCACTGTGCAACCTTGACCTCCTGCTAATAGATTTTATTTCTGGAATATGCATGTGCTTGCAGATTTGCTTTAAAACATGATGGGTCTCATGATTCACACTGACTCTGTTTACATTTCCCAGTAGATACATTTTGTTTGTTCATAGGGGCAAGTACTTCTTCTGATCCTCTTCTGGAAATTTGAGTAGTTGATGAAGCTTTTTTCCTCTTCTCGGTTAACTGTTCTCCTAGATTGTCTCCTATTAATATGCCGTGATGTGTTGATGTAAAACACTTAAATATTTCCATATGTAATAAAAGGTCAGGGATATTATTCTTTCATTACCAAGAGTCATATATCAAGTACCTCACAGGAAACTCTACTCTTTAGCGAAATAGGAAGGTAAATATATTGATTACAAGTTATCTGTCAAATTAACTTGCACCCTTTGTTTAGAGAATTGGGGGTTTCCATTTGAATATGTACAGGAGCCCAGTGTGGCCCCTTTTGTGTGTTTTTAGAGGGGATGTGTGATAGAGAGGCTGAGATTCTACCGAACTGGCTGCTTTCTTGCATCTGCCTCAACAATTGCCGAGAGATGGAGGTGGTCTCTGCTTCCCTCCCCCAGCTGAAGTGCTCTTCCCCTCCCAGTGCTCAAGAACTCTGCACTAAAACCCCTCATCCCCTCCTTCCCTGCTGCTCCCCTTCGTCTGCACAGCCCTGGCTTTCCACAGGGCGTGAGCCAGACCCACTCCGTGCCAAACACTCATCCTCTTGGTGCCGTAGCCAGTACCTTCCTTTTACAACTTATTTATAACATTTCTGAAAAGTTACAATTATCTCTGTCTATATCAATCAGTCATCAAACGGGCTGAAGTTACAGAAATCCAGCCACCTCTGCAAGAGGAGGATGCTACAGCTGTGACATAATTACATTATCAACTTAATTAAGGAAGTGAGCGAAACGAAAAAGCAAACAAAACAGCCAAAGAGAAGGCTAGAGGTGGGAAGGAAAGGTGAGGTGGGTAGCATGCAGAGGATGTGTTAAATTTAGCTCTAAGTGGTTTAAAAAAAGGATCCAACCTCTCATAAAAATCCTGGGGTTTTCATCCTGTGCTCCTGGCGTTCTCCAGGGCTGCTGGGCTGGGATAGCAGGACCCCAGCAGCCGGGCTGCCCTGCCCTGGCAGCCGCTGAGGGCCCCGCGAGCTGAACCAGGCAAAGCAGGCAGCAGGACAGAGAACGTGCGCCTGAACCGTGTCGGTGTGCCGGGGCTGCAGGAAATCTGCTGTAGGATGAAGGCTCAGCCCTGTTATCCTCCTGAGCTGAAATCCCCCACGAGGTCGGGGCGCACAAGTGCCAAGGGTTCAGGCTCCTACTCTGATTCCTTTCATCCCAATATATGAATGGTACAAAACCAACGATGCTTTTCCTAGACAGGGTAACAAAAGCAGATCACTGCTCCAAATCTGCCCTTTTCTCCTGCTTTCAAATCCCAGGTACTTTTTGGTATCAAAAAGGAGGGGGGGAAAGTCTTCGAACCCTTTATTTGATTTCAGTGTACAACTGTGCTCAGTTTAAATGCCACCCATTCGTAAAACAGTGGTTGCACCAGAGCAATCACGGCGAGATGTCTAAAGGGGTGTCAGCAAATTGGACAGGGTATAATTTTAGTCAATGTGTTCTTGTCTTATTTTAGTTCAACATCATTTCCCGGTTGCAATTCTTTTGAGTGACACATGGAATGCAAAACAACATAAAAGGTCTGCCCTGAGGCAGATATGTGTCCGTGTAGGACTTTAATTATTCTTTTTGAATCATGTGTAATATGCAAGCCCGATTTCTTGCATAAAAGTCTGATGGAAAAATTGTGTATCACCTGTATAAGTATTTTGATGAGACTCCTCATATTTTTAGAAGCCCTGGATTCAAGAAGGTCCTTATTTGTCCATGTACTCTGGAATTTTCATGCAACATTTGGGGGGAAAAAGCAATTGCTCCCATGGTGTTTTGCAATGACATTTAAATCATTGCTTTTTAAAAAAGGCATTCTTTTATTCATTCAGCTGCTGCGTGCTTAAATAGCACTTCCAACGCACGTATAGTGGGCTATACATGTGAGAGTGTGTTTGAGTGTAGTCTTTTACTCTGTTGCCTAACACCTGTAAGCTGATCCTGATCTTATTTCTATCACTTTTATGGCAATGTAACTCCGATGGCTCCATGGAAGCTAATTCTGAGCGAAATCAGAGTCAGATCTCTTCCTTCTAAGAAATAATATTAAACCGGCTCTTTAGGTAGCACTTGGTGTATCATTTTAGATTAACTGATAAAAAATAATGAAAAAGTTGTGTGTGAATGAAAATGTAGATCGTAATGATGAAATATGTTTTAATATTTAAAAGGGGGAAAAAAAAAAAAAGAGAGAGAAGCTGGTATGAAAGCAAATTAAGGCTGTCGCTGCATTTCTGCTACAGATCGTGGGCCTGAGTCAAGGGCTCTTGGAGCCACTGTGCAGGTTTCCACATGGACCAGTAAGGAAAATCCTCCTGGTGGTTTGGGAGCTGCGCATTGGAGACTCAGGGAAGGTGTAGGTGAGCCCATAGCTTCAGTGAGGAGAAACCACAGGGAAACAGGAGCGTCGGTCTCTTACCGTGAGGTGATGATGGACAACTGATAGGGATGAAATTTGTCCCCTGCGTCCTCCACCTCCTTTGAAATCTGCTTTCTCAAAGCTCCTTCTAAAGTGCTTTAAAAACAATAAATCTACAAACCTGAATGTTTAGCTATTTTTGTCAATTTTGTCCAAACCCAACGAAACTGACAGCGCTTTTACCTGAAATTACCGGAATTAAAGCAAAAGGAAGGAGCTTCTGAACGTACATTTTTGCAGTAGGCTGGACGTCAAATGAAGTGACAACGCGTATGCGGTGCCCGTGGTGCTCGCCTCGTTTGTCGGGACCCCAGCGCAGCCCCGTGAAGTTTGCTTTCACCCGGGTGCTGCCTTCTCCCTTTGGGGCGATGCTCTTGTTGATTTGTTCCCCGCAAGACTGTGTTTTGGAGGGATATTTCAGTGAGCATGAACTACTTGAAAACCGTTTGGAGAAAAGGACTAACCCATCCCCCAGGTCAGTGGGAGAAAAAGCTCCTTGTTTAACTGTTCTGAGTTTAATCAGTGAGAGGAGATGAATTTCCACTTCCAGCCCTGAGTGTGCTCTGATTTCCCTACAAAGATGCGTTGTGGGATTTCCATTGTCTCTGGTGGGAGTAGCATGGGGGGGAAGAAATATTTTCCCCATCTTTTTTTTTTTTGTTATTATTATAGTTTATTATCCTCTCAATTTATCACGTGAAAAACACATAAGTAGAATAGCTGCTGGATTTAAATGATGGGGGGAAAAAAATCATCTTCTCCCACTGCACAAGGAAAGGTAGGAAAGAGAAACCCAGGAAACGGCGGCTGAGATCGGGTCTCATGCAGAAGATGTAAAAGCCAACGCTGTTTCGGCAAGTTCCATTTTCTCTTCCAGTGTTTGGTCCCTCCGATGTCCGGAGTTCCGTCGCCCGCACCCGGGAGGCTCCGCTGGCCGGGCGCCCGTGGCCTGGCAGTGACCTCGTGCTAACTGTCTGTCAGGAGCGGTCACTCAGAATTCATTGGGATGAAAAATAAGCATTTGGTGCCTTTCTTTAGAAACATAATAGACAGCTTTGCTTTCACACCTCCTAATAGCCTTGTTAAAATTAGTTCCTCTCGCGGGATGCTTTTTTAGCACACGGAGCTTTACACGTCTACATTTTCCAGAATTTATTAGGATTATTTTTATATTGTATATGTTTTTTATCTTAAATTTCCTGATGCCACCCTGCGCCGCTGCCAGTTTAGCAACTCCAGCTGTTGTGAGTCACGAGGGGAGGCTGCGATGGGATCACACAGACGGGGAAATTTTAGTTGTCAAGTCGAAGCGTTAACCCTTCCGGGCCAGCTTTGAAGTGCTACCTGTTTGCAGAAATAGCGCCCACGCTTGGTGTTCCACGAGGCCTTCTTGGCTCTTTATTCCGGCAGCAGAGGTGCTGGGATGTGAAAACTCCCGTGTTTTGCTGGGGGTCTTTGGTGTCGGCGGCCGCCGTGCAGCCGCGGGGAAGGGGCAGAGCAGCTTCTCCCTCTGCAGCCCCAAGGCCTTCGCATTCCTCTTGCCGCTCAGGAAAGGAGTGCCTTTTTTTACAGGAGCCCACTGTTGTTCAATGGAAAGACAGGAACAATTTTAAGCTTCCAGGTCTGTATAAGCTCTATTGAGAGTGGAAATTAGTTGGGGCTCCCTGTGGCGTATGTGACTATGGAAGCTACAATGCTCATTTGTCCTGCTGAGCGGTTCTTGTATGCGCTTTACTGGCTGCAGAAGTTATTTTTTATTTTATTTTTTTTCTTTTAGGCTTGCAAAGATCTCCAGTGGAGAGCTCTGTGCTAGAACTGAGAGTTAAAGCTAACCCTCACTCATGTGGCACAAAAATACCCTTCCAGAGGTAGGTTAGGAAGGTTTAGATGTACCCTGAGTTAATGCAGTTGTGGAATAAATTAACTATCTGTTGCAGCCAAGAGTCATGAGTTTGCATATCAGGGTCTTGCACTGGAAGAGGGGAAAGGGAAAAAAAGAAGAACTAAAAATAAGGCACATGCAAACGAATCTATTTTGGAATGGGATTAATGGTGCTCTGTCTCTTTGATTGAAAACAGTTTCTCTGCCTCATCCTTTTTCATTTTTGGCCCTCTCAGTGGAGCTGAGCACTAGGGCACCGGCCACCTCCCACATCCCAGGGGATGCTCTGGCTCTGCCCGCGGCAGCAGGACCCCACCAGGAGCCAGCGACCCGCAGCCAGACCCCACTGCTGTCCCCGCCGCTCACCCCACGGGCAGGTGTTTGGCGAGGCCGGGGGAGCGTGGGGCTCGGCAGCCGCAGGGCTGTGCTGTGGGAACAAAGCCCTGCATCGCGGCTTCCCATTGTACGCCAGTAGAGTGTCAGCTAAAGTCTCCAGCCAGCCAAAAGCACTCGCAACCTCACCCTCTCCGCCACCCTGGATACAGAAATAGTCACATCTTTTTGTTCATGATTAACTGACTCATGCTTAGAAATCATCAATTTAAAACCCATTTCGGGCAAAGTTACTGGAATGTTCTCTGCGTGGACGTGGCAGTATATTCAAATTACTAAAGTCCCCCAAAAGGTGCTGAAAATATCCTTAATCATTTTATGAGGGTATGGCAAATTTGGTGCTAATTACAGTTATTTGCATCCCCTTCCCCCGTCAAAAAAAAAAAGGATCTGGGAGAGGTAGAAGGAAATTTGGATCCATAATGTGTACTGACAGCTCCTACAGTGTGATGGGGAGGGACAATTTGAGACTGTCACAGGGCTACGCTCAGCTTCTTAGAGATGGGATTTCTCTACATGCTGAAGTATGAGGAAGGCTAAATAACTCACAGGTGTCAACGGCACCAAAGAATTATGTGTGTCTGACCTATGAGAGAATAAATCTCATTTCCTGCTTAAAGCCACAAGACATCCCTTTAACTGCAATAAAAATTTAACATTTCCCCTCCTAATTATTTTCTACAATTTTCTCAAATTTATAAACCCAAGATTTTCCAATTTTTAAATATATTTTTTTTTAACTGGTAGTTTGTGCTCTTTAGTATCATTTTACATAATTTAATACAATTTGTTCCATCCATTGGTTTTCATGGAGATACAAGCTGTTCGTTTGTGAGAAAGCTGGCATAGGAGTGCACGTTGGCAAAGAGTCACCTCCAGGAGTTTATTCAGATTTCAAAGTTGCGTGGGGGCACCGGCCATTTTGAAGGAGATAAATGTAAAGGTTGTTTCTTCTTTATTTTCAATACTATCAATTTGATAATATTTTTTTTTTATAGCCTCTCCCTCCCCCGTTTCTCAGTCCTTGGCAAAGTGAGTCATTGTTATTTTGTCAGCTGAATTGCGGTAACAAAATAATCTAAGCTTAAAAGAGCGGCTTTCTCCGAAACGTGCGTTATTGAATGAAAAGAACACAGGTGTTTCTTAATTATTTGTGCAGAAGGAAAAAGTAATGCTGAGCGGATGTGCTGTAGTGATTAGCGAGGCCGCAGTAAGTAAGATCCTCCTTTCTTCTCCCCATGCCGCTCTTTCTCCCTCCTCCCGACTGCCAATAGGCGACATGGGGAGTTGAAGGGGGACTGTGCCCTTTACCCCCCTAGAAAGGTGCCTGTTGGGCTGCCAGATGTCAGGTAAAGCCTTCCCATGGCTGGGATGGGGTAAGGAATTTAATTTGATGAATCTTCTCTCTGTGGTTGAGAGGGTGGGCGTTCCTGCTGGGAGTCTCCCCAGACGGAGTCTGCACATGCTGCCCCCGATGTGCCAGACCTCTTGGCTGTGGTTTGCCACCACCAGAAAGGTGGAAGATGGGGTTTGGGGCATAGTTTGCCACTTCCAGAAAGGTGTGAGATGGTTTGGGTTCAACAGTCACGAAGACAACGTGTCACCACCCTACATCACTCTTAACAGTAGCTGTGTCTTTCCCCGGCAGCACATTAAGTATTTTTGAACTGCATTAAACAATCAAGCACTCATTATCCGTGAGTAGATGCATGTTTTGTGGAGGCCAGCAGCGAGAATCTGATGTGATGTCTCTGAATGTGGACCTGGACCCACCACCTTGCAGGGTCCGTGGGCGCTGTGTCAGCTGGATGCTGCATTCGGGTGCTCAGTGAGATGTTTCTGGCGTTGCCGTGTTTCTGTAGTGCTCAGCCATGGAAGAACCAGTTCAGCCGCTGGCGGTGTGTAGGGAGAGCAGCCGTCGCCATCCTGTCCGCTCCTCAGAAACACGGGAAAAGGGTTGTGGAGAATGAAATGCTAAACCAAAAGGACTTGGAGCAGTGGAGCTGGCAGGGTGTGATGATCAGAGTGGGAGGTTAGCCAAGACGCCCAGCCGAAGTCGCCTCCTCCTGAGAAACGTGATGAACACAGATTTTTAATGATTTCAGGTCACCGGTTACCTGTGGTTTACGCCAGCGCCGTAACGCTCTCCCCCACCGTGCTGTTAGGGACGCGGGGGCAGGAAGGCTCGTGGCTGTCTTTGCAGGTGCCCCGTCCCCCGTATCAACCAGCCCCGTGTTTTGACAGTGCCAGGTCCGATGGTCCTCAGACGGGACCAGACACCCCGTTACACAAATACGGCTCAGGTCACTGAGGATTGCTCAGCTGAATTGTCTGGTTTCTCGTCAGGGTGAAATAGAGTTAAATTCTCAGATTTTTTTACCCTCTGTTGTGTGAAGTTGAAATAATGTTTCTCAAAACCTCGCCACCGTCTTCCAGAAAAGTGAACAAAATGAGCTTTTCGGTTTTTCCTTTGCAATGTGGTTTTTTACAAGCCTGGCACTGCCGACTGCTTGTAGGAAAGCTCACTGGCAGCCCCAAAGAAAAAGCCTATATCGACTCCCACACGCACTAAATGATACATCAGCGCGAAGCCTCCTATGGGAGGAACTCCTCCAGAGAGGAAAACCCCAAGAACAGCCTGTGCTTAAACAGCAGCTCCCTGTTCTGCAGAGGGGTAATCTTTTTCGGGTTTTTTTCTGGGTTTCTTTTTCCTCCCCTTTCCTGAACCCCGATTCTCCCAGATTTGCTGCTGCTATTTAAGCACCAGCCTGATTCTGGGACTCCCCTCTCGGATCTGGTGCGGAGCGTGCAGCGTGGCCGTGGCCCTGTCGATCCAATACCTTGTGCAGTCAGGGAAGCTTCCTTCTTTTTTTCTGTTCTCTGGGTTTGGTGCTTTTTGTAACCCTATCAAAGCAACCATGAGCCTTGTTCTCTCCTCTCCCTGGCCATCTGCTTGAAGCATCTGGTAATCAGGTGCAAGCCCCCACATCCAGAGCATTCATGCTTAAATTTGCAGCTACCTTGCCACCCACATTGGCTTTTGTTATACTGCCAAGATGTACCTCTTTGTGTACTCGATATGAGAGAGACTTAAATTCCACCATCAGCCGAGTGAAATTGTGATGGGCCAGGGTGACATTATCACCTTTGAACATAGATATGTATCAGCCTTCTCCCATTTTTCTCTGCTAGAGTCTCCAGCTAATCTCTGCTCCAATTGCTCATCGTACCCAAGCCATGTGTGTGCCGCAAAGGTACGGCTTTGAGTTGCAAATAATGTCTCAAAGAAATATCTTGGTCTAAAACATGATGATGCTTAATGTGCCCTTGTCATTTCTGGGATTCTTCTTATATCCCTTTTTCCATCTCAGTGATCTCTGTGTATGTGTCTCCATATAAGAGACAAATAGAGTCATTGTTCTGCTCCATATTTTAATTCCATATCTGTATTTTAGGGACGTTTCTGCCTTCCCAACAGATTGACTAAGTATTACAAACTGCCAAATTTAGGCTTTGGGATGTGGCTGCAACTGAAATTGCCCATTGAATTTAAGAGCAGAAAAATAATTTTGTCAGAAACACCAAACCCAACGACCTTGAGCACTTTCCCCGTCCCTTACAGAGGGATCCCAAAAGGAGAAAAGCTCCGCTGCTCCTAATTTGTCTTTCTGCAGCCCTAGATTAGAAAGGAGAAAAACATCTTGACTTGGGATTTTTCACCGCAGCAAAATCTTCAACGTGTATTCAATCTGTTATAGCAGGAACATCAAACTGAAGCCCTTCATTGTCAAAGGATATGGAGATGCAAGGGTTTTACTAGCTCCTGCATTTGGATGGAAAGAGTGCCCATCTGTTTGAGGAGGACTGGTTTGATAATGCAATAGGAGTCGCAGATGAAAGTCCCAGAGTGAGATAAGCCTTGGTTTTGGAGCTGCTCCATCTGGTGCTGAGCTTGGAAAGCCTGTACCACCTATGACAGCATCTTGTGGACCGGTGTGCCTGGGCAAAACTGGGAACCTGCTCCATCAGACCCGATGTGCCTCCCATCCCACCCAGGGGAAGTCGGCAGCTTGGCTTTTCCTGGCCTCTGAAACTCACCGGTGACAGGCTCGGCAGCGGGGTCTGCAGCTCGCTGCCCAGCACCAGCACACCAACCAAAATTTCTCATGTCTGGTGCTGCAGACGTCAGTAACCATCGTGTCACACTGATTTGATGATCCCAAGGTACTGGCTGTGTAGTCTTATGACAGGAATGTGCCCAGGAAAGGCGTGGAAAATGGTGGTGGAGAAGTGCAATTTCAGAATGATCCTGTAAATCAGTCTTAGGGTACGGGTATTTTCTTACATTGGTAGCTGAGAGTAGATGCACGTGTAGAAGGGAGATGGTAAAACACCAGATCAAAGTGGCAACTGGTTTTCATTACTTACTGCAATCAATGCCGTGTTATTCTTGGTATCCCCATCTATACATTTCTTTTCTTCTTGGACTGCTTCTTCTCTGTTGGCATCTTCCATCACATCTTTTTTTAATGTGATCTAAATGGCTATAATGCATTTATTTTCAAGTTTAAGATTGATAAAGAGTCTTTTGGTGTAATTTCTCAGTGAGGTTGTAAAATATTTTTTTTTGTAGGGATTACCTTTGAATTTTTTCTCAAATACTGAGAAGTAAGGGAGAAACCCGCAGCATATACGATTAAAATATGCACCATTTCGCCAACTAACCCCTTTGAATAATTTTAAAGGGAGTAAAACTATAATTGTTATTGTTGGACGTGTTGGGTCTAGGCTTTTTTAGGCTTTTTTTCATTACGTGATTCCTCCCTGACCATTGAAATATGAGCTTGAGCAGATATTTGTGTACACGAGCAGGATGTGTTATATCCATGTGTGACTCCTCGTGTTCGGCACGGCATCGTCGCCCATTCTGCTGTCTGTAAATGCACCTGCGCTTGCAGATTGCCCAGATGATGCTGGGACTGTTTGCATATGTGATTTTCACAGAATATAAGAAAAAGCAGTAAATGCATTCAATATGGCTGTGCGACATTTTTTCACAGAAGGCACTGGGAAGCCTTTGTTGGTTTTTGCAAAAGTCAGAAAGAAATCCACAGGGACTTTTCCACAAACGGGTAAAACAGAGGAGTATTTAGAAGAGGCCTTATTGGCTTGAGTCATGAAGCTGGCTCTCTCCGAATGTTGTGCCGTAAGTTTAGTGGGAAAAGTTTGACAGCAATTTAATTTTCATTGACAAATACTGTCATAATATTGAGGGAAACTGTATCAACAGTAGTGGTCGATGCTCAACCAGTCATATGGACTGGACGAGCTTACCATATGCTTAACTACAAACTTCTCTTGGAAAGCTCCTTTAAAACACTTGACAAGCTTAAGATACGAGTCAGTAATGAGCCTGAGCAGAACATGTGAAGTTTTACATTTGGTACAGAAAATAGATTAGTGTTGATGTGTTTCCTGTACAGAAGAGATTTGTGTGCCGGTATCTGTAGCTACAATGCCTGCGTGCATCTCTCTAGCCTGAGGTTCACCCAGGCAAAGGAAGTTTAAAAGTGAAAATGCAAAAATAAAAAACACTAAAAATAATTTATTTATTTCTGAGCAGCGTTAAGGTGAGAATCTTTTCATTGTTGTTGCACGTGCAGCACTTGGATTTGCAGTTTCTGATAGGAAAAGGAATGCCAAAACCCACAAACCAAGGCAGCCCCCCGTATTAGCATGATAATTATTACAGCAGGTGATAGGTCCAGGCTTTCATTAATGAGCAGCGTCACTGCCTTCTCCTAGCAATGAACCTTTTGGGCTGATCACTGCCCTCAGCGCTTTGTTACTGTGAACCTACAGATTTCTCTCTATAATTTAGCAGTCTCTGAGTATCTGAGCTGGTGTCTGCCTACCTGATGGCAGGTTCAAATCAGGGATACGAAGATGCAACTTCTTCATCTTGCGTCTCAGTAGGGTTTTATGGGTCTGATTGCACCCACAATTAAGAAATCTTGGTCCAAATGTGTCTTGTATCCCCCTTCATCCCTTGGCAATTCATCATTGGACACATTTCAACTCCTGTAATTTTTGTCTTTTTGTTCAATGTATTTATTCACACACTTACAGACATACATACACGCGTGTGTGTATATATATATATAAAATATATGCTTGTATGTATTTAATGTATTTTTGACTGTGGCCAAATACTGTGCCAGGTTAGAGACTCTGTTAGATAATTCAAACAGAAGTCTGACCTGATTCTGTCTTAATTTGCTATGTTTTGTTAGCATTGAGCCATTTGTAATTTAGTTACATGTAGAGTAGCTCAGTGATGAGCAAGTTTGAACAATATGGAAGGCATAATGTATGCTCCCATGAAAAGCATGTACAGCCTTTCATTGCCCTTTGTACTCGGGAATCATTCGCTTTTTTCAGTTTTGCTACGCTTTCCCCTCTGAAAAGTAACTCTCCTCATTAGAAAGAATTAAAATATAGCTTGAAAAATATTAAGCAAAAATAGCAGTTTCCATGGATGGTTCAGCCATAGCGTATTTTCTTAGTGTAAATATTTTGGGAACTGGTTTAATTTCCAAGGTTTAGTGTTTTAAGGATTTTTCTCGCAGAGCAAAAGTAAAATTAAGCCTGACTTGGATCCCTTTGCCCCTCTGTAGATCAGACGTGACTCGTGCAATGGCACTTTTACAGATTAAATCAGAGTCAGGTTTGGTTTTTTGTTGGCGCGTTGGTGAAGTCCCCTGCCACCGAGTATGGTAACTGTCCTTTATTTTCCAAGAGAAAGGAATAGATGATCCCCTCAGTTTCCTCAAGTCGTTGCTTTTGCCCCCTATTCATCACTATTAAATTTCATTTCTTGTCTACAGCCGGCATTTCGACTGCTTGGCCTCGAATTAGATGGGTCTAGATGGTACCATCTGCTGAATGCTCAGCAGCTATTAAGATTCTTGGGTTTTTAGCCTGTTTTTTTAATGTATTCATCTGACAAGGAAAAGAAAGCAAAAATGGTGTCCAGCATTATTCATTTTATCGGTTTGGCAACCAAGGCATATTGGCATGGGCACATTCCTTGTAGTAAGTGCCTGAGAGAACAAGTGTAAAGACAGCTTTGAAGCTTGCCATGAGACCCTGTTTTATTAGCAGAGATGCGTGAGCCCACCTGCCACAGGCTGGAGATGGTAAAAAATCATAGTTTGGTGGCCCGAGAGGGCCAAACCAGCAACTGTTGTAGTGGTGCGTTGGCCGTGGTCTTCTCCTGGCGTGGCACATCACTTCTCTGCTTCATCTTGGAAACATTTGTTCTCCCCTTGGTATTGCACCCCTTTCCTTTACTGGGTCACAACTTTAACAGCAAAGGCCCAAAATGTCTTTAAAGAAATGAAGAGGGATGGGCACAGGAGGAGCTGGCGCCCATGCCGCTGCGCTGCGGGCACCCCACTCCCCCTGCCCATCCTGCACAAACAGAGCCTCATCCTCCGTGCAGCAGCCTCGCCTCACGGACACCTTCCATTTCATCCGACCAACATGGCACAGGTGAAAAATTCCCGCCATTTCCTTTGTCTGCTGCCGACGCGAGAGCCGTTCTTCCCAAGAAACCCGCAGGACCCTGCTTTGCAGCGCTGCCAACCTGGTGTGTCACCACGAGGTTTTATTCATCCTGCTTGAAGAGAAGCATTCATCAGCTGGTTTTGAAACCTTGTTTTGCATTTAAAAGTGCAATAATTGGACCACAGACAATGCTGGTATATGCTTTTCATTTTAAAAAAAAAAAAAGCCAAGTGAAGAAGACCTTAGGTGGGGGCTAAGTGACTGTGGGAATTCAGTCTTCGATGGATCAAGGCCAAACACTACCGTCATGATCTGGGCTGGTTTGGGTGCTTTTCAAGCGTTTATTTGCATTGATATGATCAAACGCCCAGTTCAGAATGGCTGCTTTAAACTCAACAAAACGAACGCGGGGATTCACTGAGGGTGAATCCAAAATCGTGTCTGGAGCTTTGTGCCTCCTTTTTAACAAGCCCTTTTCTGTGTTCACTTTTTAAACGATGACACCATACCGGGGGTTGTCGTTCAACAGATTGTTGGTTCTTTTAACAATTTGTTCAATGGAGGAGGAGGGAGTAGAGGCAGCTATATTTGTCACTACTCTTGTTCAGTAGAATAATTGATTTTTTCCAGTTTGGCAACCAATTCCCGTTTTTCTGCCACTTTATTATTTTTTCTCCCCCCTTCATGTCTTCCACAAAAGACGATTTTTCCCTTCCAGTTCTTATTAGCAATTTGCAGTCTCAGCTTTCTTGGTCAAGGACACTGGGGGTAAGAAGGAACTACTGATTTGCTTACTGGCTTTTGGGGCAGCACCCACAAACTGAGCCTTGCTGCAACTTTGGTGCTGGTCCAGCTGGGAGGAGCAGTCTCCTCAAAACTGCCCTGCTGTGTGAGTATCCCCATCTTTCTACCCTGGATTTCTTTTGACTCTATGGTCTAAGCAGTTGTTTTGAAATATTTCCCTATTATTTTTTTTAAATGGATGTTTTATGGAAGAAGAAATGGAGCTGTCACATCCTCAGGGAAGATCTTCAAGCTGTGTACCTCTGTCACAGCAGATGATGTGTCCATGCCTCCTTCCTCGAGCTGATAGGCTCCATGCTTTGACAATACCTGGTTTCAGTGAGGGCAGTAACCAGAGGCAGTCTGTGAGTCAGCTGGAGGATCTTGTCTGGGTGGAGGGCATTATTTGTAGTGGGTTTGTTGATTTGGATGATTTTTTTAAAAAAAGCTTTTCAATAATTTCAGTAGGTCTTCAATACTTTTTCTTTTTTTCCTTTGATACCTGTTTATCTCCCAACAAGAGCTCTTCACATCCAGGGCTTGGATGGAGTTATTCCCAAGGCAGACATCTGAGGGACTCGCATGGCACAATAGCAAGGATCCCCTCTTTGCATCGTACCGCAACGAAGAGGCTGCTCGGTCTCTCACACGAGGCACCCAGCAGCGTCTCACAGGGGCCAATGTAGCCACCTTCTTCTGAACTTAGTCCTTAAAATCCTCTTAGCTTTTGGTATTTGGGCTAGATATCGCCAAGACCGGTTTTGAGAGCTGATATGAGGTGGTCAGCGCTGAGTGTCCCATGCCAACCCGTACCCTCTCTCTGGTGTGGAGGTTCCTGCAGGTCAGGTGCGCGCCAGGTGCTGATGGCGTGGGGAGAAGAGCGTGGGGCTTGGCCATGGGCTGTCCTGCGTTCCCAAGAGAAACCCAGACAGTCGGTCAGTGTTTGTGCCGGTCAGCGCGAGCGCCAGACGGGCTCACGTCTGTTCCCTCGTCACCGTAGCGCTGCTCTCATGGAGAGGAGCAAGGCTGGGTGCTGAAAATGGCTAAACTGAGCAGTGTGGGCGGAGACGATGCAAGATGCCTCTACTAGGGGAAAAGGCTTCTTTTTAGAAAAAACCCCGAATTACTAACTTAAGGATCATCCCAGCTGGAGGCAGCACTGCACATGGTGCGCTGGTGTGGATATTGTCTTATTTAATCTCTTTTTGGAGGTGGGAGGTGGTTCCCCACACTCTTGCCTTTGGTTCCTGCAGCATCTATGTACGCCAGGCGCTGCCCGAGGGATGCGGCTCGCGGGCCCAGGGCGTGCGGGAGGTTTGCACCTCTACCCCAGGGAACTTGTGCACGTATTTGCTGCCAAATTTTGAAAGCCTTTTTAATGTAAACACGTACAAATGTCTCCAAAAAAGGCCTTAAAGCTCCAGTACAGGACTATATTTGCATGCTAAACTTAAAAACATATTTAATATATTACCAGTAATTGATTTAATGTATGAGTAAAACTAACTATGCATAAATTAGTAAAATACTTGCAGGAGAAAAGAAGTGCAATAATTGCCCTGATTTGAGTGAATGAAGTGGTTAAGGCTTCTATTTACTAGCTTTGTTAAAACATAAATATCTAATGTTTAAACTCCAGCAATTTCTTCAGCACCAGTCCTCTAAGAGTATTCAAAAACATGACTGAGTTTTGCAAGTTACTGTAATTTGTGGAAGGCTTTTTCCAAAGCTTCTAAAGTCAGGTATAATATTTTTTTAGAAAAATAGTCTTTTTTCCCCTCTCTTTTTTGATTATTGCAAATTGTACATAATAATCTTGGCTAGTTTCAGTGTTAGAAAGGTGAACGCACATCATGAACAGCAGGGGTTTATGAACGTTTTTGTAATATTATGTAATATTTAAATTTACGTTGACTTTCTGTTTTGCAGTTTTACATGTAGTAATTAATTTTGTCTTACTGACAGATGATTCTCAATGACTGATTTTCAAGAAAAATTCCAGACAGGTACTTTAACTCTTTGTTTTCATTCTAGACACCTTGCATTCATGGCTCTGGTTGTAATTAAGGGGCGCTGTGCCAGGCACTGTTGTGCATTAAAGCTCAGTGCTATGTGTATGAAGCTGTATCTTCATGATAAGGAGGTGCCTGGTCTGCTTGGAACAAAATACCCCTGTGCCAGGCTCCTACCCACACCGTCCCCTCCTGGTTTTGGGGTTACCGGTAATGGACCACAAAGGCAGCCAGTGGGATCCCCCCCTTCCTTCTCCTCCCTGCAGAAACCCCTGACTCGACCTCCTGTCCCAGCGTGAACAGCACGAGGGTGACGCGTAGGTGCAGGACGGGAAGGACATCGTGTTTTCGCTGGTTAGGATGAGAAGTCGACTTGTCAGGCAGCAAAGGAAGGAGGAAGGGGCACAGGGGCAGCTGGGGACGCAGCACCTGTAGCACAGGGCCCGTGTTGTGCTGTGAACTCGTCTCTGTCTCCCTCCTTCATGCTCTCTTTACTCACTGTTGATCCACCTCTTAGTTTTGCCATCTCTCTACTTCTCGTGTTTACTGTTCAGCGCCTGCAGAGGGTGACATTGCAGTTGGGCATCTCTGGGGTGGCCACGGCAAAAGCTGTTTAAAGAGGTTTAAGGCTGTACCTGAAGGTACTTGCCTGGGTTATGTGGAGAAGGTGCTCTTCCCAGCGCAGGGGCCGATTCAGCTGCTGCTCACTGGACTTTGCTGTACGCTCTGTGCACGTGCAGGACCCCACAGCCAAAAATGATGGCCAGCAAAATCTGTGCCTACGTAGGGCCAAGCAATGTGGCCGGTTTTAGGGTGCTTTTGTAACACAACTGGAAGAGTGAGAATGGACCAGTGCCTGTTTGAAACCACTGAGAAACTTTTCGTGGACCTAAGGAATCACAGAATCATTAAGGTTGGGAAAGACCTCTAGGATCAAGTCCAACTGTCAGTCCAACCCCACCGTGCCTGCTAAACCATGTCCTGAAACACCACTTCTACACATTTTTTGAACCCCTCCAGGGATGGAGACTCCACTCTGCCCTGGGCAGCCTCTGCCAATGCTTCATCACTCTTTCAGTAAAGATTTTTTTCCTAATATCCAATCTAAACCTTTCCTGGCACAACCTGAGGCCCTTTCCTTTTGTCCTAGGAAGGTTTTAATTGTAAGCAAATCTGAACATTTGTAGCGTCAAGGGTGTGGGGGTGGCGATGTTTGGTTTTCTTGGTTGGTTGGTTGGGGTCTGTAGTGTTTTACGGGGTTGCGGGCTGGTTTTTTTGGTTAATGGTTTTTTAAATATCTCCCCCCAACCCCATGTTGCTGCATCTTTTCCTGGCTTGTTTTCTACCCTCCTCTCCTTTCCCCCGGCCCCATCTGCAAGGCAAGTCCTGCTTGTCTGCCTGCACCTTCTAGAGGGTCCCAAAAGAAATGCTCCTCTGCAAGGTGTTGCTCCCTGCTTTAAGTCCATAGGCCCTTCGAAGGGCCACGGGAAGGCAGCTGTAGGGCCTCCGCAGGCCCCAGGCTATGCGATTGCTGCTGTTTTGCTGGAAACGTTCAAGAATAAAACTGCATTACGGTGTAGGCAATGAGGGCTGTGCTATCAATTACAGAGAGCTGTAGATCCCAGTCTATCCCTCGTGCTGTGGCCGTACTGTTTCATGTAAATCCCATTTGTTTCTGTGATAGTTTGAGCAATAGCATTTCCAGCCTCGCATTTCTAGTAACTTCATGCCAGGTTTGTAAGACCTACTACGATGGAGACGGCATCATCAAGAGTGTTCCCTTAAGGCCCATTTTTTGTGATGTATTTTTGCTAGGAAAATCATAAAACTCCCACCAAAGCAGACTGAGTGAGTGCGGTTCAGTTCCAGCTCCGCAGGGGCCGTGCGGCTCCTCTGCAGCCCAAGGGTGCGGGATGGCCTGTCCAGCATCCTCTGGCACCCCTCAGTCACTCCCCTTCAGACGTTACACATGTGAAGATGTGCAGAGTTGTGCCAGCCTCCGTTGCTTACCTGGCCCATGGGACAAATGGAACACTCTTGATTTTAATTTTCCACTTGAATAGCAGCTTGCATAGTTTTAAAGTAGTGAAGGATGAAAAGCCAGGGATGCAAGTTCACTGTTTGTCTTTTCTTCTGAGTGAGTCAGTGTAATATTTTTCCCCAGGTTGCTAACGCTGCCCTGGGTTGCGCATGACATCGACTGCCATCTCTGTGTGAAGAAATTCCACTTAAATTCCATTAGCGCCTGCTTTTCCTTAGCTTCAGCTCGTGCCCACTTGTTGTTAGATAGGGCTGTAACGTGAGGCTGCTTCGGCCGTTGGGCATTCCCTACCTCAGCTTTTAACAGACACTGGTCGGGCTTGGTTTTGACTCGCAGGGATAACTTTGTCACTCTGTTTTTTGGCTCTTCTGTACACGCCTAATGGTAAAGAGCCAGAGTTACGGTCTGGTCTTCCACATACTTCCTCGTTATCCCATTACGCGCTGCAGGAACGATTTCGCACTGTTTAGTCAGTGCCTCAATTTGGAAATTCCAGAAATATCTCTGCTCCTTTTTATGCTGATATTAGGTTCTAGGCTTAAGATTTTTAGAGTTTAATTTCTAATTATTCACCTCATTTCTGCCTCTTCTGTCTCTGCTAAGGAGAACGGCGCGTGACGCCTGCCTTTTGTTCCTACCACAATGTTACTTGACATTTTTTCTTTATTGAATCACATCCCATCACTTTCCCTGCTCACTAACAGACAGGCAGGGTTTTTATTTATATATTGCCCCTTCATTCATTTTGTCTGCAGCTTCTCCATTTTCTTCTTCAAATAAATTTCATCCCGGTTTTGCATGCCATTGAAATAGAAGTGGAATGAAATCAGCTTCTCTGGTGATGGTTGGGACAGGCCAGCTATCGCCCACATCACTCTTCTCTCGATGTTAGCATGCAGAGCGCTGTGTCCTCATGCACTGTCCGGTTCGTTATGCATTATTTAGCTCACCCTCTTGTCAGAACATTTTAGCCTGTTAAGGGATGGTACGGCGGTAACTTTCAGAGAGTCCACGTAAATCACGTTCATGGCTTCCTTCAGTTCTTTTTGAGGGTTTTTTTGGGTTATTTTTTTTCCAAATATTCTATTAGTTTTGTTACGTATGATCTCCCTTTTGTGAATCCATGCTGAATATCTTTAATTAAATCATAACTTCGCCTATTTTGTCCCTGATTAGTGTTTCCAATATCTTCCCACTCCTGAAATCAGGCTGACTGGTGTTTAATTTCCTTCATCTTTCCTAGAGCTGCTGGTATATACAGGTGTTACCGTAGTCCTCCCATCCACGGGAACCTCCCCTGCTTCCAAAGATGTTCCACAGATATTTGCTTAAGTGTCCTCTCCCTTCTGCCTCTTCCTTCCAAATTCTGTCAGGCACCTCATCTTTAGTAGTCTGGTTTGGACTTAAGCTACTTGAAGTGCATTGTTACAGCTTCACCTTCATTTCATTTACTCACCTTTCTCACCCTTGGTCGCCGCTCCAAGCATTGGTGTCTACAGGCGCCTTGGCCGTAGATATCTTGCTTGGTGCCCCAGTTGGTTTCTTTGCTTGCGTGTGGTGTTGGATGGCCTCATACCAGCCTCTCTGTGCGCATTCCAGTCCTTGACAAGCCGAGGAGCCATTCTTGATGTTCAGAGGCCGAGGCCAGTGTCCTGCCCCTGACCATCCCTTCTCCTCAGCCTGAGATATTCTGCTTGCTGCTTTGGATTCCCCAAGACAGAGATTGTCTTTGACCCTTCATGTATTTTTGTCAGGCCACATGTGTATTTTCTGCTGATATGAACTCATCTTTGAACATTTGCCATTTCCGTATGGAGTTGTTTCCTCCGCTCCTTTATTCCATTCAGGGTCTGTTCCTCCTCTTATTGAAGTCAGCTGGGAGTTTTGCCATTGCCTTCCTCGAGAGCAGCAGCGAGCCTGCGATTCACTGACTCTTCAAGCATGCTCTCTAAAATTAACCCTGCTGAAATAGAACATCGATACTGAGCTTTACATTTTAGTTGTAAATCCAACTCTAACTCCTTGAATGCTTCTTCTGTTTGAAGAATGGCTGCTGTGAAGAAGCCCATTAATTTTAATGTATCTCTCCGTGGTTAGATGTGCGTTGTAACATCCCCAGTGTCATGGATGCAGAAATAATGTCAATAGAAAACTTAAGATTCGCTGGACGCTGCATCACAGAATCATAGAATGACCTGAGTTGAAGGGACCCACAAGGATCATCAAGTCCAACTCCTGTCCCTGCATAGGACAACTCTAAAATTTACACCAATATGTCTGAGGGCGTTGGCCGAATGCTTCTGGAATATTGTCAGGCTTGGTGCCATGGCTGCTCCCCTGGGGAGCTGTTCCACTGCTCCACCACCCTCTGGGGAAAGAACGTTTTTGTAATATCCAACCTAGCCCTCCCCGGCACATTTTCCTGCCATTCCCCTGGGTCCTATCGTTGGCCACCAGAGAGAAGAGCTCAGGGTCTGCTCCTCCTCCTCCCCTTGTAAGAAAGCAGTAAAGTGCTATGAGGTCCCCCCTCAGTCTCCTCCAGGCTGAACAGGCCAAGTGACTTCAGTCACTCCTCATATGACTCCCCCTCTGGATCCTTCTCCAACTTTGTGGCCCTCAAAGGTGACCACATGCACCAAAATCCGTTTGTCTTTCTCTCCTGTTATTAGGAAACTTGTACTGGTACAAAAACTGCTCAAAGAGCGTTTAGATCTTTGGGGAAAAAAGGACATAATTAAATAAGAGGAAAAAAAATCTTTGAGAATAAGGGGAAGTGCAGGTTTTGTTTTTTAAGAGTAGTATGAAAACTTTTCTGTTCCGTTTCCCTTGCTAATAATGGTGAGAGTCACATGCCACGTCCCCACAACCCAGCGTGGAACTGAGCGCGCCGGACCCGTGACTTCACCCAGCAAACGGCCGCTCTGTCCTTAGCTCACCCCACGGTGATGAAGGCTGGTACCACATATGCTGTGTGAGCTCACACTCCCTTCCCCGAGACCATGGAAACCCGAGTATGATGGAATACATCAGGGATGGAGTGGCAGCCTTGATTGCGAATATTCTGTGCTCGAGTCGGACACCGAGCGTTACTGTAATGACATTTTATATCTTTCCCTCTGTATTCTAGCAGAGAGCCACAGGTGTTCCACTGGAATTACTCACACATTTATAGAATTGGACATTCTATCATTAAATGGACTTAAAACTAAAAAGCCTTTGTCTGCGAAAGGTGACCAATGGAAAGGGACTTTGGATTATCTGATATCCCATAACTTAATCATATGGCTCTTAAGAGTAGGGCATAAGCAGCTGTGTCTCGCTAATATGCATGCAATATGTGTAAGGTGATAGGCTTTAATTCTAAACTTGTTTTTAGCAGGAAGAAAAAAGCGTTTAGATGGGGAACATTAAGATTCAGCATTAACCATTTTTCTTCCTCGGGGCAAAATTATTCATCACCTGATATTTATTAAGGAAACATTTTGATTTTATTGTTCTGTACTGTGGAGAGTCTTTCCAAACGGTCTCAAAGTTGTGCGGGGAAGTTTTACAGGCAGATTTGCAGGCGGTGTTTTCAAAAATCAATGAATTTGAGAAAGATATTTTCCTTTTCCTAAATAGTAATGTTGTCAGATCTCACAGTGGGAATAAGAGATAAGCAGTCATTGAATTTATTATTTAATTTCCATTTTTATCCATCCTCCCACATTATATAAAGTTGATTTCTGTATTGTAGCCTTAATTGTTAGTTTGTGTTGGTTTAATCTCTCTTATTTAAGTATGTTTGCTTTAATAATATTAAAAAAAACTAAGACAAAGAAACTGTAGATTAGAGACTTTATTTTCAGGGTAAAATGATACGGATAAGTGAGCGTCAACTGACCAGAAATTATTTGCTTCTGTCTGTTAGACACGTAATGGAGTCATTTAACTAGTCAAATTAGGAGCTGTAGAAATGCACCATGCTTCATTACTGAGTTCGAATGGGCACCATTTTACATTTACGTCAAAAATTATCTCATAGCAAATTAATGTTTTCATTGTGCGGGGAGCCGGAGCTGTGCAGTATCAGCACCACCTAGAGGATGCGGCACGGATGGCTTAGGAATGTTTGTCCTACAAAATAAAAAAACAGAGAGGCATAGATTATCTTTAAAAAAGCAAAGAACTTCAACCAAACCTCTGCCTTCCCCAAAACACCCTGGGGAGTTTTGCTTGCTTTGCTCCATGAAGCGTCCCCGTTCCGTAGCGGCACACGAACTTTCAAGTGTTTATGGCGCGTTTCGGGTCGGTTCTTCCATACAATCCCTCCATGTCAACACCACTCGTATATTTTTTTAATGCAAAAAGTTGCTCTTAAAATTCAGATTGTCACTTGAAAAATCCAGAGAAGGAGATCCCTGGCCAACCAGGAAGAATTTCCAGGCAACATTATGAAGGCTCTTTCTGCCTTGAATTTTCCCGGAAAGGCAAAGAGAAAGAAGGAAGGAGTTATTTAATTTAACCGATCACTTATTTATCTGATGAATGAAAACAGCTCGTGCCTTCAGGTGTCAAAAGAAAGACAAGAGTGAACCAAAGGAAGGGCAGAGGATGGGCTTCCAGCTTGAAAAAGTTATAGCAGTGAATAGCTACGATGCAGGGACTAAAAAATGAAAACATAGCAATGCTATAAATTGGCGACTGATAGCGGTGAGCTGAGCAAAGCCGATTAAAGCTGTGGGTTTGGGTCCTCAACATCCACCCTTCCAAAAGGGTCTTTGCAGAGCAGGAGGTAGTATAAAATCTAATACAAACATAATGAAAATTTGAATTCTCTGGGGCAGGAGATGCTGGCGGCTGGGACCCTGACCCACCCCAGGGCTCTTCCAGCAGTGCCAGGGTGCAGCGGGCACTGACCCCTGGCCTTGGAACTGCAGCAGAGCAGAGAGCCGGGGCAGCCCATGGTCACCACGCCCAGGCTTCCCTCTGCATGGGTCAAAATATTCCCTGGGAATTCTTCCAGGAAACGGGTTTACTTACAGATGTAAATATACAGCACCCGTGAGCAGAAATTTGCAGATGTGAGCTTTGGGCACGACCTAAGTTACATATATTTTATAAATTCACCAGAATATCTAAACGTGTTTTCAAATCTTATTAAATGTTGTGCGTGCATAACTGAATTAATTCTCTGTATTAATATTCTTAGAAGACATTTATAGAACAAAACAAAAACATCTACAAAGTATTTTGACACAAAGCACAGGAGCTGGAGACAAAGCTGAGCCGAGACGGGGAAGTGGACCAGAATTCATTTCGTATTACACTTATCTCTGGAGCAAATGATCACTCATTAATTAAAATGCTGCTGCCAATTGTAGTGGGAAGACAAAAATTCTTCATAATTGTGTCAAGTGTGTAATTTTTGTTAGTATACTGTTATTTTTCATATTTCAACGAGATGCTCTTCAAGATCCTTTTGAAAAATCAAATAATTGCTCGTGATATTATTTCAGGGCTGAGTATATTGTCTTAAATAGAGACTGTGCTGTGAGTTCAAGAATTTGACAGTGACATTAGGGCCACGGTTATGATAATGCCAACTTGGGAGACGATGGAACATGCCTGTGAGCAAGTTTTCTTTTGTTCTAGACAAAGCTTTTCCCCCCCTTCTTATTTTTGATGGCTTAAGCTCATTGCAGAAAAGGATTTCTTTGAAACAGCAAAGAAAAGAATGTTAAGAGCCTTGCTTACAAGTACCCTGGTATTTTCTTCTCTTTTTTTTAACCGTAGAAGCACTTTACCTATTATCATGAATCTTGTCTGCTGAGATAGTTCAGCCTTCATGTTATGTTTACCAAGGCCAGACTAGAGGATCAAATAATTTATAACCGTTCCTGTTGGGTTTTATGTAATAACTTTGGAACTCATATAAAGTAATGATCCACAAACTCTTTTAATGTTCATTATAAAATATGAAATATTTCTCAGAACCATTGCAATTATGTGACCAGACATAACTGTTTCACACATGAGTAAATACAGGGAGGTTTAACATAACTTTATTATCTTCCTGTCTTTTCCTCTCATTGATGTGATAATACTGTTTTAATATTTTTCTAAAGAAAAGTTAAGTAATTTCAGGATCTCTATTGAGGCCTAGTTTATTGGTTTTTGTAATAGAGTACTCAAGAATAATTGTATTTATGATTAGACTGATAGTAGTAAATGTTGTTGTGCTGAATAGGGGTAAAATACCCTGAAAGCTTTATATTATTGTAGAGGAATATATACGCATACATCGGTAGGAAGGAATTATTAATATCTGTCTGTCTGTCTATGCATTTATATTATGCTCATCATCGTACCTGAGCACCTTCTCTGGAGGCTTTCTGGGGTTTAGCAGTTATTAAAATGTCAGTAGATACAGGATGGCAAAACTCATTAAGGCTACATAAAAACGCACCATCCCAGGTCCTTGCCTGATACTTGGAGCTAACCTTTAATTTCCCCCTCTTCTCCTGATCTTCTTGGATTTAGACAAGACTTGGGGCTCACCACAGCCTAAACTCAGCCCAAGCTCCTGTTAAACCTGACTGGGGGCTTCATTGACCACGGGAGGCTTTCTGCCCAGGTCAGGCTAGGAGGAGCCTCTGAGCTTAACTGTTAGAAGCTCTGAAGCTTTGCACATCTCTTTATCTCCGGTACCTCTTACCGGAGCAACAGCCTCGCTCTCCGAGGTCCCGCCTGCGCCTCTGAGTTGCAGCGGATGCAGAGAACATTTGGTGCCGGTGCAGGGGAAAACAAGCCCCCCTGGAGAAAACAGCACAGAGTGGAAAGGTTCACAGTGCACAGAGGATGCTCACCTGCCCCCTTTGCCCCTTTCCTTCTTTGAGGAGCAGCAACCAGCACACGGAAGGAGGAGCAGGATGGACGGGTGTGTTTAAAGTGGGAACCAGGCTATTTTTATTTTACGAGCATAAGTTGGTCGATCAGATGAGGCACTCAGTGCCGTGGTGTAGTTGACAAGTAGGAGTAGGTGTTGGGTCATAGGTTGGGCTCAATGATATCAAAGGTCTTTTCCAACCTTGTGATACTGTGTAAAGGAACGGGATTTTGGTCTCCAGCTGAATGGTGCTAAACAGAAACATCATCAGAAAATAAGATCTTTGCCCAAAAGAGCATCGTCTAATTAAGAACGGCCTTAATAAGCAGTGCTCGTTTTATCCTAATTCTCCCCTTGTCTGCCTGGTGCCTTTCATCTCGCAGATGGGGCAGGAGCTGCCTGGCTGCTCCTGGTCCGTGCGGCGCCAGGGCAGGACCCCACCAGCCGTGGTGGTAACAGCAGGAGTAGCGGGCTCGGTGTGTGCGCTCGATGGTGGAGTCCTCAGCAGATGGGATATTCGGCAAGCACAAACTTTTGACAGGGGTGGTGGCCTCTGTTTCCCCCCTGGATCTGGAGTTTCACCACAGAAGGATGGAGATTCATCAGGTTCCTTCCTCCTGTGGTCACCTCGCCGTACAAACGGAGCTGGCACTAGCACGGAGGTGGTGTTGCAGCAGGGCCCGGGCTGGCTCAGCAAAGCCAAGACCCCTCATTTCTTCCTTTTTCGCCTTTCTCGCATCAGAAAAAAAAAAAATCATCCTATGTGGGACTTCACAACATCTCTGTGGATTTCCAGGGCGCTCAAAGGTTAAATTTCTTCTCTCCCACCATCCTGCTCCTCATACTGTAGGCTTTGTGCAGGGAGGGGTAATTTTCATGCATTAAGAGAAGTGAATCCAGAAATGTTATTTTCATGAGTCAGGGATAACCTGCAAGATGCAAAGTGCTGAAGCAAAGCAGAGCTGTGAATCCGTTATACACGGTCATTCCTAACGAGAGAGAGACTCATTATTTCATAGGGTCCCTCTTGCAGGGAATATTTCCAGGGCATTCTGTTCTTTTTACTTTTAAATTAAAATATCTTGATTTTTCATTAGGAAATGCTGGCACGTTGAAGAATCAGCCCAGTTGTCTTTAGCAGCAGCAGAACGTGGTGTAACTAATGATACGATGGGAGGTATAATCTATGCAGAAGATGCGAAGGACAGCAGTAAGGAGAGTGGGTCTCCATTTTCATATTTGAGATTAGTTTTGTACAATTTTATATATGAAGGAGTTTTGAGGTGGACAGTTTTCTTAAGAAATTGAAGTTTTGAATTTTTATTTTCAGTAATCCATGGATTTTTAGCACATCCATTTTAGGAATGTTTTTTTCATTTCCTAAGGAAGGTTTTTGTCCAGGCAGAGTTACAATAGTTAATTTATTTAACTGAAAACTAATTTTTAGCTTGGTTTTGGAAAGTATGCAAAAATAAAAATCAGATTGTTAAAGATTCTACTTTGCACGTGGTAGAACGTAGCTCAACATAGCATAAAGCTCCCCCTTTGCAGAGTTGGAAGGAAGATCTCTTCAAGACAAAGGTTTAGGAAAATTGCTTTTGTCCCAGGCCTTTTCTCTCCAGAGCTCAACAGGCTGGGTAGGTCCATAATGGAGGGGCTGCTGTTGATCTTGTGATATTTGCTGGGTGTTCACGCTCAGAGCTCCATTTAATCATCTTTTACAGGGGGAGCGTACGATTCCATCTACCAGGGATGGAGTTTTTTCCCTCTGTACCCTTGACCTGGGGATGCTGCACCCAGATTTAGAAAACATATTCATGATTTTCAACAGGTTTAGGTCAAGCATCCACTGTGAAATTCCTAGCAAGAGCCCAAGCTGATGCTCCAGGTCTGAGGAACAGTCGGATAAAATGTGTTTGCATTCATTCTTCACCACAGACAAATTAACTCTGAGTTTTCAGACAAATTTCCCTCTGTGCTGTGCACTGAAAAGTCAAAGCATGTATGAACTAGCTCAACAAACAGGTAATTTTTTGGAACCTGGAACAACTCAAAGCAACTCTATTTTAAACTTGCCTCTAATGATGCGCGGGCTTTCCGCGAGCATGTTACCCGTGCACTTCCAGCACGTCGTGAGATGTCTTAGTTTAACATAGCATTTTCCCTGTGATATTACCAGCGAGAAAAGCTATCTTCAGTCCTGTCAGCATAAAAACGGCACAGCAGGAGGTGAAACACATGAAGCAGTTTCCAGGCCTCTTAACATACACAATTCATGCAGCTGAAAAGGTTTTGATAGCTTAACTCCTCTTTTTTTTTTTTTTTTTTTTTTTTTTTTCTAAACCTTGGATACCGACTGGTGGACTTTTTGTTGCTGTCTTGAGACACTGAGGTTTTCTTCTATCAGAAAAAAAATCCTTAATTATTCCCCACCCCCACAGCAAGTTAAGCCGGTCTTCTCTGTTTTATTGGGTATCAGGCAGGAGATTACATCAGAGGTGAGAGGGGCTGTGTGTAGTGCAGAGCGTGGCATGACCAGACCACGTAGGTTGCGTTTCCAGCCAGCATTAACCGTGCTCCTGCCCCCCCAGAGCAGCGATGCCCAGGCGCCCGTTTCTCCGCCGTGCGGCTCTGGAGCAGGAGCACTGCAGGGACGAGCACGCGGCTCTAAGGCGCACGTCCCGCCTGCTCATGCCTTGGCTCATGCAGATGGAGGATCTGTACCTTAGGCTGCAGACGTGACTCCTAGAAGGGAGAAGGGTACGAGAAGAAGGCTTTTTCCATCTTCTTTCTTTTCCTTTCTCCTCTTTGACCAGAAGGAAGGAGAAGGCTTTCCAAAAGGTCAGACTTCATCTGCCTTCCTGAGTGGGCTCTCAACCTTCCTGATTCTCCTGCTTCAGCTCTCTTACCCACCCAAACACGCTTTCTTGCAGAGGGTGCTGCTGTTTCCAGGCTTTTGCTTCAGGGTTTGTCTCCACCTCAACCTTTCCTCACTCTGCCAGCAAAGGAGGAGTCCCTGCCAAGGAGAGGCAGGAGCTAATCGGCCCCTTGACCCCTGCTCCTCTTCCCCACCTCTCCCGATAGGGCTCAGCTGTCACTTCCCTGAATCTGAATGCAAGAGTTAGCAGCTGATCCTGGGATGATTTATCAGGAGAGCCCCATGTTTCTAGATGGCTTTTCAAGTGTGCCACCATATTTCAGGATCACTGAAAAGGGCAAGCAGGTCCAATGACCTACTTACATGGGACCAGTGACTATGAATAACATCTGTGTAGTGACAAATGCGCTGCGACCTGTATAATGCTCTGAGTTGGTCTCCTTCTTTTTTTGAGATTATTTTTCATAGAAATAGTGCTAATTTTGTAGAATATTCTATAAAGTTTCATAACATTTGGAAAATATTGTAGGGTATGTAAGTAAATTGAGCTGTGAAAGTACGTGGCCTGCTTTAGAAGTGTAGGTGGATAATGTCAGTGTTGTGGTATCCCCCAAGACTTAGCTTATAATGTTATCTTTGGTCATACTCAAAAGAAAGCTAATTTATGGGCTTTCAAATCAGGACTAATTAATATAAAATGTTCTTATTTTATATGATAAATTCCTTTGCAAAGAATTTTAATAGCATGTCTTTCTGAATAATTCTCTCCGTAGTGTGGGATGTGAATATGGAACATCTGAAAAAGAAAAAAAAAATCAGAATTTTTGAGTACATTTGAAGCATTGACTATAAATAAAGAATATTAACTTCCTTTTTTGAAGTATATCGTTCACAGTCATCCTTTGTGTATTAACATTATCTCACATATGAAGTCTGAAATCTGCTGTCTGTAGACCTCAGTGCTCTTTCACGATGGATATATGTGAAATTGTTGACTGTCAATACTGTTGAGCGTACAACCGGCACACTAAGGTTAGCTCGCCCGCGACATTGTCTCTTGAGATTCAAAGGATGTCATTCCTGTCTAAGTGGCAGAGCGATAATACATCTGCACTCCCTGTCTGTGACACCTCGCTGTCATGTGGCTTTGTCGGTGGACAGCAACGCCTGTCATTTTGTTACGAGGCCCAACATAAAGCGTACATCACCCTTGACATACTATAAAGTGCAATGTGTAAAGAGGGTTATGTCTGGTGTCCATGGAGCCTAAGTGTTCTGTTTTGAAAGCTCATATTAAATAATAATAACCTCAGAAGACCAGACTCTGCTCTCAGCTGCGCCGTTGAAAATCCACAATAGTGGCGTAGACCTTGGAGGACTCAATTCTGCCTGGCTCAGGCTCCAGTAGGGTGGAAGATTAAAAGAACAAAGCTTTAAGTGATGAATTTCACCTAAGAAGTGTTAACTTAAGGTTAGGGAGCACAGTTTATGAGGTTTCAGAGCTCTGTGGTCCATAAATGTCTTATTCCATATCGGGCACCACTGTTGTTGGGCAGGGGAGAGCAAAGGGAGAATCCAGTGCAGGCACCCAAAGTTTGGGCTGATCTAACTGGAATCCCATTTTCTTGGAAAGGATAATTCATACAAGGTTTTGAGCGTATCAAGGATTAGGTGTAGCAGGTACTTAGACTGAGAAAAGGAAAGCGTGAATTTTCCTTTCTTTTCAGTCTTCCTTGTGCCTCACCTGAAGCACATTCCTCTGCAGGCATTCATAATTACAGGAGGGCATTCACAAAAATATGATTGTCCAGTGAGAATGGGAAGTTGTGTTGCTCATCCTTATCATCACACGCTGCAGTCTGAGGCAGCAATCACAAGTATTTGAAATATCGCCTCAGCAACTCGGTACCTCTCTTTACTAGACACCACATACGGAATTGCCATTGATGTAAGAAAAGGCTTCAGGTTCTGAAGAAGAGATCAGAGGCTTTGTGGCCGGGGCTGTTTAGGCAGTGTTTTATGGCAGCTATTCTAATGTCTTGGAGATGGGTACAGGAAAGAGCTGAAACCTTCACATCTAGAGGAGGAACAGTGAGGTTTTGTAATTTATTTTAACATCTTCAGAGTAATTCAGCATCTTTTAATAAATGTTACTCAGCCTTTTAGAGCTCATCAGTCACTCAGTGCAGAGCCTCTCGTATGTGTCCGTCTATCTATAAATAATCTGTGTATGCAGACAAACGCGACCCAGCAAGGTTCTCCTCCTTCCTGAGAACATGGGTGCTATCACTAAAAAATTGTTAAATAATATTAATGCTACGAAAGAGTTAACACCTTCTTTCTGTGCAGACAGCTCTGAAGACCCGACTCTATCTGATTTATGGTTTGGTCAACTTTCAAATGCCCCAGTGATCCCAAAGATCCTCTTGGCTGTTGCTGCGGGGGTGGGACTTGCATGAACGTGTTTGTGTTTTGATAAGAAATAGTACTTTGTTAAAACATGCAAACAGCACGCTTTGCTTTTTTTCCAAGGGCCATCTTTTCACTTAACTGCTGTTCAGTTCAGAGTTTATCAGCACGGGTAGTATTGGTTAACCTTTATTGCTACAAATATTGCACGTTCTGTCTACATAACTGCCATCTGGAGACAAAGTCTGAATATTTTAGCAAGGTGTTTATAAAGCTGAATTCTGCACTAAAATTGGCTGGATTGGTAGATATAGATTTCTAGGCTAGCTTTTGATAGCCCTGTGGTGAAAAAGCCCAGTATATTGATTCTCACCAGGGACTATATTGTTAAAATATATAAATGTAAAAATTGACTTAGGAAATAAAAAATAAATGATAGCTATAAATCAGGGCTAGCTGATAAACAAATAAATATCTATCACTATTATATCTCGGTATTTCCCAAAGATATCTGAAGAGCACTTAATTGTAACTGAGTAATCAATTATTCAATTAACCTTCTTCTCATCGAATATATATTTGATATAACTTTTTGAAGCTTGGGCTCTAAAAGGTTTATATTGATTGCAGGTTTCAAGGCCATATGTTTCAGTTATTGGATTTGTGCAGTCAAAATTGACATCCTAAGTTCACTAGAATATGTAAATATTTGAATGTAATGAGTTTCCAAGACTCTTGGAGTTATGCAGTTCATTTTCATTACTTCTTAAAACTACACTCTTTTGTGATTATGAATTTCACCTTAGCAGAACACGTCGTTTAAATACATTTGTTATTCAGAAGGCATTAGGGTTGTAGCTTATTTTATGGTCTGGCTATGAGCTTTCATAAATTCATTTATCACACCACTTTGTATGGAGTTGATTGGGAAACATTTCAGCTTTTTGTTGTAAAATGGCAAAAAAATTGAGAATTCTTCAAACAAAAATATTTCAGGAGAACACTTTGTGATCTTGGTGCAGTCCCAGTGGCTGCCGGCTGCCCAACAGCACCCTCGGCAGGGTGAGGCTGTGACCATTTCCCACCTGTACAGAGACTCCGGATGTGTTCATATTGAGTTTTGAAATGGATGCTTTCTCTCTCGAGTGACTTTCTATCCAGGTTTCTCGAGGCTGTCTCTGTCAGTCGATGCAAGGGCCGCGTGAGGATGTGGCGTGCAGATAGGGCAGTCTCACCTTCCACGAACATGAGTTTGAAGTACACTTGTTGCTTGTACGTTCATCACAAATGAGCAGCAGCTTAAATTAAGGCGACTGATTTCAGCAGTTACCCAGCTCTCCGAGGAAGGGACAGCAGAACTGTGCAAGGTCAACATGGGAAAGTGGAATGTGGGGAATTTAACCCATCCATCCCTGTGAGAGCCACCTGGTCTGGACCTCTAGATATGAGGCAGGGGAGAAAGGGCTTCTTCTTTGTTTTGTTTTGTTTTGCTTTAGCACCTTTGATCCCAGGAGCTGAGCTCCGGAGCTTCTGGATTGTCCACCACCAGCCCAAAGTGCCCCTGGCTGCTCCATCACGCTGAGAGCCCCCAAATCAAAAGCCAGAGGAAAACACTGGCAGATCTTGTGATAGATTGGGAGTTGTTTACTTATTCCTTTATTTCAACTTGTGATGATGTAATGGATTTCTTAAGCAAGACTTACTAAATTTTAATTTTTATCAGATAGGAAGAAATAACCTTACAAAGAAAATTCATATATTACGTGATCATGGTACTCTTGGAGTGCCAGGATCCATCTGTTAAGGGTGAAATCTACTGTGCCTCTTCCCTTTGGGTTTTTTTTGTGTGGATAGGTTGATCTCTAAGCGTCTCAGGGACATATTGTTAAGTAACAATGATTTACATAGATGCAAAACCCCTGCAGCGGCGTGGAAACTTGCAGCATTCCTTCTAGTGCTCTCTGGCTTGATCAAAAGAAAAGCCCCGGAATGGGTTAATAATAATAATCTGACGGTCTTCAAAATTTGTTTGATATAGGAGTGCACCAAAATATTCGTTGCTGGCAACTCTCTTGACAACCTTTTGATATTTAGATTTTTTGTATGTGTGCTTCAGTGTGTAATAGATTAACTTGGCTCTGCGGAAAAGGTCTTTATAGAATCCTTAACTGTTGCACTCATTATTGAATAAACAGCACTTTCTTCATGGGAAAGGAAAAAAAAAACCCTGCAGATTTTTTCCCTCTTAAAAATGCATTCATGATCTAGATATTAGCAAACATTTTTATTTTTTTTTCCCCTCCTGAAAAATATCATAAACAGTCTTGGTTTGACCTTGTTAATGCAGGACCACTTTAGTAATC
Source organism: Neomorphus geoffroyi (assembly GCA_033558235.1). NCBI lineage: Eukaryota > Metazoa > Chordata > Aves > Cuculiformes > Neomorphidae > Neomorphus > Neomorphus geoffroyi. Next base: position 21,864,343 of record JAUMJM010000001.1, on the reverse strand, counting down.
TGTGCCTAATGATTTTTTACATTAAACCACAGCTTGTGTTGGACCCTTGTGTGTCACAGTAATTTAAGAACAGTCATTTTGCACATTCCGATCCCATTATGTTACATTGTTCCTGAATAAAGACTGGTATTATGTTGCTCCTATAAAGGGCAGAAGTGGCCTGAATTTTATCTGCTGAACGAATCAATCTGGATTATGTCAGCTGAAAAGAATTGTGAACTGCAGTCTCCAGCAGATGGGGAGATTTTAAAAATGTATCTGTTTGGTTGTGAATACATCAGCTAAGATAATACCTTGTGGTGACTGAAAAGTAGTTTTTCTCCCTTTTTTTTCAATGAAGACTGTACCAATTATCATTTCAACATAAAGTATTAGGAGATCAATTGGGAACTGAATGCCATTTCCTAATGTTAATACAGTGTTTTATTTAAGCTGCCTTGACAGGCTGTCTGGGCTGTGGGAAAAAGACTGAGCAAATAATGAGTAAAGGGTTTAGAAAAAAGACAGAGGGTGGAGCTTGGCAAACGATGTGAGCTATTCATCAACAACTCAACAAGGATGATGGAAATAATAAGTACTCCTTAAAGAAAAGGGGAAAGGATTTTTTTTAAAGAAACAGTTTCCTTTAAAAAAAATATTTAACTCTAACTTTGTATTACTTTCTGATTAGCTGATTTTAAACTTCCTGAAATCAGCCAAAGCCTCCCTTTGAAATGGATAGTATGCATTTAACCAGCTCATTCTTTAGCAATCAGTTAAAAAAAAGAAACAGTGTCTAATTTCCTGTTCATTCGTGCAAATTTCTTACCATGTGGCATTGTCATTTAATATCTAAAGTACATTAATGCATTTCTATAACGCCAAAACCCTCAGACAAATCCCCTGTGTGAAATAATTTGCGTGAACTTTGAACCAACCATGAATAAAATCAAGATCTTATTATGTCCTTTATTTATATGGTACCAAAAAGCTTTGAAACTGAATACCAGCGCCAACGCGATACGCACATTCACTGCCATGCTTTAAAAAAAGAAGAAAACCCACCCAGATTTCCACATTTTTGAGTTTTACCCACTATTCAGATGCCTTTCTGTTACTTCTGAAAATATTTGTCTTAGACATCAATGAGCTATTCTAATATTATTGTGTTCTGAGTTGCTAAAATTTCCATTCAGCAGATATAATTCCGCCATCTGTAAAGTTCTAGATTTTATAATACTTATAAGCTGGTTTTAATCTATTTTTACTGCCATGTTCTGTCCTGAAATGTCAGGGAGTGCAGACTAGGTCTCGGAATTAACATGACAGTTAAGGAACTTGGCAAGGTTTTACAGCAGATTGTGACATTAACAAAGTACAAAGGAGAATGGGGAAATTAACGTTAATGTATGCTTGCAGACACTATAAAAATCTATATGTCCATGATCGGGGATCTAAAAATAGGGATGTTTTTTAGGTTGATGCCATTAAATACAGAGCTTTGCTGTGAAAAGAAATTTCCATATGAAAAGCAACTTACTAAAAAGTAATGCTGTAATCCCTGCTCTGGATTGAACCACAGGTTTATGGATCCCAGGTCAAGTAGGCATATGGCTGCGTTTGTTTTCCAATTTTGGTGTGGGCTTTTTTGAATCTCTGATGAAACCGCTTTGAAAGCACCAATATTGTTTTTCAACAGCTGCAAAAGATAGAACGTGATAGATGTCCCGATAGATGGTAGCGGTTATTAAAATTCACAGATTGTGCAGTAAATCATGGAAAGTCCTTCCTCTTTCACAGCGAGAAGCTAAAATAAGGGGTCGTCACTCGTGGCAGGCTCTTCCTCCAGCACCGCACGCCCTCAGCCCTGCGCCCGCTGGTGTCCAGCCTCCTGGGGCCATCACTCCTGGTGGCTCTGGGTGTCCATCCCTTTGTGTAGCCCCTCAGAGGTCCGGGACATGGGACACCAAGCTGCCACCCTCCCAGGGGAAACAGCGGCTGTTACACAGGGGAACAGAAGCGCTGACTGTTGGGTCAGAGTCACAGGGAATAACGCTACTTTCTGATTTAAGATGTATTTTTTCCCCTGAGTTTTTGAAGTTACCCAAGGCCCATTGAACCCGGATCCGGGAGGGCTGGTGGCTGAGGCTTTCCAAGCTCCTGCAGCTTGGCACCCACAGCATCTAATCCTGATACCGCAGACAAACCCCTCTCTTTTCGTCACCACTGACAGTGCTGCCGCTCTGTGGGACCCTGCGCACAGCCCCTGAGGACGCAGCTGCTGGAGGACAGCACGGGTGTGAGGAGCGACCGGGGTGGCCGAGGGTGCCTGTGCTGGGCTGCAGCCGTAGGGGTTTGACAAGTGGCAGAGGCTGACTTCCAGCAATACTGGTGTGGGTTTGGAGCGTGTCCTGTCTTGTGTTGATGTTGGGTGGAAGCACCCAGGCTCGTGCACTGCCCCTCATGCCCGGGGCGAGCTCTGGCACAGCCATTCAGCGGTGATGGAGCGGCAAAGTACAGCAAACCTTGCTAATCGAGGTGTGGCCGTTTGTCACACCGTGTCCCGCTTCTGAAGCATCTTGTATGTTTAAAACCAACCCAGAGCGCCGCTTACATTCCCTTACGCAGCCTTCCTGGCTCAGACACCGCCTGGGCCGAGCGAGTGCAGGTGGCAGTTGCAGGGACAACAGCCGAATTCCCTGGTGTGAACGCGAGCAGTCTGATGCAATGCAAACATTAATCTCTCGGCTACAAAGGAACAGCATGGATCCATCTGTTACTTTCTTTGCTCTTAATCAAGTTGGGGAGGGAGCAAAAGTTCATGTAGCAAATGTGGGTATGCACTAGACTGGGACCTGAGCTGTAAAGCTGCGATCAAATTTAGAGGCAAGAGGATTTTTGGAGGTCTATGGATCCAGGGCTGTGTATCATTTTGGATCTGTTCTTTCACCAAATTTGGATGTGGAAATTGAATTCTGGGATGTGGTATTGGCCCACTCTGCTCTGTAACCCGCAAGGCTGGGTGCAGACTGCTGTCCCCATTATGACTGTGCTAACAATTGACTTTTGGTTTGGCTGTCTCGCTGAAAAAATACACCCTAAGACAATCCCAACCAAAAAGTATTTCTTTTTCTAGTTTACTTAATAATATAAAATATAGAAAATACTTTGTTTTGTATCAAATGAGGCAATTGTAGGGAGAGGAAAAAAAAAAAAAGAGAAAGAAGCCAAACACAAAAGCCGTGCAGGGCCAGTCTGTCAGAAAGGCAGAAAAGAAGATGACAGCCCTTTTATTCACCAGTTGAGTAGTCAGAAATCTTATCTGGGATGCAGAAGGCCTGGCCTGAATTCCCTGCTCTGCTGAGGAAAGAGTAACCCACATCTTGGGTACGTGCTCCTGCCAGAGTAGCTGAAGGAGAATCCCTCTCTGCTGCCTTTGCTCACTACTGTTCATCCCTAAAGGGTGCAGCATTTGATTCCCATCCTCTTTGAAGCAGCCTAGTTTTAAAGTACTGGATAAAAGCTCATTTTCCAGAAAGAAGTACTGTCACTTATGAGCAAGAAGTGACCCAGTTGTGGCCATGACCACAGCGGTGTCTGCTCTTAATGAGGTCACAGTTTATAAAACTTATTTTGCCCATTTCTGGTAACCAGATTTTTTGAAAGGAAATGAGGCAAAACAGATTTATTTTTTAAAATAGAAGTATTTCTAGGTAGTTTGTATTTGGGATCCCTTTTTCAAGATCTCTTAGGATGCCTGTATCCTGTATTCAGGTAATCATACAATCACATCATCTCAGGAAACATAAATGAATGTTTCTGTGCCCATGAGCCAGTCTGGGTGTCCAGTTATGGATGAGAGTGGTTGGAATATGCTTCCTGAATTCCTCCTCCTCGCTGTTGGTTTCTCTCTTCACTGCAAGTGCATTGCCCTCCCTGCCCTGATCCATGCCCCCCTGCCCAGCTCTGTGACATCTTATAACAGCTTTACTTAAGAGTGATGATCACTTCCTCTCTGTGGAGCTCTGGCAGTGTTGGTGGCATGGGAATGGAGCACGTCCTTGCTCAGGAGTCTCTGCTGGAGACTCCTGAGCACTAAGGGTATAACGTGCCTCAAAGCACTCGCATCCCACCAGTTTCTCTCTTGGCATGGAAACCAATTCAGTTGGGCTGGGTGAAAAATTAGGAGCTACTTCAATGAGATGTTTCTCCACAAGGTAAACTGATTTCCATATCAATGCCTGTGTTCTCACTGCACCATTCCTTCTGATTCCTTACCGAGGGAGGTGTCCTATTTTTGCGGCCGTGTATGTTCTGGATTTAGCGTGCTGCGTACACACAGGGCCAGCTACCTGGGCAGCTCTGCTCCAGCTCTGACTTTTTAATATGTATTTGAAGAAACTCACCTTTGCGATCGTTTGTGGAACTTCACTTATCTGGAGTGGGGCAGTAGTAGGCAGGGAAGAATGACGTAAGATCCCTGGGGTGCAACTATTATGCTCTCTTAATTTATTCTCTGTTCTTTCAGTTCCATGAGAAATGAGCCACCCAGAGGTGGCATCTTACTCCTAACCATAGACCTGTAGTGTTTGACAGTGCGATGACCTGCGCAAGGCCACTGCTTTTCTCGATATTTATGCCTGTGGCATTGCTTACCAGTGTCACATCTCCTTCTCTCAGGGGCTTGCAAATAAAATGCAAAATGAGAAGGATCTTCGGCTGTTCCACAGGAACAGATTGCCCAACAGATACGTAAAAACTTGATCTTCCTTTTTCTAATGAAATAAAATGGAGAAGTGCAATTGTATTTCATGCCATGGATCAAACTGGGTGGAGGCTGTCTAAGGTGCTCTTGCCCAGAAGGGGAAGCCTTGTGGGACTATCTCTGGGCTCCTCATAGGTTCCTGACTCTAAGCGAGAAGAAGACAATAGGTTGAGAAGACTCTTTCCTCCATTGTTAGCTGAGGCACCAGGGATTGAAAACTTCTTGCCTGGCATATTCATGTACTTCCCTGCCCTGTGGTTGCGGGGACTTTGTGGGTCTGTGGGAATGTTTAATCCTTTGTCTTTCCAAACGAATAAATTACATTCACGAGATGGCATTTTTATAAGTTTTCTTTCTTGTGCAACTTGACCATTTTTATTCCTTCTTTTCATTACAACGCAGAGCTCTCTGAATACTAATGTACACGAGATGCATGTGATGCACACAAAACCGTATCATATGTACTTTGTGGTTAGGATGGATCGGTAAGAAAGGGCTCATAATATTCTAGTCATAGAAAATCAGAGGTTTGATTAGCAGCAGCTACTGTTTGACTTCTGTATGGTTCCCATGATTTCCTGTGTACAGAGCTGCTTACCCTGGGAGCTTCCCCTTTGAAAGACACACATTCTTCATAGCCACGCATCCATCTTTGTTATTTAGCAATAGTTCCATGTCTGAACGAAGCATTATCTATCTACTTTTTTGTATGTCGTGCTTCTCTGGGTAAATGCATTTGGAGTGGCATCCAACAAGCATTTGAAGAAACTCAGCTGCAGATTGCAATGTGAAAACTTTTGGGTTTTGTGTAAAAGAAACATGATCACTTGTCAAGAAAGTGCTAATTCCTGCAGCACATCTTGCAATATTTCCACTTTTCTTCTGTATCTCACAGCCCTCATCTTTATGAAAAACAGTTTATTGGAAGTAGGTGCTGTAAGATATTTTATGGGTTTCATAGTTATTTTCCTCTCTTGGTGATACTTCACCGATGTTACTCAAGATGAAAGTGTTATGGTAGTAGCTGGTCTGAATGGAACCATAGATAAGTCCTGTCCTGTGTTCCTGGTGAAGTTGCCTTTCTTTTATTGCAAGGACCTTCCCTTTGACTTGCTACCTCTGGGTAAATGATGTACTCATGTAAGAAAATTAGTGTATGGTCAGCTGTACTTCAGCCTTGCTTTTGTACGTAGACCTTGACTCTAGAAACCCTCCTTTAGCCATTAGAGTAGATGTAATTCCTGTGTTCCTGTAAGATACTCAGTGAGCTGAACTGCTGCTCCATTCAGGGATGTCCAAGCGTCAGGGCTAGGGCAGTGCTGAAGCACCAGGATTTATGTAGTGAGTGGACGGAGCTGTCAGTCCGATGGCCGCGCACCTCGCGGGGGACGCATTAGCAGCAACCAGACAGAGCCGGGCTCACCCCGTTTGTAAAGGGCTGGTGGTACCCATCTACAAACAGTTGTGTTTCCTCTCCTTGGCAAGCTGCCTCATTAGGCACTTCAGAAAGAAAACTGGCTAAGTGGGGGGGAATGCAGGGCCTGGAGTGTGGTGGTGTAAATGTTTTTGTTTCAGCCGTGGGAATGTGGCTCCAGATGTGGCAGAACTCAAGGGGGGATGAGATGAGCCCTGCAAGGCTGCTGGGCTGGGCTGGGACGTAACCCAGGAATGAGACAGGGCTGCTGTGATGCTCCAGCTGACCTGAGCTTTGAAGGACAGCAGATGAGTGGTCCTCTGTGGGCATCCAGGAAGCTAAGGGGTACTGGGGAGCCCTCAGCATCCTGCAGAGCTGGCAGGGGATGCCCCCCACTCCCCTGGGCTCCCATGGGGTGCAGCAGGGCTGGCCCAGGACCTTCCTGTGCAGGACAATGCTTCAGTCTGACCCTTCCAGTCGAGCTGGTGTGGTCTCGGGGTGTACGTTGAGAATGTATGTTTCTATATTTAAGGTTTTAATAGAATTTGAGAAGTGAAGCAGCAAGGTACTGGGACAAAAGACAACTGTACTGGTGGCGTCAGGGGAGCCAGTTCCAGCAGGTGCCCATCTGGGTTTAAGATTCCAGCTGGCTTTAGGGAGCTTGGGAAATAGCTGGAAGTTTTGCAAGAGCCACACGAGGGAGCTCACAACCCACAAACAAGGAGTAGGAACGCTGCTGTGATTTTTTTCTCTCCTTTTTTTTCTCCCCTTCCCTAAGGTCTCTCAAACCTGGAAGCTCCCCGGTTACTGAAAATGCACAGATAGGGCCGTGTCCTCCTGGGACAGAACTCGCCCCATCCCAGATGCATTAGGGCAGGTTGGGGTGTTCGGCACAGGGGGTTCTGAACTGCCTGGGGTGTCATTTCAGTTTCAGGAACAGAGGAAACAGAGCGTCCCGTTACATGAGTGTGGGGGAGAGACCTCCTTCACCCAGTGTACACTCCAAAATCTCATGGTTCAAAGGCTTTTTTTGTCCCCTGTTATTTACAAAGAGCTGGGGTGAATGGTAATTTTGTTCTTGATGGTGTCTACACTTTGTGCTTAAATAGCTAATAGAACTCTTCTGACAGCTTTTACTGGCCCATTTCCTCCTCCCTGCTGTGAGACTTGGAAGATGCTTCCTCTTCAATACTTTCAGACCAGCCTTTCCACGTCCTGCCCTCTGCTCGCCCTTCTCACCCTGGCAGCACGCAGCAGCTCCTGTACCAGTGTGGTGGGGCAGCGTTACGCCCAGGGTTTGCTCTCTGTGGGGCCACAAAGATTTTGTGTCAAGGTAATGTTGTGGTGAAGCGTGCCCGCAGCCTGTTGGCAAAGTTGCTGATATATTTTTTTCCAAGCCCTACTCAATCTAGCTTGTGTTTCTTCAATCGAAAAGCTTAATTTCAATTTACAATTCACATCCAGAGGCTTTGCTATCACACTGAGACTTCCTACAAGGCACCCAGTAATGTTGCTATCATTTGCATTGCTCTAACAAAAAAATTTCCATCTGTCTTCCCAACTCCATAAAACTCCAAACAAATAGCAAATACTATGGATGTCTGAATACACAATAGCATGTCGTTTTTCTTCCAGCATTAGTGTATGTTGCAGACATTAAACTACTTCTCTTCTGAAGGGTTTGAGAGACTATTAACATTATTCAAATTAAATTCAATACTGATGTAAGTTAGTGCCATTGGATTTATACACCAAGTAGGATGTCTCATCTTTCCATCGAGAGCTGGATTCATCCCTGTGCTTCAGGTGCTCTCTGTAAATCCAGAACCGCTTCAGACAAGCGATGATGCTCTTGTTCTCTGCGTCCCCCTTTCCCCTGTGAGCACGCTTTCTGGCACTCTACAAGGCCATTGAGCAGTGGCTCCCTTGCTCCTTGTCCCCTCTCTTGCTTCACTCCCAGCCTGAGGATGCATTGCTCTGTGTTTCTAGAGGAGGCAGACGGTGTTAAATACACAGTCTGTGTTTGTTAGAATTGCAGCCCTACAGTTTTTCTTTGATTCCCTTTCTGCTGGGGCCGAGCCCCCAGAGCTGGGGCCGGTTCTGTGGCAAAAGCCCCCTCTGCACGGGGTGCCCAAAGGCCGTGACCAGCAGCCAGGCCTTCTGCAGCACTGCTGTCAGAAGGGTTTTCTCTGGGCTTCTCTCTTTCTCTTGTTACAGAAATGAGTTGAAGGCACGTTCTTATCACAGCCAACTTTTTCCCTCCCCAGTACGGGGGTTTGGTGTGTTTTGCTCCAGAGCCGAATGGTGGTCAGTGAGCTGATGCAGCCTGGATAGGCACGGTCCAGTCCCCACCAAGTACCACTGTAGATGGTGATGCTAATGCTATTTTCTTGTAGGTAGCGTGAAGAAAAAGCTGTGTTAGTCCTGAAGCATCTTTGACTTCCACCAGGTCCTGTGTATCAGTGAAATGCAAGACAGTGCTCCAGATTCCTGTTATTTTTTGCAGTAGCCCAGAGCCTCCAGAGCCATGGAGTGTCACTGATGCGCAGTAACTGTCTCTAGTATTTCCCTCTTCAGAAGGTGAAAAAATTGATTCCTACTGTCTTTGCTGTGAAAATCCTGTTTGTCTTAACCACTGCCTCACACCAAAGTGGTGCTGCATTCAAAGCTACAGAAAGCACAGTTAGAGCTACGAGAATACAGCATCTCATGGTGATTCCCTATCCATCTTTCTGCCCCTAATTACTGTAACTCACAGCAGATCTTTCTAGGTGAAAAGTAATGATCCATTTCCACACAGCATAAAGCGGGATTATGTACTGGGCGTGCATTTTCCTTTTGCTCTGATGCCGGTGCAGCGTGAGAAATATGCATGTTCGCCCTTGGGATACGAGGTGCCTTAGTCAGCCCATGGGAGGCAGCTATGCTGGAGCTCCTCTTGCTGGGGGCTCATCGCTGTGGAGGAGGGTGCGGGTGCAGGATGCATCCCAGACTGCAAGTAACCATTGCTGTGTAACTGCTCAACCCTGATAGGATCTCAACTTTGGTCTGTGTCTGTCTCTTTCCAAAGGATAAAAGCCCTTTGAGTTTTCAGCTGGCAATGTATGGGGAAGCGGTGTGACCCCAGCGTGGCTCTGCTGCCAAAATCCCTGTGGAGAGGTCACGTTCATTTTGTATTTCAGCCTGTTGTCCATCCTGTTGGTGTGCACACAAGGTACGTGCTCTGAAGGGGAAGCGTATATTTAGTAAACGAGTTGTTTGCAAGACGTTTTGGCTTGTTTACTGAATTCACTGCAGTGATTTTGCTCAGGAACGTAGCTGGCTCGCCACAACGCAATTTGGCGCCTTCAACAGGACTAAATATTGGATGTTCACCATCACAGTGCGCTTCACAGCGTTCAGTGAGGGAAAGGAGTTTGGGGAGAGAGCTGGGATCAGTGGATCTGCTCTGGAGTGGGCAAGAAGGGGAAATACAGAGCAGCACCTCCTGGGTGCTGCATCCCAGTGGCTGCCAGGGCTGCAGCTGCGGGGCAACGCTGGCTGCACGCCCTGGGGACAGCACTGACCAAGAAATCTGGGGGTTTCTGCTGCTGCCACTGGGACAAGGATCTGTCCCAGCATCGGCATGCAGGGTCCGTACCCACCAGTGAGTGCAGCATGGTGAGGCAGGGATTCTCTCTGCGTGCCTCGAGTGCGTCGTTCCTCGATGATCCACATTTTCTCCTCCTGCCACATAAAAAGCATCAGTTCTGTATATTTATCATATGAAGGTTATGTATTCATATCATATGGAGCTCGCTGTGGCACTTCAGGAACAGTTTGAGCTGAAGTGGGTTATTTTCTTTGCTTTTCCAATTAATCTCAAGAAGTCCCTGTTTTCTGGGGGTGAGGCCACAATTCAGATTTCGTTTATACTAATTACCTACTCACTCGGTTCTTGGCCTCCTTTAAGCACAAGAGTAGAACTGAAAGGAGGAGAAAAAAAAAACCTGGATGGGTTTAGTTTGATTTATGAAAACACGCAGAAGTTGGAGCACTTCAGCAGCTCTGATTTGTAGAGGCTGAACCAGCTGCGCCTGGGACAAGGCTGGCAGTCTCGCCGCACCAGGCTTTCTCCTGGCACAGCTGCAGCTCCCGGATCGCGGCATCCCTGACCTGCACCGCAGCAGCTTTTCTCACGTGTCACTGTTGGTCCCATTCAGTAGAGTTGATTAGGGAATTTTCAACAACCTTGGTTTTCTGCCTAAAATCCCGGTCTGTTAAAGAAACTTTTCTCATCTACTGGTTGTGGTAGAGAAAGCCGGGGGGAAAAAGGACTGCAGTTGAAAGAATTGTCAAAACTCTGCACATTTTTTGCAACAAAATCTTATTTTTTCAGTTGAGAATGGCAAATTTTTGATCAACTACTGAAAAGTATTACAAGCAAACAATATAAAAAAATTTGACTGTGTAACAAATCCACATGCAAATGTGTTTTAAAAATACATTTGGAGCTTCCTACTTCTGTTTTTCAACAGTCTTGGTTGAGAGCTTGAGTTGCCCTTTGAGGGGAAAACGTAATAAGAAAGTTGGCTTCACAGCAAATATGGACTTTTATAATAAAAATATCAGCAAGTTGCATTTGAATAGAGGCTTGAGGATAGATTAAATATAATGGACATACCACGAGAACATGGACAATGGCTTTCCTGAGCAATTATAAATCCATAGTCCTCAACAGTGGTGCTTTGGAGAAAAAGGAGAGAAAGGGAGAAAATGAGTATCTTTTAAAATGTGACCATAATATGTAGACTAATAATACGCACTAATTTTGTTCTTGGGAGGATTTGCCACTTGTGTATAGTGCCAGACTTTCCCTGTCAACTTCTGCAGGGACTTTGGGTTAACACTTTCCCATTTGCAGTTGTGAACCGCGGACAAACACTCATTAGAGCAGAGATTATGGTTTCAATTGCCGCAGTGACATAAGGCTCCCCCTTCCAGAAGCCATCAGTGGGAGCGGAGAAAGGTAATTATTGATTACTGGAAAGAATAAGGCTGGCAAAAGGTGGCCCTGATAGGATGAGTTGGCCAGAAGGAGAAAGGAACAGACGGGCTCAGGCAGCTTAACTGCAGCCGTGTCGGGAATGGCACGGCCATGGCGGAGCAGCTGGGGACAGGGGCAGCGGGATTCGTTTAAGGCTTTCAGCAGCTCGAGGGAAACCTTGAGCCTGCACAGGCAGAGGAACATGCCCTCTGCACGTGGAAGTGCTCCAAGCCAGGGCGTGAACCCAAGTGATATTTCAGCTTTTTGATGGAAGGGATAATTGCCGAAGTAACGTCAAACAGAAAGGACTTTCTGTGTCTGGGGGGGGGTTGTGCATAATGAAGACACTAAATAGGTCATTTTTGGAAATGATGGCCTTCTTGTCATGGGTACAATTCTGTACTCTATGCTCAGCTTGAATATTTGAGTATTTTCAATTGGAAAATCAGAGTGCGACCTCAGTGCACTGGGTTTATATTCATCCGAGGTTCAGTTTACACCCCTGGATACTGAGCCAAGGTGAAACCAGGCACACATCCCTGTTTACCTCAAAACTCGCCCAGATAGGTGGGTTAAAATATTATAAACTGAGATAGGCCGACATTCAAGGCTTTTCTCTTAGATTGTCAGTTTATGTTAATTGAATGCCTGTGTTAATCTAATAGAGTTTAGATTTATGGCGGGTTCTATACCATGTCATATTTTAATCAATACATATTCCAACATTTAGATGGACAGATGAGAAAATCTGCCTCATCTCTGCACTTCTGTTCTATCAGCTGTCAATAATTCCTAATTTGAATCCTTCAAATGATCAGATTTATGGGTTTTATTATATTGCATTAATCACAGAAATTAACTTTTGGGGAAAATGATGTTAAAGGTCATGTGGAGTCTTGAAGGAGCAGTAACTGTGTCTGTCTTGCAAACATGTTTGCAGCATCTCTAAGATGAAGTGCATTAGAATATTTACCTGTGTGAGCCCTGCTGATTGTTCCTCGTGGCTGAGGTCACTACGTGCTGGTGAGGGGTTAATCCTTGAAAGAAATGATTGCTGAAACCTGCAGATTTAAGAAGACTGATGTGGCACTGGGCTCTTTGTCCTCCCGTAGGGCACAGACAGGTCCAGCAGCATTTCACTTGAATGGCTTTGAGTGGAGCACACACGTGCCCTCCTGGAAGAGCTCACAGCAGTAAGGGCCATCATGGAGGCCAGGGGAGAGGGAGGAAGACTTAGCCCTGATGTTTAGGCTCCAACTTAAGGCTAAGGTCTTGAACCTTGACCAACACCCATCCCCACTGTTACCCCTCGAAGCACTCCTTGACATCTGACTGGGACCGGCTGGGGCTGGGGCTGCCCCTAGACAACAACTCCATCAGACGGGGCACAGGATGGCGATTCCTGCCTGCTGGTCCCTACCCTGTAGAGAGATGGTGAGGACAAAGCGTCTCAGTAGCAATTTCCCATTGCTGTGCCTCAACAGCCTGGGACAGCCTGGCAGAGATAGTGGAGGCTCAGACGTTGTCCACCAGCTGAAGCAGAGGCTTCGGTTGGGTGCTTTCAAGGGCTACTGGTAATACGTCATGCAGCAAAAAAGGCAAATATTGTGGCATTCCGCTTCTCAGCAGCAACTGTGATGTCTCCACACCCCTCTCTGGGGGCTGCTGGGGCCGATGGACCCTCCCTAGACCGGTTGTGTCACAGAGTGCTCTGCTGTCATTAGGCCACCAGTTGCTCTGTGGGCTGTGTTTTAAATTGCATATGAATTATCCGTAATGTTTTGGTAACATCTCGTGGTACAGGAGGAAGAAATTGTTTTCTTTGTGAAGGGACATACGCTTTAAATTAGGGATACATCAAAGAGAGAGAACCCCCAAACATGCAAATGTCTTGCCTTGTGGAGGGTTCGACATTCTGGTTTTCCCTGTACCCATGGAGTCATCATTCAGGACATTTGGAAGGAAGAGTGAGAAGACTTTGCATCTCTTTCTTTAATAAACATTTAGAAAACTTCCACGGGTTCTGGTGATGCTGGATGGTGTCAGCAGAGGTTCTCAGCCACCACGTTTAAACAGAGCAGTGTTCCCTCCTGGTGCTACCACCCAGCTGAGACACCAGGAGCTCAAGAGGAGGTGAGACCCTGTGCCTAGGCCGTCGGGTGCACTGTGCGTGTGCCTGTCATCAGGCTCCAAAGCACCACGACTTTTTCTCTGTTTTCTTAAAATTCTTTATTTAGAAGTAGAAAAACCCACAGTGAACTATATCCCTTATTTCTCAGCCTGGAGAAGCCTAGCTTTACCTGTGTTTTAGTTTAATCTGGACGTGAAGGGCATTTATAATGTAACTCTCTCCCATCTGCGAAGCTTCCAGGTACATTTTGGTATTAAAATGGTTGCTGGTGCTTTGTAGAACATTGCCAGGGTTGGTAGTTTTGTACCCTGGGGCCCTGGGCCTCCTAGAGCTGCTCCCCCCCGCCACAACTCACTGTAATGCTGCCCATCCCTGGGCTGGTGGACCACATCCATTCACTGCCCATTCCCCAGGCTGGGTGCTCAGCACGGAGCACGCGATGCCGGCAGTTCCCAAGATATCAAAACAACGATTGGAAAGCCAGCAGCATCTTGTGAGCACCCCAAGATGTCCATGTAACCTCTTGCTCTCTGTCTCAAGATCAGCTGCCGATCCTCATTGGCTTCCCCGAGGTAAACCAGAAATAGCCCTGCTGGTCCTGTCTGCAAGGAGCCAGGATGATCCTGGAATGGCTGCAGTTTTGCAGATAGTAATTAATATTTGTGAAGTGCTTTCTGAGCTCGGAACAAAGAACAAAACTCATTATGATCTGAATAAGCAAACTGAAGAGAACAACCATAAAATTGCAGAGAATTGACTGCAGAACCTAACAAGGCCTCTGCATCTTTAATTTATATTTCCATTCGCCACAAGCATGTGCTAAGAAAACCTCCCCAAGAAGAGAGGTCTTGTCCCTTTTAACAGACAGCTTCGTCTCCATATATATCTGTATTCATGCAAATCCATTATAAGCACAGTGTTGTCTGAAATACAGTTAATAAATGAAGGTAGCACAAATGTGATTTTAAATCAGTTTAATAAAATTAGTCATGTAGATTTTAAATCATTTTTACAGTTGATTTAACATTTGTGACTGGTTTATAGATTATGATATAGGATGGTGTTTGCATCCTTGCAATTTTATTCCAATTTAGAAACAGTACAAATATTAATTTTTGCTTCAATAATGGAGCCTTTGAGAATTAAACTTGTCTTTTTTCAATACACATTTTATGAGAATGCTTTAAATATGATTTTTAATATTTTTGAGGACTTTATTGCACATAAAGTTCTTTTAACTAGGACTTAAATGGGATCTGTTCACAAAAGTTTCTTGCCAGACATATGCAAATGTTTTCCATGGTTAATTTAATGGCATGAAATACATAAGAATTGTTCTTCATAATATGAGACGTTTTGTAGAAGTAATAAACAATTATAACAAACTCCACATACCAAAAGGAGTGAAATATCCTGAACAGAAATAATAATGATGGATTCGTTTTCAAAAAGATAGTAATAACCCCCAAACTTCATGGGATTTCAGGTGACAGGGAAGGATCAAAGCAAAAATGCCTTATTAACAGATCTTGCCCAGGTACAGATGACTCATGTGGAAAAGAAGAGTCATTCACCATAGGATGTGTTAAGGGAGCTTTTTGTCTCCAAATCATCAACTTTGCGTTTGGAAGCAGCTGGTAGGACTGAAAGTGTTTGCAACTTTTGGCAGTTCCTCATGTGACCAAGTTCTCCTTGTGAAGGGCATCCACAAGGCGCTGCCAAGTGCATGACGGTCTTTCCATGGTGACTGCAGCAAGACCTGGGTTAACTGACACCCAGACAAAAATTTGCCCTTAGTTGGTGTGTGGGTGGCACGTGCCACTTTGGCAGAGCGATCCTTTCTGACGACTTAGTCTGGCTCGTGTCCTGCCGATGGATCTCCTCACAGCTGGACGTGCACTTCACGGCAGGCAGCCCGGGCCACTACACACGTGCATGGACCTAGGTCTGAACTATCCGGGATGGGCAAAAGGGAAAATATATTGTCAAAAACATCATAAATGTTGTCATAGATGAAGCTCCAAATACTTCATCAGTCCCATTTCTTTGCACCGGCAACTCTGCAGTTGCCTTCCTCTTCTGGGCTGGGGGCTGAAGAGGGGCTCTTCTAGGCATGAGACGGTCACTGGGCCTTTGGGAAACACAAGACTACATGAGGAGTAGAAGCATTTTAATAGACAAAAGTAGAGGCTTCAATTATGTGTGGCTTTTATTAAGTTTTGGGTGATGAACTTTCCGAAAGCTGGAAGTAAGGCAATCTTGTGACCTAAATAATTACCAGACTTCCTTCTGTCTGGGGAAAATAATGAAATAGATTAGCTCAGACTCATTTCATAAAGAATTAATGGTGGAAAACATAATTAATGCCAATCAATAGATGTTTGTGAAAACAAATCTTGTCAAATTTAATTTGATTTTTTGATGAGAATGCAAGTTGGTTTGGTAAATGTAGCAAGGCTGAGGTGGTAGACTTCTGCATGGGTTTTGTCTTTCTGCAGTGTGACGTTTTGATTACTGCAAGTAAGCCAATTCCAAATTAATGAGTGTTTCCAAACTGATATTAAGACATTAATGTATGCTGCATATTGAATGGATTAAAAATTGCCCATCAAGTAGGGAGCTCTTAGACTGGAAACATGGCTGGTGGACTTGGTGCTGCATTAAACTCCGGAGTCTCAGGTCTTGCTCCTGACTCTACTCCCACCTTACAGTGTAATTAATGCCTGCTAGATAATCAGCCCAGAGTAATGAGGATTTCAGCAGATTCTCGTCTTTGGTTATTTTACATGAAGATAGGATAAAAAAAAAAGTTATGGTCTAGTTCAGCCACAGCTCTTGGGCTCAAA
Organism: Neomorphus geoffroyi; assembly: GCA_033558235.1. Lineage (NCBI taxonomy): Eukaryota > Metazoa > Chordata > Aves > Cuculiformes > Neomorphidae > Neomorphus > Neomorphus geoffroyi. Next base: position 21,848,182 of record JAUMJM010000001.1, on the reverse strand, counting down.
GCACAGATTAATTCCGGGAAGTCCTCTAGACTGTATGAGCTTGGAGGTCAGGAGGAGTGATCTCAGCAGTGCCTTCTGGCTTTATAATCCAGGAATTGAGTCAATTAGTGATGTGATTTTCTTTTTTTTTGCTGTTTGATTCCAAGCCTACCTTTCCCCTCATTTGTCTCTTTTCTGTTCACTGAGTTATTTTTGTTGTAGCAAAGTTCTTCCTTTGCAGGATGAAAGAGCAACTCCGTGTTTAATTTAAGGAGCATTTTTTTCTGATATTGCTGAGGCCAAGAGTTGGTCTCACATCAGTCGTAAGACTGCAAAAGAGTTTTGATGCTATGGATAGCTTTGAGACAAACTTGATCTCATTCTCACCTCTGTGTGCTGCCAGGCGACCAACCCCCCTGCACTTCGTCATGTCCCACGTCTGCTTTGCAGCCCTTCCCCAGCCCACAGCAAGCCCACTCCAGGTGAATTTTCAGCATGAAATGGGGCAGGCGAGGCTCATGCTGGCTCTTTAGTGCTGTTGTGTGTGCAGGAAGGAACATGCTGTACTCTTTTTATTGTTAAATAGCTGATTTTTTAAGTTGATGGTGCCTGCTGAGGAACTAGAAGTCTAAGCAGTTGAGAACCAGGGGCTGAGGCTGTCGGGGACCCTGGTGAGCAGGGTTTGTGTCGTGCTCTGTCTGCTGAGGCACAAGGGATGGAGCGAGGAGCTGAAATGTGCCCCAAATTGCAAGTTGCAGGGATGTCCTGGGCCTTAGGGTACCTTCAACAGGCCTGGGAGGCTGCAAAAGTCAAACCTGTATAGCTGTAACTCTCTTGCCTCTATTCATCTTCACACAGAATAATCAGAATTAGGCAGTTTCCCCCCAAAACCAGACAGTTTGCTGCATAAGGGTTAAAAACTCGATGTGGTGGCTCTTTGGAGGGTGCAAAGCCTCCCTGTCAGTGGTGCCAATTCAAAAGCGGCCCCATGGAGCTGCACAGTGTGTCTCAACAGATTTCTGTCACCTCAGTGGGTTTTCCATCCTGAACCTGCACCCTTACCTCTCCCTTCCCTTCTCGGTGTCAGTGCAGTGCCCAAGAGCACCAGCAACTTGTGGCTGTCCTGGGGCTGGGGGGCAGTTTGGTGTCCGTGCTGGTCTGGTGGTGGGGAGTCGGGGGCAGGGGACACACTTCTGTTTACCCCGGCAGTGTGGGGCACAGTCCCGGGTGGGGATGATGGCTTCAGCAGGACTTCACTCCCCTCATTGAATCGTGGAACGGTTTGGGTTGGAAGGGACCTCAAAGCCCACCCAGTGCCACCCCCTGCCATGGGCAGGGACACCTCCCACTGGGTCAGGGGGCTCCAAGCCCCATCCAACCTGGCCTGGAACACCTCCAGGGATGGGGCAGCCACCGCTGCTCTGGGCACCCTGGGCCAGGGCCTCCCACCCTCACAGTGAAGAATTTCTTCCTGATGTCCAATCTTCCCCCTTCCAATTTAAAGCCGTTCCCCCTCGCCCTGTCGGTCAGGCCCTTGGAAAAATTCCGTGCTGCGCTCCCCCCCTGCCCTGCGCTCTCCTCGCGCCTTGCTCTGTCGCGCTGCGCCGCCCCCCGTGCCCTGCGCCGCCCCTCGTGCCCTGCGCTCCCCCCCGTGCCATGCGCCGCCCCCCCCCGCCCTGCGCTCCCCCCCCGTGCCCTGCGCTGCTCTGCGCTACCCCTCGCCCTGCGCTCCCCCCGTGCCCCGCGCTGCGCCTGTGGGGCGCTGCGCTGTCCCCCTGCGTGGCACTCGCCCCTCTGCCCTGCGCTCTCCCCGCGCTGCGCTGCCCCTCTGCGCTCCCCCCGCGCTGCTCTCCCTGTGTGCTCCCCCCCTGCCCCGCGCTGCTCTCCCTGTGCGCTCCCCCCCTGCCCCGCGCTGCTCTCCCTGTGCGCTCCCCCTCTGCCCCGCGCTGCTCTCCCTGTGCGCTCCCCCCTTGCCCCGCGCTGCTCTCCCTGGGCGCTCCCTCCTTGCCCCGCTCTGCTCTCCCTGTGCGCTCCCCCCCTGCCCCGCGCTGCTCTCCCTGTGCGCTCCCCCCCGCCCCGCGCTGCTCTCCCTGTGCGCTCCCCCCCGCCCCGCTCTCCCTGTGTGCTCCCCCCCTTGCCCCGCGCTGCTCTCCCTGTGCGCTCCCCCCCTGCCCCGCGCTGCTCTCCCTGTGCGCTCCCCCCCTGCCCCGCGCTGCTCTCCCTGTGCGCTCCCCCCCTGCCCCGCGCTGCTCTCCCTGTGCGCTCCCTCCCTGCCCCGCGCTGCTCTCCCTGTGTGCTCCCCCCCTGCCCCGCGCTGCTCTCCCTGTGTGCTCCCCCCTTGCCCCGCGCTGCTCTCCCTGGGCGCTCCCTCCTTGCCCCGCTCTGCTCTCCCTGTGTGCTCCCCCCCTGCCCCGCGCTGCTCTCCCTGTGCGCTCCCCCCCGCCCCGCGCTGCTCTCCCTGGGCGCTCCCCCCCGCCCCGCTCTCCCTGTGCGCTCCCCCCCGCCCCGCGCTGCTCTCCCTGTGCGCTCCCCCCCGCCCCGCTCTCCCTGTGTGCTCCCCCCCTTGCCCCGCGCTGCTCTCCCTGTGTGCTCCCCCCTGCCCCGCGCTGCTCTCCCTGTGTGCTCCCCCCCTGCCCCGCGCTGCTCTCCCTGTGTGCTCCCCCCTTGCCCCGCGCTGCTCTCCCTGTGCGCTCCCCCCTCGCCCCGCGCTGCTCTCCCTGTGCGCTCCCCCCTCGCCCCGCGCTGCTCTCCCTGTGCGCTCCCCCCCCTGCCCCGCGCTGCTCTCCCTGTGTGCTCCCCCCTGCCCCGCGCTGCTCTCCCTGTGCGCTCCCCCCCGCCCCGCTCTCCCCGTGCGCTCCCCCCCCTGCCCCGCGCTGCTCTCCCTGTGTGCTCCCCCCTGCCCCGCGCTGCTCTCCCTGGGCGCTCCCCCCCCGCGCTGCGCTGCCCCCCCGCGCCTGCCGGTGTCGCTGCAGACCGGCCCCGCGCGGCCGCGCCTCCCCGAGGCGGTGGCTCGGGCATCACGGCCGAGTTTGTGAGTGGCGGCCGGGGCTCTGCCCGCGGCCCGGCCCGGGCTCAGGTTTCTCGCTTCTCGTTTTGGAAGCGATTCCTGGCTTTGTACGAAATGATCCGTGCGGGCTGCGGGGGTTTGTATTTATTGGCCACTGTTTGAAAGCTGCGGGGCAGTGAAATCTAAACTTGGGCTTCAGCCGCTGCGCGCTGAGTGGCAGCCCTGGCCGTCCCAGCCCTGGCGGAGCGAACCTGGCCGGCTCAGTCTGCTGGCGGTAACAGGATTTAATCTGGTGGCCACAACCGAAGCGTTGGCTCTAACGCTAACCGGACTCTTTTCTGAAGAGTTTTAAAAATTCAGTGTAAAGCTTCAGTCTTGCACTTCAAGCACCGTTCTAGGACTCCTGCTCGCTGGAATTGTATTCGAGCAAAACCAAACAAATCTTAATTGTAAGGGGTTTTTTTTGTTTTCCTTTTTTATCCTTTTCGTTACTTTGCCCTCCAGTTTGTGGGTATTCCTAGTTTATCCTGATAGCCATTTGGAATACAGAAGTGATGCTGGCAGACACAAAAACTATTTATTTCTTTGGGTTCGATATAAATAATGAGAATTCCTTTTTTTCAGAGAATTTACACATGCAGAGAAGGGCAGAAAAAAATAGTTCACAATTGTGTACCTCATTTAACCAAGGAGTATGATTGTATGTGCAAATTAAACTATTGCATGCACATCTAAATTAGATACTTGTGTGTGCAATTACCTAATTTGCATGTACAGATTAAGTTAGCCCAATTAATCACTGTGATAGTCCAGTTTTACACAGTTGTGAATCCACTGATGGCAGTCGTGTTGTTTTGCCCCAGATGCTGCAATAACGTTACAGGGAGATGGGTCCAACTCATGCACAAGCGAAGCAAGTGCCCTTGCAAAAAAACCCACTGACAAAAGCGCCTTTCACAATGTGTCGGTTACCGTCGGGTTTGAGGCGTCGTTATTTATGCAAACCAGTTATGGCTGTGCAATATTTGATCAATCGCTATTAAGGCCCCTACTTTGGAACCATGCTTCTCACATCTGGAGCTTTTGTTTGGGCTAATTAGGGTGATGATCATGGATTCAACCTGCCTTAAATCTCAGATGCATGAAGTGGGCAGATTAGGATCGTTTGTTCATAATTAGGATTCCTAAATGGAAATCAGGGAAATACTTCTTGGAATATTTGTAGTCTTCTACCAGCACGGCTTCTCGGTGTGTGTACGGTGAGTTGAGCGTTGCACTTTTTGTACAGGTGCGATTCATTCTGTACATCCCTTTCAAACCTGGGTTACCGCGCGTGTTCCGTATGTGAAAGTAAGGGTGGAAGCCATCAAAATGAAAAGCAGCTTTGCAAAAAGGTACCGTATGTCATGTAGGATGTTTTCCCTTCATCGGGACATGCTGCTTGTCAACTCAGCGGTGCCCCATGGAGCCCTATGGACCTCTGGCCTGATAGATCCTTGCTTCCCTTGGCATTGAGGTTGCGAACTGGAACTGCTCTCTGATCCTGGTGCCCATTGTGTCCAAGCAGTCCCATGCGTGCTCAGGGCTTTAAGGCAGCTGTTACCGATATAAGCGTTTGCAAGTATATTTAAGGCTCATTCTCACTATTGTTTTTTCCCCCATCCGTTATGTTATTTAACATATGTGGCCAAAATCTAGACCTTTTCCATCCTAAATATCTCTGATAATGAGAGGCACCTGCAGGACTTGAATGCACTTAAGGCTTTTGGCCACAGACCAGTTGGCCATCAGGAACCGGTGTGACTTAAGGTGGTTTGCTTCCACCACGTGAGGTAGCTCCTTTCTGATGGGTAGACGGGGCATTTATGCTGATAGACTTGTGCTGATAGTCCCAGAGCCGAGAAAAGTGGGAAGTTTTTACGTGGGGTCAGGAGAAGCCTGGTGTGTGGCTGTTTCAGCTGCTTGAAGCATTAGTGGGGCTCAGGTTGCCTACTTGCTTCTTTGTGCACTCTTGTGCAATGGGAGCTGGTCCTACAAATGGCTCTTTGCTGTTTTCTCCGTGTCCCAGGTTACTGGGTTGCGCTGGAGACAGACTTGTGAATCCATTCCTGTGGTGGGTTAGGCTGTCACCACCCCAAAATATGCAGGTTGGCCCCTTTGCTGTGGGTGTGTGCCCGGGCACGGCGGGGAGCGGGGCTCTATGGGACAACCCATGTTGCCTCTACCCATGCTGACAGGTCACTAAACCAAGCCTCCTCCTCTTTTGGATGATTCTGAAAGAGGGAAAAGGCAGGCAAAATTAGAAAGCACGTGCAACCTGTATAGCACATTGTAGTGATTTCTTTTTAATAATAAAAAAAGAAAAAGCAGAGCTAGTTTTGACCTGGATTCATTAATTTCTTTTTTTCTGTGGATGGGAAATGTGGTGCTACGTTGCGTGACTTTGTTTCTCCAGGAGGACAAGGTGGGAATGGAATGGGAAAGGAAAGTTATGGTTAAAGCGGGAAGAAGAAATATTTCCTCCAAAATATGATTTTTAGTATGTCAACATTTAAATGTGAATTGTTCTGATCAAATATTTACTGCTATCGGGAGCTGTGTAGAACATTAATCTTAATTTGTTTTTCTTTTTCTCAAAAGCAATGACTCCAACATAGCTGGGAGATCTGTGCCTTTAAAAATAAATAATGTAGCAGAACGGCACATTCTTTGGTATAGAAATGCTAGCCTGTGGCATCTTCTGCAACTACAAAGCAGTCTCAGGCGAACTTTCTTCCCTTTTTATTAATAATTCCCTAAATCAACGAAGAATCTTTAAAAGTTCCCCTTCACTTCGCTCCTGCGCTCTCGCAGCCCTCACGCCGGCTCCTTCCCCATCACGTATTGTACATTTGGATGAGGCTGTGCCTGTGATTTCGGAATTGCAGGCTGCAGCCCACTAATTCTATGTGCAAACACAAAGCGAGTTTTCTCTTTTCTTTTTTTTTTTTTTTTTTGGTTAGCTGAGGGTTTTGGTTTTTTTCCTGAAGGTGGCAGTGAAAGAAAAAAAATCACTCCCTTTGAAGATTTAGGAATTTTATTACAAAACAGATGGACAAGTACTGTATTTTACCCATTTCCCCTTGTGCCCATGAGCGCTGACAATGAAAACTACAGCTCCTATAAAGTGCTGATCAAATTGTGAAAAGGTGGCCTTTCCCAGCAGCCTGGCACGCTCGAGCATTATCCCAGCTTATAAATAAACGGATGGGCTGAGCCACTTCGGCTTCTTTTTTTTTTTTTTCCCCTCTTAGTCCTTACCAAGATAATTGAGGATCATAATGGTGGGAAAGGACTGCAGTCATCATTCGCTGCCTGTCAGGTATCAGTACTCATCTTCGTGTCATCCGTCACCATTGAACCACTCTGTCATCTTTCCCCAGCCTTCAGCGCCGCTCCTTCTCATCGTGTTCATTATCCCCGGATCCGACCAAGCCCCCTCCCCCAGCCCCTGTAAATGCATCTTTGTGCGACTCTCAGTCTTCTGATTATGAATCGATGATCATGTGGTGTAAGAGAGATAGATGGCTTTTAGTTCCATCTTGTCTTCTCTAATTGTAAAATATTAGTTACATTAGACTGTGTCTTTTGATTAATGGAACTTATTTGGAGTGGCCTCTCCCAGCCCTCCCCCTTCCAAAGTCCTCCACTGACTTTTGAGAATTGAGTGATTTCACTTAAAGCAGACAAATAGGCCCTTCAGCAAGGAGATAGCTGAGCTCTAATATTGTGGGCAAAGCGAGCTCACAGAGCCACAGTTGTGTGTGTGTGTGTGTGTGTGTGTGTTTCTAAAGAAAAGCTTCAACTCTGGCTAGACACACACAGACCATTTATTAACGGACGTAGAGCCATACTGTTTTGCAAATCCAGCAATTCTTATAAAGCTGCAAAACAGGACATAAGGCTGAATGCCTTCTGAATTAAATTAATCTTAGATAGGAATTAAAGAGCATCCTCGCTTTCACTTGGGATGAAACAGGTCAGTCCAGAACTTTGATGTATTAATGCTAGCATAAAGTGTTATCTTAATACTCTCTTTTATACTTACAGGACATATCATCAGCCAAATGTCTCTTCCTTGTACATCTGACACTGCGAGACATTCGTCCTTTAATACAGAATTTATCTTATTTGGCACTATTTACCTAAACATGGTCTGTTGATAAAGTCCTCGCTGTACAAATGGAAAGGCAGTTGACTAAATCCCTTATTATAAATAATCACTGTCTATCTTTCAGTGTAAATTCAAGGACATGTTCACTTTCAAGCTATCAGTTCAATTAGAAAAGGTCTATTCACTGTCGATGTCTATATCTCATGGAAATAGGAGAGCACAGTTAATAAACAAATCAAACTATTTTAAAAAATAGCACAGTGGATTATGAATCCCGGAGCCCAAGCTGATGGTGACGCTGTCAGGACACAAAAATACAGGCAAAGACTTCTATCCAAATTTTTTATGCTACTTTCAGGATTTAGATCTGACCTTTCTACCTTTCCCCCTCCCACCCCGGCACTCCAACCTTTGACGTTATTTCAGGAGATATTGCCTGTAATGTACCTTCTGTATATTCAAATCTAAAGAAAGAGTTTATACGTGTGTACAGAGCTCGTTAACACTTACTCAATTCACTTCTTTCTATTAAAAAATAGGAAAACTGGTTTGGGGTTGTGAGTGATTGTGTGTAGAATAACGGCTTGGGACGGACGCCTGCCACAGAGCCACGAAGCCAGTGGGGCTCAGGGTCCTATAGTTGTCCTTGCTTTTCCTGGTTTTAATGTGATGTAGCTTCCTAGATCCGAAGGCTCTTGCCATGGCAGTCATGTGGTTATGGAAAAATCTCCCTCCTTTCTTCTTACAAGAAAGTAACCCTCTCGTCTTTATAATGGTGGGAAATGCTTGAAAGCAGGAAGCCAGAAAGTTGGGAAAAGCGAAAAAACCCTCAGAATTTATTTATTTATTTATTTATTTTAAAATCTCATGATATTGATCACATCCGGATGGAATTTAAAGGAGCTTTTCCGGTGTCCAGAGTCATGTTACCCTGGCAGGGCTCTGTCTGCAAGGGCAGCCCTGCTCCCCCCAATCTGTGTGCAGCTCCAGTCTTGCATTTGCCTGAGATCCCAGTTTGGCTCCTGATGGGCATTTCTACGCAGTATTTACCACCCTAGAAGGAGTGATTATATTTAATGGCAGAATTTCAGTTGACTTCTCAATATGTATTGAGTTGACCTTTAAGTTAAACCACAGATTAATTTTTTTTTAGTTGTCTCTTTAAGTACATTTATAGAGCTCTCAGTTCTGATTAGCATAACGGTAGATAGAGAGGGGTTACCTGGCTCGGATTATTTGTTGAAACCAGAGGAATTGCATGGCTTCTCCAGAAGGCAAATATTTTGGCCCCCTCTGCCCATTGTATACATTAGTTTTGTTGCAAAATGGTTTTGGTTTATACACAGAGACACCCAAGTGGGTATCAGTTTGCCTGAAAGCCCAGGGCTTGCCATTGATTTCATATAAGTAAACCTTCTCTCTGGGTGATGACGGAAGTCAGTGAAGCTTACTTGGGATTGAGTGGCTCTCCCATAGGCAGCAGAGTTTGGAGCAAGGCTTCAGCGTGCTTGGTACTGACAGCAGGAATGCTGGGTTTGGCTTAAGTTCTTTAGACATAGGTATGGGTCGCTTTTACTCTAAAAAATTGCCCAAACACCCTAAATGGACACTTTGTGTCTCATTGTCCATGGAAACTTCAATATATCACTCTTCTAGGATTTTATTCAAAGTAAAATCCTCAGTAGCACCTGGTCCTCTGTGCACAGAAGTTATTGGAAGGAGATTTGTGGTTTGTTTCCTTTCACGTTGAATGGATCTGCTGCATATTCATTGTGTACCCTTCGCTGGGTGGCAATGCTTGTGTTCAGGGATGTGGCTAAAAGCTAAAGCCACCCGTCAGCTCTGGGTGTTGATCATTAGTCTGTGTGCAACGCAAACAGCAACCAACCAGCCACGGGTGACCTGCAGTGATGCTAAAATTACCACCCTCCTAATTAGCCACTGGTGGCCTCTCGCTGGCCAAGGCGGCTCCAGCTTGCTGGCAGGGGGTGTCCGGGACAGTGTGGCCCATGCACCTCAGCAGGTCATGGGCTGGTGGCCCCTCACGCAGCCGACATCCTCAGGGCTCTCTGCTCCCCTCACACTGGCATAAAAATGAACACGAAAATAAATACAAAAGGAGCATGGATTCACAATGAACCGATGTAATGTGCCAGCTTTTAGCCCCGGGCCAGTTTTCATGTCTCTTTTAGGAATCTTTGTAAGTAAGGGTTAGGCTCCGAGGTCCCAGCTTGGAGACAACGTACGCCCATGTGTTGTGTAAGCGCGTGTGCATTCCCACACAAGTCTGCGGGATGACTTACAGCCTTTATGTGATGCGAAACCTTCAGCAGTTTGCTGAATCAGGGCCTAAATACTGAAATATTCTTTAATAGAGCTGGCTCCACGATGAAACTCTAGAAGGCACATTTCCCTCTCGGTGTCTCTCCATAAGACTCATCAATGATAATGGAGTTACATTAGGCACATCTAAAGTTAATTATACAGTTGCCTCCCTCTTGGCCCCTGTTTGTCAAAGAGAATATGATAAAAAAAAAGATCCTCTGTCTTCTGACATCTATTTTTATTTGAATTTTGATCTGCCATCTAGACAATATAGTAAAGGGCATGCTAAGAAGACCTTGGGTAGGAGGGTCTGGGTGTCTGTTAGCTGAGAACCAGCACGGGAAATGCTGTGTTAAGGAAACCTGCAGAAAAAGAAATCTGTGGGAACGAAAGCGAAAGAAATATTGAGGGTGGGTTGGTAAAGAATGGCAGCAAAACTTCCCCTTTTTGAAATGAAGTAGATGGCTTTTAGGGATGCTGATTTATTTCAGAGTATGGGTTTAGAGGGATGCTTCAACTGGGGAAATAAATGCTAGCATTCACTGAAACCCCAGGAATTTATAATGCAGAGATGAGGTAGAGCAAAACAGCAGATCCAGAAAATTGGCAATCCAGTGCATGTCAAAAAAAAGAGTAATTTTTATGTTTGATTTTTTGTGTTTTGTGTTTTTTTAGATTTTTTTTTTAACATGATCTCCCAGTTCAATGCGATGACCCAAACCCCTCAGTCCCAAGCTCAAGTCTCTGAATGTCCCAGGTCTGGTATCCGTGCACATTGCTGAGGGATGCTGGGTTGTCTTGGGATCCAGTAGCTTTGGCAAATGCCAGTTCGCCACACCTGAAGTGGGCTCAGTTCCCAGTGTGGTTTGCATGCAAGATCACTGTGCTTCAGCACGACAGCTACGGAAAATGTAATTTTCTTTTTAATTGGTGCAGGATACAATTTGGGGGAAAAACAATAAAAATAAACAAAGCAAATGGGATTCTTTGTTCAAGATTTGTTCCACGAGAGTCCAGTCAGAAACCTTCTGGTACTTAATAAAGTCAGATTCCTCACCGAGCGCTCCCATGGCAGCCAGTGGGAGCTGCGCAGGAGAACCGAGGGCAGCGTTTTGCCCTCAGGACTGAATTTCCCAACTGACTCTTCTTTTAGACTGTCTTTTGATTAACAATCTGTTTGCAGCAGGCGAGGGCCGGCGAGGCAGCCTGTACCCCACTGTTCAAATCTGTGGCAAAATATTCTACGGAGAGCTACTTAATAAATATCAACTTGCTCCAGTAGTCATTGAGAAATATCTCAACTGTTTGCCATCAATCGGGGGCTGAGTTGGGAGCAAAAATAGAAAAAAATACAAAAGGACATCAAAGAGGCTCTCATTCCCTGTCTATCGCTCTATTTAAGGGTCCTATAATTTGGTGAGGTTGTGTGCTAAATAATTTGTAAGCCTTCAGAACATCCAGGTTATTGTTTGTGGACAGATGGTGCATCACATTTTATTGCTTATTCCTTCTGTGGTTTCTCATATGCAGGACTGATGTGCACTCTGAAGTCTTTGTTTCCTTGCTAAAATCTCTAATCTAAAACAGGCAATCAAGCACACAGACAGTGCTTCAGAAAGCATAATCATAGTTTTAAGGGGGGGGGGAAACATTTCAGCTGCAGTTAGGAAGCAGATGTGCTCCCTGAAAATGCAAAAGGTTATCAGAAGTATTAAAATAGGAAAATAATAGGGAAATTGGGGAGTGCTGGGGAGTTGCGTGTGTTTTATTTCCGTACTGCAGGGTAGGTACGCCTCTACCTGCTTTGTGTCTGCCTCTCTGTGGAGCTGGTGCAGCGAAAGCCTTTGGAGACCGGCTTTCGCTTCCACCTTTCCCCCCGAGATTGGCAGTCTTTGTCTTTTACAGGCAAGGAGCAGCCGTGTTGTGATCCTGGAACTGCTGCTGCCCTCAAGAGTTAAATCATGTTGATATCCAGGAAGGAAATGGAATAGACTAACTCCACTCTTTTCTTCCTACGGATTTTTCTTTTTATTCTGGAGATAGAATTACTGTTTGTAAGCATCTGAAAGTCATTAGTGGCTCTGCAGTCTGTCAGGTGCCGACGCAAAAAACTGCTGAAACTGAACGGGTTCCTGTGCGGAGTGCTGGGAATTTGTCATGTGCTGATGAGCAGTTATAATAATATATGAGCAAATCACAGGCATTCTGCAAATTAATCAAATTTTTTTTCCCCCTTCTCCCTTGTCTCTGGGAGAGTGGCTTTGCCGGCAGACGTAGGTGAAGCAGTTTTGCTCACAGATGGTAGCTCTGGCATCAGATGGAATTTATATAACAGTAATTCTGATTTCCTGCCAAAGTAGCACTGAAAACACCAGGGAGATTGTACAAGACAAGTCATGTGGTTTTGCTGAGGTTGTTGTGGGAAGTTTAAGGGGGGAAATCTCAAATTTTCCTCTTTGCATTTATTGTTTTAGCCTGAAGGGCCAGAAATCGTACGCCATTCTGCCACCGGCGAAATCCAACACATCTTTTTTTATGAATCGCGCTGAAAGAGTGCTTCCCAGCTGTTGGAACGGCTGGCGGGGAGGGAGCCACATGACTCCTCATCCTTTGCCTCTCCGTACACGGATTAAAGGAGGGAGGGTTCAAAAGGTTGCTGCACTACACGGTGGAGCGAGGCAGGGTCTCCCTTCCCAGGAAGCCGTGCCATGTTCACTTAGGTTGTTTCCCTCTGGCAGAGCCAAACGGGGGGGCTTCCAGGAGTTTGGGAAATGCGTCGGCACAGGCGCTTCCTCCTCATTAAAACGGGGTGATTGGGTGAGGTTAGCCCAGGAGATTGAAGTTAATAGTGGCGTCTCCGCTGACATTTCCAGTCTGATCAGTAAAAAGCAGAAATGCGGTTATTTCTCTCACTTAAGGATAAATGCTCGGTGCTGAAAATGGTCCCGATCCGGTCGTGGGTCCCATCCTGACCTCGGTCCCAGTGGTGCAGATCTGTTCAAGCCGTGGGATCGTAACGAGGATGCAGGAGCAGAATCAGGCCCTGGGTGGCTTTTGAATCAGATGGGGCTTTGAGAAACAAAAGCAGTCTTCCCTGGAAAAATATCGTGGTGTTTTTATAACAGCGGCGTATTGAGTGATGCACGGGGCACCGCGAGACTGCTGTGACACTAAGAGAAAAAAATAGAGGTGAGCAGAATGGAGAACTTTCAGGGGCTGTTTTTAATAAAGAGGTGAATTCTTTCTGCAGTAGAAAAAATGATAAAAAGATGGCGTATCAGCTACATTATGCAACAAAGTAATGCTGCTGTGTTTTTATAATGTAAGGCACTGCCCATTTGTTTTGGTTTACGTGACTGCAGTGAAATAAGTGGATTAGACTGAAACTTTAGCATGCTTCATTGCAGCTGGTTGCAGACATCTGTCATTCCTCAGCCATACATTCTGGATCATGCCAAGAAGAAAAAGCAAAGTCTGACACCTTTCATTTTAGAGAGCCTTTTATAGCAAAGAAAAGGAGAAGGGGAGAAAGCATTTCCTTTGTGACTTAATAAAAAAAGGCACTTTTTCTGTGACATCAGCAGTACTTTCCAGAAAGAGAGGTCCCGCAAAGTTAACGCTCCATTTATTCTTTGCAACCTTTTAATTTTTGTTGTTTGAGCTCCTGATTTGTTGAATGGGATGTGACAAAAATGAGTATATTTTTACAGAGCCATTAGCTATGTATACACCTACGTAGGAAACACACTTGGGGAGAGGTGGGCTCTGATGAGGCCCCACTCCGGCATCACCTGTGGTGATTCGGCGCAGAGATGGCACCTAATGCTTGCTGCATTGCTGATGAGGAGCCGTTCATCGAACAACACTCACCAGATCCCATAAAGAGATAATAGTAGTGGTTTAACAGAATTATTAGTGGGGTTGTGAGCTGCTTGTGGATAATTTGAAATATTTGCTATTAGTGAGCTGGATATTTATTTACTTAAAGCGTTTTGGTTTCCCTCAGTCTCTTTACTAATGTGGCACTGTGGATGGAGAATCATGAGGGACGTGACGGGTTATAACATGATGAAACACCATCTAAATTGCCCCATTTGCATAACGGAGCAACAACTGAAATGAAAGGAGAACATGGCTCAGCCCAAGTGACGTCATACCTGCAGAAAACAATTCTTCTAGCTTAGGCTTCCCCTTCAGGAAACGTTAGAGCAGGTGCATAATTCCATCCCTACCTTATAGGTTCTATCATAGAATCATGGAATCGGTTGGGTTGGAAGTTGCCACAAAGCCCATCCAGTCCCACCCCCTGCCATGGGCAGGGACACCTCCCACTGGGTCAGGGGGCTCCAAGCCCCATCCAACTTGGCCTTGAACACCTCCAGGGATGGGGCAGCCACCACTGCTCTGGGCAACCTGGGCCAGGGCCTCCCCACCCTCACAGGAAATCATTTCTTCCTAAGATCTTATCTCAATCTCCCCTCTTTCAGCTCAAAACTGTTCCCCGTCATCCCATCCCTGCACTCCCTGATCCAGAGCCCCTCCCCAGCTCTCCTGTAACCCTTTTCAGTATTGGGAGGCTACTCCAAGGTCTCCCCACAGCCTTCTCTTCTCCAGGCTGAACAGCCCCAACTCTCCCAGCCTGTCCTTGTGCAGGAGGTGCCCCAGCCCTTGAATCTTTGTGGCCTCCTCAAGACTCACTCCAACAGATCTAAAGCATCTAAAGGTGCTCTGTGGACCGTGGGGCTGATGGGGAGACCTTGCAGGGCCGTGTTATAAGGACACTTCTTTGCAGGGCACTGGCTGCATGGCCATCCTGCTCAACACCTGCTGAGGATATGACACATTGAAATGTGGGCATTTGGAAAGCTGAGTATGGGATTTTTAAAATTCCATTCCACCAAATAAAATAAATAAGCTCAAGACTATCGCCCAGAGTGAAAGAGAAAATGCTATTGTATTTATGAATTGCTAGGCAGCATGAAGGATATTTGGTAGCAGAATATCATCACTGACAAGACCTTTCCTATTAGCCCCTCTGAATTGCACATCTCTTTACTACAATCCCAGTGCCACCAGTACAGCATTTATTCTGGGAAATCATAGGTACCTTAAATTCAAATAGAGCTTCATTCGAAAAGTCCTAAATGCTCCCTGAAATAATAAATATTTACTAAGACAATTAAAAAATATGACAGAACATCAGACAAAAAAACTTGTGAATGACCTAGTATGAAAACTGAGATATTTTGCTCAAGGGGGTTGGAATGGGAATGTAATGTTATTGACGTGATTAAAACAAGTAAAGCAGTAAATAGACATAACAATTAATTGCAATATGTAAGTAAAGGCAAAGGTGGGACTCTGAACATGTAATTTTGATGATCAGAAGAACTTGGGGTTAGTTAATATTAAAGAAAAGCCTGCTGCTTGCCTTCAAAATATGTTTCCTTAGCTGCAATCTGCTTGGCTCCCCAAAGCGTAGGAGAAAGCAAAGGCTGTTGGAGGTCTGTACCCCCCTTACGCCCTGGGCTGGGGCACCCCCTGCCGTCACGCAGAGGGACCCAGGCTGCAGAAACGGGGGGTGTGCCAGCTTGGGGAGACCAAGAACTGGCACCAGAGTGGGGGTGTGGCTGGAGAGGAATGCTTGTGGTTTTGGCCATCCTGCAGTGAGTTGAGGCGTACGAAGGGAATAATGGTTGAGGAATTTATAAATTGCCGTACCCGTTGTCATTACCAATTTAGTCAGAGGCGGCCTGCTCTTTGCAGCAGGTACCAAGTGCCCTTGATAAGAACTCTGTCCTCTACTTATGTGTATAAACCAAAGTAAATAAATACGAAAAATTAAACGTAATTAAATTTCCCAAAGCATGGGACAATGATAGTCTGGCATTTTGAGCTCAATCAATGACAGCGTTCCCACTAACCTCGTTTGGAGCCTGTGGAGGCACCAGGCTCGTAACTCATGTTGTCATGTCAAAACCCAAACTGGTGAGCTGGCGGGCTGGGGTGCTGCGCCACAAGCAGCTCCGAAATACACAGGTCCTTGGAAAGCGAAGTCTTCAGCTGTTTTTTTTTTTTGCTTTAGAAGGTTCACATAGTATTTAATACGTGTTTAGCAGGACCTTTCCAGCTATGCTGCTGATCCTTTGCCTATTTTTTTAAGAAAAGATCTGTTTTCTTTCTATATGAAAAGTGCAAAGCTTAGTTTTCTGAAAAAGAAACAAATTATGAGCTAAGTGTCTGGAGCCGAATAATCCGGTTACTTTATTGGCTCTACAAGAAGTGGGAAATGTTTGTTTTCCCAGGAACTGGAGGTCTCCGTTGTTACACCGTCAGTCTCTAATCCAGCCCTCTTGTATTTACTTGTATTCAGTGCCGTGCAGAGCCAGCTGGTTCCTCAGTCTCCCTCCAAATAATTCAAATTTCAATGCTCTATATAACAGAGGTAATGAGTGTTAAATTAGTGCTGTTTTCCATGATTTTTGTGGCTGATCTGTTTAATAAGTGAAAAGCACAGACATGAAGGACAGTGTTAGACTTTTCCACTCGTTTCTCTTTGCTGTGGGTGCCTGTCAGCCTCTGCGCCGTACGGATTTACCCTTGGCTGTTTGACATAGCTGGGGCCATTTGTGGGGTTTTATTTCTTCTTTGGCTTTTAAAGAAAAATTTAGGGTGTGATAATTAGTGATTGTAACCTTGAGACAGGAATGAAACTGTTACTTTAAGTTCAGTTTTGATTTTAAGGGGAATGTGTGAAATTAACTTAATCTTTTAATAATATGTGTTAAAGACAAAGTGTAGCATCGACTTTTGCTTTTCCCTGCCATCATTAAACCCTTTAATACGCTCATTAGCAAGTTGAAAAACCCATTCAGAAACACCCAGGACTGTATAATACACGAAATCAAGAGCAGACTCCACCTTTGATTACATTTCAGATGGAGAAATCTGAAGGTTTCATTTGATCCGATGAATGGAGGTTATTTTTTTAAGTGAAAAACCCTTGGAACAAATCAGTTACAAATTAGGTCTTTTTGTTCTCCAGCTCTTCTGCTGCCAGTGATGGCTCTGACGTTTGCCCCGTGGCTGCCGGAGGTGCCTGTAGACCAAGTGACTGTTTTGGCATAATACGTGGTGCCGTGGGGTGGCTTGGGGTGGCTGCTGGCCTTGGGATGGTGCCGTGCACATCAGTCTCTACAGGGGAACCCTTCTGGGTTGCTAAACACTTCCCAGGTGGATAAATCCTACAACAATCCTTAATGCATTTATTCAGGACTGAGCTGGTGGCCATGCTTTGCCCTGAGCTGGGTCTTTACCCCCAACTTATTGTCCCTTAATAAAGAACTTTCCTTAATTAATTAATTAATCAATCCTTTCTCACACAGTGAGAAAAAGGCTTCTCCACGTGGCAGTTGGCACATTTGGACCTGAGCTGCCCCTGGAAGTGTTCACTCTGTACTAGCGAGGGGAGGTTTGAGTCACTGGTCTGGTGCCTGGTGCAGGATTGAGCCTGGTAATGAAGGAACCCACTGGTTTGATGGGGGGTGGTCAGGGGGTTGCTGTAGGTTTAGGTGTTCCTTGGGAAACAAACAACACAAAGCCTTAACTCTGATAGGTGCAAATATTCCCAGGACTTCCTAAAATGCAGATACTTATGGGGTTTTTGTCTGTACTTCTACACTAAAATCATCAAAAAAGCCTCATACAAGGCTTTTTGGTTTTATGACTTTTTCTGGTCAACATGAAATAGAGAGTTTTTAAAATTTAATTTCCTTTTTCTTGTAATCCAATAAACATATAAACTTCACAGAATATTGTAATTTTCCCAGAAGAGCATCTTGGTTGGTCCTGGACCTGTGTGTAAATAAACATATACTTTTCAATTGTTTTTTAAAAACTTTTATTACATATATGGACCTGATTGGAT
Organism: Neomorphus geoffroyi; assembly: GCA_033558235.1. Taxonomy (NCBI): domain Eukaryota; kingdom Metazoa; phylum Chordata; class Aves; order Cuculiformes; family Neomorphidae; genus Neomorphus; species Neomorphus geoffroyi. Next base: position 21,830,791 of record JAUMJM010000001.1, on the reverse strand, counting down.
GTACTTTAATCTGTCTGGTATTTGGGGAGTTTCATAAAATGCATATTTTGAGACCAATAAAGTGGAATGGCTTGATCAGAGCCATTATTGCCTATTGGACAAATATATTTATTCAGCATTTTCCCATCCATACTGTTATGCTCCAGATCGGAACGGCTGCTTTAGAGCCATTCTGCTCTCCTGGGTAATGCATACAGTACCGGGGATGTTTGCTGTGGATAGTAAATGTATTTATGAAAATTTATACGTTAAAAAAAAAAAAAAAGAGGAAATCGCGCTAGCCAAGATCTAAATGAAAATAGTTCTCCCGTTACACTGTAATAGCTTTACTTTGAAATGGCAGCGTTCACCAAGGTGCCTGCGACCCTGAGGCTGTGGGCTGAGAAAGCCATGAGTTGAGCCAGTGGTCACGGTCGGAGAACTGGAGATGAAAGTCTTTCTTCCTGTGTGGGAAGTGCTTGGGACTGAGCATAGAGGAATCATGGAATCATTAAGGTTGGAAAAGAACTCTAAGATCATCAAGTCCAACTGTCAAATCTCAGTGCAGGAGGCAGTGCCACCCATCCTAAGCCACTGCTGCTGGTCCTGAAAGAGTCCTGGTCGTGGCCGGAGGAGATCCTGGCCATCTGGGATTGCGACAGCAGCCCAGGAGGTCAAGTCCAGATCTTCAGTGCCAAACATCTCAAGAGATTTGCCTCCAAGAAATTCAACCCTTTGAGGCTTTTTGAACGCTTCTTAGTCAGGGAGTAATTTATTTGTTTTAAAGAGGTAATTGCTGTTATTTTCGATTTTCACTGAGGGGATATTCTTAAACCAGGCAAAGAAATCTGAAATGAGTTTGCCGTATTGCATCGCAGTAAGTGCTGTAGCCATTGGCCATCTAAGGAAAAACATTCTGTCAGATAATCATGGCCATTTTTGCATTTCAAGGGAACAAATGTCATATCTAAGAAACACATTTTATTCAGGACTTAATTATAATTTATAGTACATTGCACAGCATTTGTTTTCTGTTCATCATTTTATTGCGCTTCTGCCTTTTCCCTAAATTTATGCATTGAATTGTGTGTCTGTGAGTCTGTGTGCGTGTGTCCGTGTGTATGTATGTACACATACGCAATATAATAAAAAGCGGTGTAGTGGGGACAACAGACGGCTTGTGTGTGATGTATTATTGGCATTTTTCTTTCAAATTACCATTTTCTTGCTGCTTTGGGAGAAAGCCATGATTTTGCTGTGATTAGTACACTTTTAACAATCTGGAATAAATTCCTGATCTTATTCATGTGACGAGTCCAGTGCCCATTTTTACGTTTTAGTGCAAACCCCTACATATGTGCCTGTAATACCACAAAAATAAGATGTTTCTTTGTGGAAATTTTTATAGAATTTGGATGCCGATCAAATATTTTTGGAAGTGGGGAATTAATGCGGCTTGACCATGTAAATGATTTTTTTTAATGAAAAAGACTTTAGTATTCATCTCTCTCTCTCTCTCTCGTTTGTATATTCCTTTGTGCCGATCTTCAATAATGGATCCATATCAGAGTTAATAAATTAGTAACTATTAGCAGTCTTTGGATTACAGTAAGTAACCCGGTGACACTTCGTGGACATGGACGTTTTACATGTTCCAATAATACATTTTGAATTGTAGAGATACGACAATACGAAATAGGTTTGGGAAGTGTTTGAATCCTTTACAACTCAGTGACAACGGCTTTGTTTAAATCCAAGGACCTTGTTTTAAATGTCCAAAACCCCAGCCCTTGTGATCCATGTCTTTCTCAAACCCTGCATTTTCTGACTGTGTTCAGCTGATGCACTGTGTTGGGCTGCATCAGTCATGCCATGTTATGAAACCTAACGCGATGCGACTGATGCAGGCTGACATGATGTGTCACAAAGCAACATATCAGATCACAAACTCGAAGGAAAAGTAAACAAACTTTTCTCAAAGCCTAAATTAATGAAGCAGCATGTATTTTTAAAAAGGTGGACTAGCTTCAAACGTTGAGGGATTTTTCTAAGTATTGGTTCCACAAAATAGGTCTCCATCCTGACCTCCCATCCATGCTCTTCTTCTCTCCAGGCTACGTTCCGAACTAGAGACGGTGATGAGCCCAGGTCATCTTGGCACTGTTGCTATTGCTGGGTCTCCTCCTGCAGGTTTAGGTCACTTTCTGAGGTTTAGGTCACTTCGAGAGCACTGGCTTCATCAGGTGCTGGAGAGGATCACCGTCCCCGATGAAATCCGCACCTTCTAGAAATGTTCTTTCAGTCCAGCTACTGTTGTTATCGTTTTAGCTATTTTTTCATTAATATTTTCCACTGCTCCGTTTGTTTAGACTGTCGGCTTCCATCCAGAGGATTATGAAGTTTCTGCACATGCTCAGTCACAGACTTCACGGACAATGAGGGTCCTTAAACACTGGCACAGGATGCCCAGGGAGGTAGCAGAGGCCCCAGCCCTGGAAACGTTCAAGGCCAGGCTGGATGGGGCTCTGAGCAACTTGATCTGATTAAAAACATGCCTCGTCCTGCAGGGGGTCCGGCTGGATGACCTGGAAAGGTCCCTTCTAAACCAAAGCATTCTGTGGTTCTTAGAACATCGCTCCACTGCAAACAATATATTGTCCTCTATCTGCACTTTTTGATCAGAGAAGGATGCACAATGGTTTGCCCCCTCGTTGGCCCACCTGAGGCTGGTTCTCCCTGCTATAAATGCAATGCATTACACGTTATCTCCTGAACTATCAGGAAGAGGTTTTTGTTTTGTTTTGTTTTGTTTTTTTGAAGAGCTTTCATATCATTTTATTGGAAGATACACAGTAGGTAAAATATATATGAACTATCGCTTGCTAAGAAAGAACCTACCAACCACTGCTAGATAAAACGTTATAAATTTATTGCCAACTTATCTGGGGAGGGTTATTTTAAGAGCCTGCTGCCCACAACAAGTTTTTGAGCTAAAATTAATGGATGGGATACCTAAGAGAAATGGGCATTTTCCTTCACCCCTTAGTTACAAGCAAATTGCAGATATTGTTATCTTTGCAAGTGAGAATAATCTCTAGGTTTTGTACTAGTTCTGCTGTAAACAATGTACCGCTTGCTTTCCTATGACCCTCACTCTGTATACATATTTATATATTATTCATATCGGATTAAAAATGAATGTGCTCTTTACCACAGTTGTACTGCATGGTGACAATACAAATTAACTTATTGTGTACTTACTTTTCACAAGGCAGTGATGTGAAATTTTGATGGCCTGAAAAAGTAAGTCGTGGGGGAGGCGATGCAGAACTGAATCCTTGTAGGTGCACTTTATATTGTCTGATTTATTAAAGTGCGTTGAATTAATAAATGACATTCTCTGGATGGAGAACGGGTTTGAACTCGGTTTGCTTTCTGTCTGGCACATGTGAGGTCGTTAGCTCTATCCACGTTTTGTGGATTCCTTGTGTGGAATTGGTCCTTTGCAGGGAAGAATTAGGATGGTGATTTAATGATGGCTACTCGTGGGCAAAGCACGAAGAGCTGCTTGGTGAGCTCTCGTGCGGTTGGCTAATGGTACCAATTCTTGCGAAAAACATCAGTGTCTCTCCGTGCTACGTGATGCTGCAGGGGCTCAAGGGGTGGCTGAGGGGCACATTGTCCCCGCTCGCTCCCGCAGTCCCATCGCTCTGTGTCTGCTCCCTACACACTGCTCCGTGAGCACTGGGCAAGGGCGTGACTGTGGCTTCGGTGCATCCAGCCACTGGCCGTTGCAGCACACAAGAGGGATCGAATAAACAGGGTATCTTTTTGCTTTTTCAATAGCATCGATAAAACCCAAGTAAATAAAGCTGGAGGGCAAGCTGTGCTGTTTGTCACGACTTAGCAGGGCGTCTTCTGTTCTGCAAGGGAACCAGTCGTCAGGTGGTCAGTTCTCACGTCTCAGTGGATGTGACTGTGGTAGCCTTCAGCTTTTGGGAAAAAGGGAAAATCACTTTCTTCATGGAGCAAGGCTCCTTCCCCTTTACCCAATATTATTTCTGTCACTTTGACCAAGGCCTTTTGGCACCTCCCCAGGCAGAGTCTGCAGCAGAGCCCTTCCCTCGGCCCGCTCGGAGGCATTACCCGGGAGGGAGGAAAAGGATAAAGAAAGAGTCCAGAACCCAGCTGTGGATTCTGGTGACTTTATCCATCTCTGACAAACAACAGGGGCAATAGGATGGTTTTTTAGATTTATTTTTTTCTGAGTTTTCAAATAACTTCAGATTTCCTGAAACCACGCAGATCAGACTTTCTCTGGACTTCCTACCCAGACAGTTCTGAGAGTGCTTCCAGTTTTCAAAACTATTCTATTCAAAATTTTTCAAGCATATTTATGCTTCTGTATTGATTTTAGGACTGACTTTAAGAGGCACTAGGGACACCTTCAATCTCTTTGTTGACTATTTCCTCATGTCTTCCAGCTGAATTTTTCCTATAAAAGCCCAATCCAATTTCTGTAACATTATCTATGTGGGTATCTTCCATTGCTATTGCAGTGAAATTTTCCACTGAAATTTGACTTTGTAATGATTAGCGGCTTACAGATTTAATTTCTTTTTCCTTATGAAGTTGAGGAAAATGTTTGTCTTTATCTCAAGAGAGAACTAGAAGATCGCCCCATGCTCCATTCCAAGTGTTATGCATAAACATGTGTGTTGGAGGTCTTGGTGGGGTGGTCACTCTCCTGGCAGTCTTCAACTTGTAAAAGCAAAAGGTGAAGGGGAGTTTCCATCCTTGCAAAAAGGAAACCTGCCTGTAGTCCTGGGGCAATGGACTTTGGAAACTGTGGACTGGACTTAACACTTCTTTCATCCTAGTAGCAAGCAGTATGTTGTGAGGGACTGAGCCTTCAAGTGGTAGTTTTGATGTCCTGATAAATATAATAATTTTTTTGAGCAACCCGGAGCACTAGGCTCAATATTAGGAAAAAATTCTCCACTGAGAGGGCGATTGGCCATTGGAATGCGCTGCCTGGGGAGGTGGTGGAGTCACTGTCCCTGGAGGGGTTTAAAGGGAGATTGGATGAGGCACTTAGTGCTGTGGTTTGGATGATGAGTAGGTGTAGGTGTTGGGTCATAGGCTGGACTCAATGAGCTCAAAGGTCTTTTCCAGCCTTGCGATACTGCGATACTGTGATACTAATGCTGGCTTAGGTGATTTACTCTCCTAGAGATGCTCATGCATGTGTGCCAGCAACAGTGTGAGGTTAAAACCAGCGGTTAGCCAGACTCCTGTCTCTGCTGGGAGGACTGCAGCAGCATTCCCACTCTAGTAGGGGTAACATTGGACTGGTGCACAAGTGTCTATTTGCTTATCTGTTAAATTCCCACCTAAAATCAAGGTGAGGTGGTCCGAGCCCCTTCCTGCACAGTGCAAAGCATAGTCCTCCTCCTCTGCCACCCTGGCATCTGGCTTATGCCTGCTAGGTCCTACCGCGACAGCCAAGGAAAATGTGCTTTTCAAATGTGGACATAGGGTATTGTTTTTCACTTGTCCCGGCTTTATGTAGATGGTCTGGCACATTTATTTATTCATTTATTTGAGCAAATTAAAGTGAGCTAAGCGCATTTGACCTCACATGGTCCTGGTTTAAGTTAATTTGAGAGGCAAAGCTCATAAAGTTCCAGTAAAACACATCAACAACTTCCCAGCATTGGTTGAAATGTGATTGCTGAAACATAACCCCCAAAACCAGATACAGCATGGAGATTCAGAGTCACCATAATCTGAAAAACATGGGTGAGTATATTGATAGCCTGACTAAGAAATTATGTCTTTCGTTCATGCCTTTGTCCTGCAGTCGGTTGCTGTTTTGCCCACAAGAAGTGCATCTATCAGATTTTGTGCATTAACATTCCTTTTCTAATCTAGCTTGGACATTTTATTTTAAAGCTGGTGATAACCCTGGTCCCTGGTCCAGCAAACACTTATGTTCTTGCATATCTTTACTCACAGGAGTAATTTCATTGGAGTAAATGTTTGCAGGTTTGAGGCCTTGGTTATCTCCATCCATTATTTCTTTCCATTAAAAAGTAATCTGTGTGATTAAAATAAAACACGCAGTTCTTTACTCAGAAACCCACCCAGAGACGAAGTGTGTTTATTGGACTCCGGGTCTGCACATCGTCACCCTTGAATTGCACTTCAATAAAAAAGATAATTAACAAAAGTAAAGGGCGGCAGTCTCGTAGGCGATTGCACTGTATTTACAAGAGTTTAGTTTGGATCGCAGGCTGACGGATTTACAGCTGACTCTCGGCAGGGAGATCAAATAGCTGCACTGCTCCGGAAAATCCGAAGCAGAGACATTTCAAAATGCAGTTTATTTAACTGGATGTCATGCAAACAGCATGGATTTCAAAAAATCCTAGAATGGTTTGGGTTGGACCATGAAGGTCATCCAGTCCAACCCCATTGCAGTGAGTGGGGACATCTTCAACTTGATCAGGTTGCTCAGAGCCCCATCCAACCTGCCCTTCAGTGTTTCCAGTGATTTCTTGTTCTTGTGGAAGGTACATGGCGATGGGATTTCTGCCGGGCTATCGACACATTCGGGTCTCTCAGGCTGCCAGCGCCGTATCCATAAAATAACAACCTAACCAGAGTCTGTCTGCCCGCAGGTCACAGGCCTTTCCAGTGCAGATACTGCCCGTACAGTGCCTCGCAGAAGGGGAATCTGAAGACCCACGTTCTCTGTGTCCATCGCATGCCTTTTGACAACAGCCAGTATCCCGACCGCCGCTTCAAGCGCTCCAGAGTCGACTCCGACGCTTCTGGGACTTCGGAGGAGCCGGCGACTGTCAAAGCAGGGAGCTCGGCGGAGCCGGCGGAGGAGGGCACCAAGGCCCAGGAGTGACGCGGCTCCAGTGGGTGTTCACACCGGGCTTAGACAGGCATTTGGGTGAGGGTTTGCCAACTGCCCTCCGAGCGAAAGAAGGGCGTGCAAACTCCCAGAAGCACACGGGATGCTGAAAACATTCAGATCTATGTATATGTACGCACACACGCGCATGTATATGTACTTACACACGCAGAGACACTCAGCCACACACACATTGAATATATATCTACACACGCACACACACAAAGAAAAGACACACATTCCATACGTGTGTGTGTGTTTAAATATATATATTACACACGCAAAATAAATTTCCAGCCCTTGAAGATGGCTGCTAAACTGTTACCTGGCAACAAGTACTTCCAAACAATGTAGGTGGGATAATAAAGTGATTTTAAAATGTTAGGAGGTTGTTCGTTGTTTAAAAAGCAGGGCAATTTCAAACTTTAAAGTGGTCTTTGTCCAAAAATAATGCTCTTAACAGAAAAATGATACCGTCTAAATGATTTAGTGTTGCCTTGAAGATTGAGGGGCTGTGTTTTCATTGTTGAAAACACCTTTATAATATGACACCAGCTGCTGTCATTTGCCTAGCATAGTAATGAGATGTGTTGGTCGACTGCCATGGTGCCAGTCTGACTGGAGCTGTCATTGCAGAGAAAATCAATTCAAGTGGTGTTGCAACTGCAGTGGAGGAGAAACCTTAGCCGGCCCATAAGCTGGGGTCAGTCCTGCCCTATAGTGAAAAGCATTGTGATATTACATTTTCTTTTTTATTTTTTTATGTTGAAATGCACAGCCAAATGACTCACTCGTTAGCAAAGCTCTGCAGCCCGGTGTGCGATTGCAGATCTGAAATGGAATTCCGGTTTTTTTGTAGTCCTCTTGCAGTATTGAGGGAAATGCTTTTGTTCTTTTTGGGTTTTCCTTGTTGATGAAGAAGTAAGTTGCTATAAAAGTAGAAGTACAATATATAGAAATACTGTTTAGTGAAACTAGTCGGCCTTATCTGTAGAAGGTGCTGGTGAGAAACAGAATTTTATTACATAGAAGGTTGGTAATTTTTTTCTTCTTCTTTTCTTTCCTTCTTCTTTTATTCCAAACTTCCTTTAAATTCCTTATTGTTCTTTTTACACTTGAATGAAGGATTCCCCAGTCATGGTTAATTTTCATGTGTTAGTTTTTGTAAGCGTTACAGACATAGTGCAGGAGTTTCTTTGGGAGCAAGCTCTTATAAAGTAGCTTGACCTAAACCATGAATCCAAACTTCCTGCTCTTTGTCTCTAATAAAGAAAACTGTTTTAGCTGATATTGCTTTGGTTTTTTTGTAAAACAAATGCGTTCTATATTTTTGCAGATTTTAGCTTTTTTACTGATTGGATGCTCCAAATTTAGTAAGGTCTTTACCACATAGGAAGCTTTTGAGAGACTATAATGAACCACATACTTAAAGAAGTAAGAAAAATAACTAAAGGTTTATTCTGAAATTCTCTGAATGGCATAAAATTTTAGCCTTCTAATGTACTTCCTTTGATAGAAGCAAAATTGGTGCTGTTCATCGTGATGGTAGAGAAGTATTAACTTCTTCTAAAACAAAATCATCCAGACTTTAAAAAAATAGAAAAAAAAAAAGTTAAAAAAAAAAAGTCAATATTTCTTTGCAGGCTGGGAGCACAGAGTAAAACCCCAGGGCCTTAAAACTTCAGCTCTGCCTAAAGCAGTTTACAAAAAATACTAAACTGCAATCAATGTAAATAAAATTCTTAGCGCTACCCTGAGACTGGAAAAAAAAAAATCTCAGGCTAATAAGGAATCCGGTTTGCATATGCTGTCGGAAAGGATGTCATCCAACTGAAGTTTCAGTTTAAATGAGGTCACTGTGTAACTTGGACCCATCTGGCACAGAGCAAGCTGCTTTTCTTGTTTTTCTAGTATAGTTCTCACTGCCTTACTTAAATCGAGTTGATAAACTTAATGCAACTGTTTCTATGATCCTAGATAAAGGATTGAAATGTTATTGAGACTTTCTGACTGTAGTAAGCTTTAGGATTTTAACTGCACTACTGTGTTTGGTGACTGTGTCAGTCGCTTGCTTTTGTGTGTTTGCGCCGCCTTCGGTATCTTAGCAAAAAAAAGAAAAAAGAGGAAAAAAAAAAAAAACCCCCCGAAACCACCCCCCACATTCCATTTTCTTGCACTTTTGGAGCTCTTTCAGTATTCTTTTGTGTCTTCTGAGCATTTTCAGATACGACAGGCAATAATTCTGTTTGTGACACTGGACCCATCTCCCGCTCCTTGTGATGTGTGTGTTGATTCCATTTGGTCGGGTGCTACTGTCCCTCCCCTCCCCTCTGACATCGCCCTTTCTTCCAGAACATTTGTAACTTGTAATCCAAACAAGTGACAGCAGCAGTGATGCATTGTCAGTTCCTGAATATCATCATGCTTCTCATATCTAAACATGTCAAGTTTTCTCTCTGTAACTTCTGTAGTCTGTGATACTGGTCATAATACTGTCGACATTCCTGCGCAAAGAAAAACTTCTATCTTGGAGGAAATCTGAGATCAATAGAGTAGAGGATTTTGTTGCTATGCTTGTAACAATTAGAAAACTTTGTATTTAAAGTTTATTCTTGGTCATTATTTATTATTATAATACATCAGTTGACAGAACTTTATTCTGGTATAGAAGTATTAAAAGTTGTTTTTTCAGCAATGACTGTTTTCTTTCTGCTGTTAGAATAAAAATGTCTTTGAAGCAGTACAGTTTTATCCAGTGTTTTACGCAATAAAACCTCTACCTCTGGAAAAAAAAAAAAAGTTTTCCTACTTGCTTATGTTTATTAGGAACAGTTAAAACGTTATTTTCTGCAGCTTTGTCAGATTTAAGAAAAAAATTAATGTCGGTAAATTCACAGTTGTTAGGCAGTTTCTGGAGTGTATTATGCTGGGTGTGTGTGCTCAGTCCACTTATTAATCTGAACAAATCTATATACAGTATATACATATATATATTATATATATTGTGCTTAATTAAAAGACTGTGGAAATCTGTTTTAGCATGTAGTAATAATTGTTTTATATACTACTACTTATGTACTATAGAAGAAGTCTTGGGGGTCTATCAAGCTTTGATTTGAAAGTGTTTGAAGTGTGTATCATACACTATGATGTATAAAGTCATGTTTTCACATTAAAAAAAAATGTTTGTATAGATCATATATTTGGCTTTAGAAAATTGTGAGGTTTATTGCTATGGTGCATGTTAAGAAAGCTGCCCACGCTGCAGAGAATGTGCAAGTGCGAGAGCGCTCTCGCTCTCCTGGGTGAATCCTTATGCTTCCTGTTTAAGGTTTTATTTGCACATTTGGAATTAACTAAATTAGAGGATTTTTTTCTAGGAAAAGTAAAGATGATTAACATAAAAAAAAAAAGACGCACCAAATCTGAGAAACTACAGCAAAAACGGGGAGGAGAGAGAGGAACATGGCCTCGTGCAGAAAAGCTGAGAAGGAAAACGCATTTAGAAAGGGAAATGTTTAGGATTAGATGAAGCCAGTCGTACCTACAATCGTGAAGTTACGCTGTAGCTTGAACTCCCTGCTAGAAAAAGGTACAAAAATTGTCTGGAAGGACTAAGAATTAAAGTGTAACATCAAGGAAATCCAGTTATTCGGTGGCTGAAAGCTGCAGTGAGGAGCGGATGTTCCCAGGGTGGCGCGCGCGTGGCAGGGCGGATGCAGAGCCGGTGCCAGGTTCACTGGTGTGCAGGCAAATCTTCATCTGCAGAGAATAAAATCTGTAATGCAGCACATTTTCATCAAAACCCAAGGAGAGAATGATCAGATTTTATGTGTTGCAAAGTTTAGGCCATTCACACCCTCTCTTTAGGCAATCGTGGCGTGTGAATTGGTGCTTGGGGATGGATGAGCTCCAGGCTTGGAGCTGACCTCTGCCTCTCTGCGGGATCGTTGTCCTTCCAGGTAATTGCTGTGCCCGGGAGCTGGGCAAAACCAACCGCATGGGGCAAGGGTGGGGGTGTCTCCCAAAGATTTCCCTGCCCTCTGCTTTCAGCAGACAATAAATGAAGACGTGAACGCCCAGTTAAGGAGCAATGGCCGTCCCAGTGCACGTCCATGGAAATGCTTGCAGAGTCTCCATTATGGCCCTCAGTTCCCTCAGAAACTGGGCATGAACCAGTACGTATCTCCTCTAGGAAACGCTAACAGGGACCACCGAGTGGCTTCATACCACGGTGTGTGGCATCAGCCGCCCGGGCGGGCTGTGGGAAGGAAGGCTGCAAAGAGAAGGACGGTTGTCTCGCCTCGGTCTGTTTGTGGGGACTTCTCTTACCCAGCGGCTGATCTGCTGTCGCAGACGCTGGGTGTCTCGACAAGAGCCTCCCCACCTGACACCAGAAGGCTGCTCTCATCTCTGAGAGAACGTTTCTTGTTGAAACTTTTATAAGCACTGTTACCCCTCAGTCGGTTGTAATTTGGGAACGGAATGTCCCCCCATCTATTTAACATCTGTATGGTACCAGTATATTATAAAAACCTCACCTGGTGTATTGTAAGCAAGATCCCATGGAAATGATTCCGAAGTATTGTGGTTTGCATTCCCGGCTCTCGCTGCTTGGCACGAGCCAGCGCGCTGGAACTGCGTTTCCGTGGGGAGGGAGCGGAGGGAGGTGAAGCTGAGGCGTAATATCCTATCGACAATGTCACCCCGCTGAGCAGCAGAGCGGCCGGGAGAAGTTCCGCTGCTCCTCACCTGTTGGTGCTGCTCGGGCTGGTGTTTGGGGGCTTTTTGTTTGGGTTTTTTTTTAACTAAAAGGGTCTCAGTGAACAGGGAAATCGCCGGAAAAGAGGAAGAAGAAAATTTAAATGATCCCAGAGTGAACTGTTTTGCTGTTAATACAGAAATACAGAGCAAGACACATTTAATGGGCTCTATTTTTTATTATACTATGCTGAATAATTAAGTTTGAGGCTAAGTGTCACGTAGATTTATCTTTTAATTAAAAAAGCATGGTTCACGCATATTTGAGTGGTAGTCCAAATAAATGCAATATAGAAATTTATGTTTGTTTATCTAGGTGTTAATTACCTAGAGATTGTTCTGGATTACTTCTTTTTATAAAGTGTCATAGGCTCATGTCACAAGTAATAAAGCTTAACGGTGGAACCTTATCAATTTGCTAACTATAACGGCAGCGTGACCCGGAGGAAAGGGAAAAAAAAAACCCCACACAACCAACTTTGGAAACCGCTCTCTGCATGCACCCCGTTCAACACATAAAAACCACGCCGTGAACAAAGCAATCATTCTGAAAATGTTCTCGTAAGTAAAAGTACAAATATATCTTCGGTGGTTTACAGCCTTTCATACATGTAATTATTTATATAACACCGGGTTATTTATGCCCGTGTAGTACATGTTGGGCAAAGACAGACATGGTGAGCAGCAAAATGTGGTTTACCTGGTGGGCGAGCCATTCATTTAAAGTATGAAGTAACGCTTACGAAGACTGAACGCTATATTTAACGCGAGATGTAGCAGATGTAATTTTCTTAATATTTTAAAGGTTTTACAGCGTTGCTAGCAACCAAGAGGACGGGAAAAGCAAACCGAAGCCTAAAGATAAAAGAGCATGCGTTTCAGTGGTGCAAACAGAGGGAAAAATTGTGTACAGACGCAAATTGTTCATCAAATTCTCTGTCAGTCTGGGTTTTTTTCTTTGTTTATGACCACAATTTATATTAGTGCTCCGCTGAGCCACGGGGAAGGATGCTGAGCGCAGGCAAACTTCACAGCGTGTGCGAGCTGAGGGCTCTCCACTGCCAGCGTAAATGCAGTGCCATCCACTGGGTCAGCCCGGGGGAGGATCCTCCCCCAGCATTCGAAAGACTGAGAAACCTTTTTACTTTTCTCATAGGTGCAAACTGTCCTCTCCTTGGGGTTGGTTATTTAAGCTTTTCTTAGGGTCCTGATGATTTCAACTCGTTCCAGGTTCCTGCGGCGCTGTTCCCTGCAGCAGGTGTATCCAAGACCCCTCTCTTACCGATATCGCAGAGAAATCAATGAAAATTACTCTCCATGCTCCCAGTCATTAATTCTTACTTGATATACAGAGTCTCAAAATGTGAAGAAAGCTTGAAAGAAGGGTTTCTTCTGCTTATTACACATCAATTACCCTTATAGATACCGCAAGCTTTGTCTCAAGTGCAGACGGTAGCAGTAGGTACGTTACATCTCAGCAGTGGAATCTGAAGGTAAATGTGATCTTTAAAAAAGCTGCTGAAGGTGGGAACCTTAGGGATAACTGAAATATTTTAAATTTGAGAGGACTGAAATTGATACATACATTTATACATATGTAATAGCTGTGTGTGTGCATACACTGCCACTTTTTCTTTTAATCAGAACCTGGTTTAACCCCTTAACTCCATATTTAGTGTCCTGATGTCTCTGATTTTCAACATTTTGGAGAAGCAGTAACAGATATTCAGCATTTCTGAGCATCAACTTAGATACTGAGGAGCAGAAATATGGTCCAAGGAGTTGAAAGTCTGAGCCACGGGACGTGATGGATCACTGTAGCTCCTGAAATTCCAGCTGTGTGAAGTTGAAATCACTTGATGGTGGATCGAGCCTCTTATTGATGAAGCCAGAGAAAAAAACCTTTTCTTTGAAACAGAGAATTTGTAGAGAAAACGTGTCCTTAAATTGTGTGAGATTCTGCAACACGGAACATGTGATTTCTCTGGGTTGTGTCGCCGTGCTTCCTTATTATTTTTTAGATTTTATTCTTGGGGGATGGTTTTCTCAATTGTTTTCAGTTTGAAGGAAGCTGATGCATGAATGAGTGAAACACAGGAGTAATAAAGAAAAATGGAGCTATTAATCCCAACAGAGAAAAACCTCTCTTTTGTTAAAAATCTCTCCCACAGTATCTGTGACTGTGGTACATCCGTCTTCGCTAGAGAATTACTGCTCCCAGCTTGCGCCAGTCCTTACTGTGTTGGTGCAAACCAGCTCCCAGTGCGATGGGAGTAGCGTTCGGGAAGGGTGTGCTCGTGGGGAGGGCAACTGGGGATCTTCCAGAGGAAAGGTCTGCTTTGAGAAGTGCAGGTGTCTCCAAAGCTACACACAATCAATCAGTGTTTGCATCACTTTTGCCAAGGCACTGCATGCTTTCCCCATGGAACAACGTGTCCCTAGCTGTGTGCCAGTTGTCATTTGTGCGTCTCCTCTCAAGTCTTACTGGTGGTTCTGGCACCACTGAACCCAGCTTGCCTGTGCACTAAGGAAAAGTTCATTTTCAATTAGCTTTGAATAATAGGAAGGCTTGCTCATTTTTTCCAAAGCCATTGATCCACCCCATTGATGGGTTTGAAACTGGTCCATGGGAGACTGCTAGTGGGTCCCTTCTTGCCCCCTGTCCCAGGCTGGAGCACTGCTGGACCATGGCGTGATACTCCAGAGAGAGCTTGAACCGCCACCAGCAAACCTAGACCCGTGCTTGTAGGGCAGGTCCCAACGCTGAGTTGTGTCCCAGGAGGGGGCAGAAAGGCAAGAGGAGGAAAGGCGAGAAAGATGAGAAAAGGAGCCATCGAGCTCATCTTTCCCTTCCTTCCTGTAGGATGTAATCCCTAATTTTCACAAATGAGGAAAAATAGCCTCAGCACCTGTCTAAGTATTTGGATTTACCACCGTGGCTCCTCTGTGCATTTAAAAAGAGGCAGAAAATCCAAGAAATCCAACCCACAGTAAATTCAAATACCGAATTGTAATGTTTGCTCGGTTGCTATTTCTTAGTAGCAACCAACGTGTTAATCACTAGTATATAATTAGATGTCATTTTGGAGCAATTCAAAATCAAACAAAATCTCAACATGCTCTGAACATGTTGTGAAAGTTTACATTACAATTAATTTATGATTACCCAAATGTGCATCCACTGATCTTCAGTCTTCCTTCATACATCACAAAGCAAAAAGACAGCTTCTGTTTCCACACACCTAAATGCCAGGAGGCCCCCAGAGAAAAGGCTCTCCTTTAAATAGAGGTATTATTTAAATTCTGTTTAAATAGCTGAGTATGAGATGAAGAAGTAAGATGGATTTGATAAACTCGCCCCTGTGTATCCTTGGATTTGTCTCTCTTCTTTTCTTTGTTTTTTAGGTTTCTGTAAGCATTTGGGTTTTCTTTGCTGTCTCTTCAGCAGACAGAAAATTAAGGGAAACCGGTGTTATTTCACTTCACACCAATTCACTAGAGCCATGAGTTAATTTCAGCACATTTTCCTGAAGGTGAAAAGAAGTGCACGTCCTTTTGTCCCAACAGCGAGGCAATGCCACGAACTGCTGAGCGTTCCCAGTCCTGTCAACATCAAAGGAGCAAGGATGGCGAGCGAGTCCTGGGAAATCCTGGCAGCGTCGGCGGATGCAGCCAATATGCTGAATTATGGTTGTGCAATAAACACACAAGCTGTTGTACCAGGGCACAGCCGCAGCAGTCGCAGTAAGTAAAGTTTTAAAAGCACTCCCGCTCCCATCCTTTGTTGGAAACAGGGATAATGTACATAAAAAGGTTTACGAATGGCTACGCTTTACTCCTCCGCATCTAGAACAGAGAAAGCCTTGCTGCTTCTGTTGTAAGAAGCTGCCGGCTGGTGTCTAGTCTTGCTCTTTATGTATGGATCCTATACATGCAAACGTGGAAGAAGATTATTTGGGGTGTGAAGTGAGAAAGTTGTTTTATGCTTTAATTGCCAATAATGAGCACGGCAAATGCTGAAAGATGCAAGGAAAAGTCTTGTCCAATAATACAGTTCTTTATTACCTTAGGTTCCCATCTTCCTAACTATTTCGAGGATGTTGTTAGCAGAGGAAGGCATATTTTTATTTAACATCTTTATTAATGAGCTAAAGAAAGAAAGAAGTAAACACACTAATTACATTTGCAAATGACAGTACATTAGTAGCTATTGCAAACAGCACCGAGGACAGAAATAGCAGAGGGAAAAATGGGCAAGAATAAAAAATTTCAACCTGAAGAAACACAAATTGGGCTCTGAAGGCAAAACCACTCCGTGTTTAGACAAGGGGAAGCAACAGAGGTGAGGGGGGCAGGCAGGGGCTGGCAGCTGGGAAGGATGTGGGAGCATTTGGGGACCTCGGCAGCCACCTCTGGAGCCCCCACTAGCAGAAAGCAAGGGCAATGATGTATTCCTTAATTTTTTTAAAGAGGAAAACCTGAACCCCATGCCTGGAATTCAGAAGTGGGCAAGGAGCAACAGGTAGAGAGTGGCTGGGCTGAGCCTGGCACCAGCACAGGTGCTTGCAATGACCCAGCCCCTCGCTATTAAAGGGTGAAACTCAGCCCAGCTGGGCTTGCTGGGAGAGGGGTGGGTGGGCTGCAGGGCTGGTGTGTCTCTCCTTGCAGAGGGAGCACGGACTCGGTGGATGCTTTGCTGGTAACACTGGTAAGTGCCTGAATGCCAAAAACTAAGAGGGAAGAGAGCTACATGGGGCTGGTCTGAAAGAGTCTCGGAGCAATGAGATAAAACTGAGTAAGCGCAAGCTTCCCGAGTGCAGCTCTTCTAAGCTCTTTAATAAGCTCTCAGGAGAACCGGGAGAGGGGCGGTGACTCCGGTGGCTTAAATTTAGACTGGATACAACAGGGAATAACGTGTCTGTACCTGGAGCCGGAGGGCAGAACCCCGCTGCTGCCTGGCACGGGGTGTGCTCTGGTGTTGGGGTGGCTTGGTTTGTTGCAAACATGGGTTCCCAGCTGTAGAGCTGCTGGTTACTGCTGCTTAATTCCACCCCAGTTACAAGCTATTGTTAGTTAAGAGTTACTCATGAGTTGTAATGCAGGAAACAACCACGGATGCTTATGCACCAGTGAAGCACAGTGTTGGGTGTCATCCTGACCCTGGTCATGATTTCAGAATTAGATATAAGCCAGCCCTCTTCCCCGATGTCCTGGAGCACCAATAACCTGGTACAGCTCCTTTCCTCAAGACTTTCCGATTGCAGCCTTCCTGCTGGCGGTTGTGCTGCGTGGGTGCGGGTGGAAGTTTGAGGCGCTGTGCGAGGGAGCAGGCTGCCTGTCCTGAAGTACTCCCTTCCACCTGAGGCTGGGGACAGCACATGCCGCGCTAACGTGTGCTGCTTTGACAGGTTGTGATGGAGCCGCGCGCATCAACTCTCCAGTCGCTCGGCTGCGAAGACAACGAGGACCGCACACCTCAACGGCACCGCGTAAGCAGTGACAATAACAGTTGGAGCTAATGCCAATCACAGCGGTGCCTTTTGCTATGGTGTTACTTTTGCAGTGGCAATTGAATTGAAGCTGCCACATCAGTTTGCATTAGGCCACTTAGCAGCTGATGTGGCTTCTCACTAGCTCTGCGGAGGGGGGAGTGTGGCACTGGGGAAGCCTCTGAGAAGTCAGGTTTTGCACTGGGACGGGGAGCACAGCTGTGCTCGGCCACAGGAGCTGTAAACTCGCTGTATGGAAAAGATTTTCCTTTGAAATGTTGAAATTGAGTTGCATTTTCCCCCCTAAGAAGTGGTGAGGTGGCAGCCTGCGAGCGTTGCGCTGCAGAGGCAGCTCTGGAGCTGCAGCAGCTCTGCTGAGCATCCGTGGTGGCCTCGGCGTGGCCAGGGCTCATGTGCCCCTGCGTCACACAGGCTCTGTGGGTGGGGGCATGGAGCTCTCCCTGCCTGCAGCTTGTTGGGGACACAGAGTTGTCATGGGAAGGATGCTGTCCTCTGTCCCACAGCGCGTGTGGAAGAGCTCGGGGTGCCTGGGTTGGAGCCAGAACGGTGTTGGTGCCTGGCGGTGCCCGTGGTCGCTCTGCATCCGTGCCTACACGCACGCTAACCTCGAGGTGGGAGGATCAATATCTCATTACCTATGGCCTCGCTTCTCCAGAGCCTCACAGGTTGTGGGGTTTAATGTAATATCCCCCCTCTCCGAGATGGCAATATCTGAAACACGGATGTGAGCAGCATAAATCCATTTTTTTTAGTGAGGTGAATTAGCTAAGCGCCTTTATTTTTTCCAGTTGTAGAATTTTTCTAATGCTTCTTTTGACCAGCCTCGGCTTAAAAAAGACTTCATCTTTAAAAATCCAATTTTACAAACAGTTAGTCTTTAGTGTGGACTGTTGCTTTTTAGTAATTTGGGGGAAAAAATTAATGACTGATATATTTAATTTTCAGACACAGCTACTGTGTGTTTAAAGCGTCTTTTTTTATATAATTTTATCGTCAACACTATAGGCTGAACACTGCAGAGATATTGCTCTTGAATGCGTGTAAGATTAAAATCATGGTATTTCTGAAGGGGCTGTTAAAGTGTCTGTGGAGCTCCCTGCAACTGCACAGCTCTGAACTAAGTCAGTGAATGTACGCTTTAAATATCAGCACAACAGCTTGTTTTCCAACTAGGCAGGAAGTTCCAGATCTAATGTTAGTAGTATTACTGACCTCAAAAGGAGCCGGGCATGTTTAGCTTTCATTTTACTTCTTTCTTTAAATACGGCTAAAGAGCAAAGGCTCAGAATCTGTGTAGTGTAACTAGAAACTAATGGGTAATTAATGTACAGTCGGATCTGCTGTAGCTCCAGGGCACGGTACCTCGATTTTTGCCTCCTTTCCCAGGACCTACTTTCTTTGAATCCTTTTATATCCGTATCTCTCACTTAGAAGGGTGAGTGTGTGTTTAAGCTGTGAATAATGGTTGAATTCATCCCTGCATGGGCAATGCCGTGTTCCTTTAAAGTAGATCATGATTCTATATGGAATAAATAGTGTTATCCAGTTGATATGCTTTAAGGCTAATGAACCGGTCTACCATCCAAGAAGCCAGATAACAAGGCATGTTTCTTCACTGGTTTCTTCAGCTGTATTAATGAAAAGCAAGATTCCTCTCTGAGAGGGAAATACACTTGCGCAATTCCTATCTGGTTTTGGGAATTTTCTTCTCTGTTACTCCTTAGTGCCTGTTAATGAGCATAGGGGAACGAGCCATCCCGTAGTCGGGGGGATGGTGTGCTTTTGCATGGACTGGGGGGGTGGGTGGGTGAAAGGCAGCCCCTCCAAGCTGTGGTGGGCAGCAGCCCAGCCCACAGGCAGGCAGGAGCTCAGGCTCCCTGGGTCCGTCCTGCCTGGCTCTCTGCTCTGAAGCCGCTCTCGCGGGGTGTCCAGGCAGTTCCCGAGGCCGTCAGGCACAGGAACGCAGTGGTTGCACACGGAAAGTTGGACATTGCCTCATCGGTGTGGATGGAGATCTGGGTGGGAGGAGGAAGGCAGAGCAAGGTACTCCTGGGCAGGTGAGCCCCTTCCTCAGCAGGTGTGTGCTGGAGCAGTGCCCCAGGGCTGAGAGGACCCTCTGGCACCGGGCAGTCCTTCGCGCAGTTGTGCAGCCCAGGGCTTTGCCATTGCGAATCCGGGAACATGGTTCTCCCTGCTCTGTGCTTTGAGTGTGGTTTAGACTCTGGCCAATTCCAAACATAAGACACTCATAAACCTGTCTTAGGAGAAAAAGAGATGAAATGAAAAGATAGAAAGTAACTTTCCTAATTTTTTGACCTTTAAATCTTCCTTGCTGCTGCCAGCTGGACGGGTACATCTTCAAAATAAAAGCAGGTCTCAGGCTTGGGCTTTAAGTAGATCGAGGGCGTGTGGACAGCTGAACCCCAAGGTGTGGCATTTATTTGGAAAGGGACCGAAAAGCCACCTGTGGCTTACGAGAAGGGAGCATGCTCACAAGTGTATGCTCTGCATGGGTCACAACACAACTGCTCTGAGGGGAAAGAGTTTGTAGCTTATTTTCTCTGTCTTCCCAGTCTGAGGAGTTTTCTGACCCGCCTTTCTGTGCAGGCAGCTGCTCTCTTGAAGATCACCTTAATTCCAAGAGGTCTTCTAACCCGAGGCACACAGAGAAACACCTGAAATACTCTTTGGTGTTAGCATTGCCCTGTGGTGTTCTGCTTTGTGTTGTGAGTTATTCCCTTTGGAATCCAAGTACTGAGAGCTGTTACATCTTTAAAGGCCTGCGGAGCTCGAAGAGAAGTAATTGGTTTGTTGCTCCAAACCTCTTGGTGGAATTATGTGAGAAAAAAGCTTTTCGACTTAATTTTCTGTCTCTATTTGGAGCCCTTGGCACGAATTCAGCCTGTACCACGTACCCATAAGCTCTGTGAGTGTCTGGCTGGGGTGGCCAGGAGGACTCTCTGCTCGGTGCAAGGCTTCTCCGCTCGCTGGAATGGCTGTTTTACGCAGTACACAGCAAGTTTGGTTTTCATCTTTGCTAGTAAGTTCTTCAATTGCAGTTTAATGGTAATGTAAATGCTAATTAATGCTGTACGTTAACTATGCATAGTCCTTTCCAAGAACAAAAGGAACCAAATCCCAAATCGGATCTTGCTCGCCTGCTCCGGCTTTGCAGATTTCCTTGTTTATTAAGCTATTACACAAAAGCCTGCTTGTTTCATGCTGTGGAGCTTTGAGGTTCATCAGCTGTGGTTTTGGGAGCCACTGAGACATCCTAAAGCTTTTCAGCTACCTCTAGGGTCAAACGTGCTCTTTCAGTAGATGAGAGCCTGGTAGGGAAGGCCGGGGTGTTTGTTCTTCTGGTGGTGCTCCTCGAGCCGCCTGCTGCCATCCAGCGCCACCACCCTCCACAGTCTTCTGGCTCCCTCGCCAAGCAAAGCAGGTGCTCCGCAGCGACAGGACAGATGGGTGAATGTCACTGCGGTGCTGCTTTGCTGATGAGTCATTGCAGAGGACTTCTTGGGGACAAACTTGCATGGTAACGAGATGTGTAATAATTAATAGAGAAACAGGGCTGTTACGTGGCCCTGTTTTGGTTTTTTTCCCAAAGTTTCATCACTGCAGTAGGAAGCCGTGACGTGGGATGCTAAAACCACCGGTCTGAATGGTCTGAGTCTAATTTGCTCTTCCTCTTGCTGAGCCAGATGGACTTTGACCTCTTCCCTTGTCTTGGCAGTCAGAAGCACCTGGTTTGTTTTTTGTAAGGCTTTCAGTGGGCATCTTGGTGGGCAAGTGGAAAACCATGATGGGTACGGCAGTCCTGCAGTGCCGACAGCACCCTTGGGAACAGTGGAGGACAGCTGGACCGCCGAACGCTTGTGAAAGCTGCTGCTTGGTCAAAGCAGGGGAAAGCTGAAATCTGCTTTAAATGTCCCTTGCAGCTCTGAAATATCACTTTTCTTGTCTAAGCGTTTTGCCAACTGTTCCAGCCCCTTCTCATGTTTCCACTCTCACCAACATGAATTTTACAGGATGGTTTGATCTGATCTGTGGCACAGATGTGTTTTTCTGCCTTTTTTTTTCTGTCCTAGATGACTTGGCAACTCTGATCTTTGAATAACTTATGTGGAAGAGTAGAATTTGTATGGATCTCCCAAACCCACCTTTCTTCCTGGAATTAAACATTGAAATAATTCAGTTCATGTTTTAATCCAGTGAATTATGTCTGCTAAGATCTCTGCTTACAACTCTGGGCAGGGGAGATAAAGCAAATCCAGGTTAAATATGCCCCTTGTTCTGACAGAGCCTCTCTGGACCCTCGCTAAACTACCATCAAAGGGAAGCTTACTCCTTCAGGGTCTAAACCAGCCTGATTTTCCAGTTAGTCTCATTGATTGAAGCTGGAGCAGGACTGGGACCTGCAGCTGCCGAGCTGATCCTTGCATTTGGTATCAACAACAATTTTGACCAAATGAAAGGCGATGTAGGTATTTTGTTGGTAAAACATGGCCCATTTCCAGACACTTTCCTGGGTTTTATTAGACTTGGGCAGGTGATTCCACAAGAAACGGTGGTTTCAAGTTATCCTTCTATGTTCTTCAGCTGTTGAATCCAACAATCCTTTTTTTATAGAAGTGACAAATATATCAGGGCTGGGTCTCCTACTGCGCGAGAAACCTGATTCATTAGTTCAGATATTGGAGCTGGAAGTAACATGCAACTTTCTGCTTCTGACTTCCATTAAATATGGCAAAATTGTATTAGATCATCATCTATAATTAGGCCAATTTTTCCTAATCTTTGTTGAAATGGGTTCAATCTGGTTTACAAATGAACAGTGCTCTTTTTTTTTCCCCCATAGGCTGCAAGACCTCCACTGTCCGGCAATACATGAATCAATTCCATAGGAAGCTAATGCATTGCACGTGCTTTGCATTTAGGTAGTTTTAGCCTTAAATGATTATCTCCAGGCTTTCTGGTCTTCCCTGTGTGTGGCGTGTGTGTGAAGTGAGTGTTTCTGTGGTAATGCAGCCCTTGGAACTTTTGGATGCCCTTGTGAACCCCTGCAGTAAGGACCTTAATGTGCCCGTGTTTAAGCTAATTATTAGTACTCAACAGAAGCCACCCAGGAACGGTGGCTTTTGTTACACCGTGGCAGCTGAGTAAGGCCCCGACATGCACACTCTCAGATTACAAACCCCTCCTTAACACCGTGTTTCCTACTGTAGACGTTCTCTCTCATACCTAAGTACGCTCATAGAGAACACTTGTCACTCTAAATACCGAATCCTTTCTGCAGTGACACAGATCTCTTCTGATACCACTCTTCAATCAGCCTTAATTACTACTCAGAGCCTAATTTCAAGGTCTCCTTAGGTGTTGGTATTAGCTAATATTTCAGTAAGTAAGGCAAAAGATAACGCTGTCAGTCGTGTTCGCCTTTCAAGTTGGTAGCTCTCTTTTCCCCGCAGAATGCAGTAGGGCTAAAACCTTCTTGTTTAGCTTGGGGCAAAACACACCCTGCAAAAGCTAGGAAATAATCTAATTTTTCCAATGAAAGTCAGTGCCAGTCAAAGAGGCTCTCACATCCTTATACTTAGGGTACATCAAAAATATACAAATATTGGTAACCTCAGCTTATCGCGTACAAGATTGTGAAAGAAAACCAAATTAAGGGAGGAGGTTCACAAAGCCTTCAAAATAATGAAGGAACTGCCAATGCTGCTTCATTTTCATGTATTTGAGTCACTGAAAATGAGGAAATTACCGTTGCTTTCATTGGATGAGTTTCTTGGTTTTTAACACATTAATATTTATGCTGCTCAATTGTCTGTGTTAGAAATACCCTCAGAAATCTGTGTGGGTCCCTTTTCAGTCCACGTATGTGAAATACAAGTAGCCTGAAAGTAGCTGGATACCAGTGCTACGTGCAACTTCATCAAAAGACAGAAAGAAGGTGCTCAAGCACTGAATCTCCTCTTCCTCCCAGGAAAGAGTTAACACAAAGAAATAAAATCAGATATGTGTAGCCTCCAGACGTCCATTAAAGTGCAGAATGCTGTTTTCTATCACAGATTATATGCCAGATGTTCAAACTATCTCTAATCATTGCAGATGTAATGGAGTAGAATGTTGCAGTTTGTGAGTTTACTGGCATTAATTCTGTATACTGCACAAGGGAAAAGATTTTAAATATATAATTATATCTCATTAATACTCAGGTTTTATTTCCTTTCAATGGAACAGGACTTATTAAAGCAACCATTTACCGCATGTTTTCTTTTAGTGTTTGGCCCCAGCATAATCCTGTGTGCATTGTACATGTAAATATGTACTAACCTGAGAATCTAGAAGCATACACTACTGTGTGTAATTCCACTGGTACGAACCCCCGTTTTTTTATATGCATGAGATGTTTTTATAATGTAAATTGACAGGGAAAAAGATCTTACTTATAGAATACTCTTCAAACCTCACGCTAGCTGACTTTTTATGGAGAAGAACTGTAAAAAATTTATCTGATAATGATATTTATTCAGTTATGCCAGAAGAAAATTGTGTGGCTGTGTGAAATGCTAGACCACTTCTGTGCCCCCTGGCTGCTACAGCCTTGCCCTGGTACCAAAGGCAGGAGCTGCAGTGGTGAGGGCCTTGCTGAGGATGGTCCTGTGGTATCAGCACACTGAATGCAGGCGGCCTCCCTCCTCCCTTGCCCCCAAACACAGCCTGAAGGGGTTCTCCTGCTTTTCCTGCTCTTCCTTTCTTCTGTCCTCATCTGAGCCCTTTGGGGCTCAGCTCCCATCAAACGGTGCCCACACAGCACAGGGTTTGCTTTGTCCTCCATCCTCTGCTGGGGCTTCCGGCCTGGTTCCACCACATCCAAGAGAGTCTTTTTGTGTCCTGGCTCTGTGGAAATCGCTGCCAAAGTGTTAATTGTCCTCAATGGGCCGTGGACATCAGTGTCCTCTGAAAGACAGCAACAAACTGTGAGGATGGACTCGGTGAGGGAGTTCCTACATCTGCTTTCAGGTGCAGAATCTGAATGATGACTTCCCCAGGAGCCATCCCTCGCTGGGGAAGATTTAGATTAGACGTGAGGATTGTTTTGACTTGGAAAGGGATGTTGCATTCCCAGTAACGTACGCTCAGACAGAGTGCTGGATACAGTTCAGGTTTATTTAGAGAAATGGCTGTCTATGCGGGCAGCACAATTTTGCTGCTGGTGTTTTAATGTGATGGATTAAGAAGAAAAAATGGTGGTTTGTTCTACACAGTTGCACGTAGGCATTCCTTTCAAACACAAGCAAGTGTCCAGCTGCCCATAAACTGAGCAGTGTCTGGAAAGCTGCTGCGTTCCCCCCAGTCACGCCTCGCCTTAAAAGAGGATCTTCTTGAGTGCTTCATATTTAAAATATTAATTGTTTGTGTGTGTGTATGCTATATCAAAATAATAACAGTACATGAGCCCTAGTACAAAATGAAGATTCTCTTCTAGATTATTTTTATCCATGTTCCATTCTGTGTATTTGAGCTGCGTTAATGCAATGCTTTTGCACTGAGGCCTGTTTTTATGAATTTGCGTGCCGTGTGCATCGTGTCTTATGCTGTGGCTGATAAAGCAATTAGCAGATGAAATGCCATCAGATCCTGTCTTCTGAATTCCAGAAAGACTTAAATAGTTAAAAGGTAGAAAAATGTGAAAACTCCAACTCTGGTCCATATGGTCCAGAGATGCAGAACATCAACTGAAATCTCTCTTCTTAGTGCACAAGAAGGATTAAGTCAACCAGGTAATTTGCTCCAAGAGTCAACAACACTCCATCAAAAACCAAGCCAATAAAGAACCCCAACATAAACCTAACCTGGCTCACAATCTCAAGAGCGAGGAGGTCAGGGATGTTCCCTTGGTGAAGACCTGCAAGGTCTGATAAGAAGGGAGAGCAATTTTAAAATCAATGCAATATTTACTGGAATACTGAAAATCATTCCTACTTTATTTAAAGGGATGTTTCATGGGTATCCATAAATAAAAGTTCCCTTCCTTACGTGCCAGCCTTTCAGAAACAAGGCAAAGATGCGAGACAGCAAAAAAAGGTCTGACCATATCAGCACATGGTATGATAGACTGCCCCTCCAAATGACACTTTCATTATCAGTAATTTATGTTCCTATTTCAGTCTGTAATAATGACCATTCACAGCAAAAGCATGGTGGCTGTTAATGGACAGGAGTGGGGATAAAAATTCATTAATTAATGTGGAATTGAAGCATTTCCTCCACACACTTTGAGCAGCCAAGTATTTCACAGCAGATCTTGGCACCCGAGCGCAGGTATAATAATTATATACAATTTTCAGTGATTAAAAGGTTGTAAAGTAATTTTAGATACATCTCAAAATTATTTATCTTATAAATGAGGATAGAGTGAATACGAGCTGAATCATAAGTACCAACGTTCAGGGCTGAGCCGAAGAGCTTGCAGGGGGAGATTCCTGCTCCTCAGCAGCGATGTCTCAGCTGCGCCTCCGTGGTGGTTATCTACTCATAATTTTCTGCCTTTCATCTTTCAAAAAGGCAGGTGACTCTGAATACTCTGATTCGCAGATATCTGCAGCATCTTTTATGTAACAGTAATTTAGGCAATGATATTCTAGTTCTAATCGTACGTTGGCCGCACGTTTGTATCTGCAGTGGTGTTGAGGATGGGAATCCTACATGTTGCCAGTCTTCCCATCAGATTGCATTTTACTGTGGGTTAATTCCCAGCACCTGTCTCTTAAAGTAAGTCCCCCCACGGCATCAGATGGCAGCCCAGCCACTGGGACCGCTGCCTCCAACGTAACAGCAGCTTAAGCTGTCCAGAAAGCAGGTTTCCTCTTTGCTGTACGCCCGTGACTTAGGCACCGAGATGCCAAGGTGCGACATAAACGTGTATTTGGAAATAGTCCTGGGGGTCTTGTTGTGGAGCTTTTATTTGTTCTGGTGTGCGCTCCAAAATTGTTCCTTAATCTTCAGAGATAGACAATGAAAACAGGTCTTTCCCCATCCTGGGGCTCTGATCTAAATTATTTCAGCGTGGCACCAAGGGCTGTGTCAGACATCAAAGCCGTAATGGTTTCAGTTCAGTGGCTAAGACTGGGAGTTTGTGGAAAGATTGCACAGAGCCCAGTGGTGGCCTGAAAGGAGGTGCTGTTAGAAATGTCCTGTCTACACCTGGTAGTCCTGAAGTTTCAGGGACAGACAGGATGTCCAGTCTGCTTTTCTTGTGTATTTTCCCTTGGCTTTCAGGTGGGAGGGGGGAGCCAAATGATTCATTAATGAACTCAGCAAGCGAACAGACGCTGTTAATGGGGAACACGAAAAGCCTTTCATTTGGGATCAACTATAAAAATAGCCCGTTCCAAAACAGGAATGTGCAAACCCCTTGTATTTTAAATGCAAATGAAGCTGTGACTGTCAACTCTTCTACACGTGTCTGATAAAACCAGCTAGCCTTGCCCTTTTTAGCTCTCGCAGGTTTATACAAATGCAATCCAGCAAAATATATGATATGGATCAAAATTTAACAAGATACCGAGTGTGTTATATTGCTTCTGTATCAAATGTTTTCCACCAGTGGAAATGTGATGGGTTTTGGAGGAGTGGGGGGGGCTGTAAAGCTGTTATTCCCTCAGTGAACTGGAACACTTATTTGTGGCACCTTAGTGGGGTCAGCTCACTTCTCAGCCAAGCCAGGTAGCAGGTGGGTGTGTTAAAAATATAAATTGAGACTTAAGAGAAGCAAGAGAACAATTCTAAAATGCGTTGCTTTCAGCAGAAATCTAGTGTTTCTTCCCTAAGAGCTGAAGATGACTGGGAATAGAAGGGGAAGGTGAATTCTGGGGGCGTTGCGTTGACCTCTTCAACAATTCACATATCTTCGTGTAAAGCTACAAAAAGAAACTTAGTCAGACTCTGCTGAAAGTTTCCTGATGTGAAGAGGTGTGCAGCTCCTGGCCAGGGCTCAAGGGAATGTTGTAAGGCTTAGATCTAATAGTGATTTCCATCAAGCACATTTTAGTCTTCTTTCCTATTATTTCTAGAAATTAGAGACTGAATGGTGATATTCAATGACTAATACGTGATTATAACATTAGCTGTTTTTTAAAGGGTATTTGGCTTCCAGCTGGTTTTTAGAAAGCTTTCCAGACTGAGTTCCATTCCTAATAATGACAAAAAACCCACAAGAAGTGAGATGCAGGATTTACTTGCTTGAAAGGGAAGGTATCTGTTCCACACTGCAAAGGTACGAATTAAAAGGGCAACTGAGCTCCCTGAGTCATCAGTTCATGCCAACAAATTGAATATTAATGAAAAAGAAAAATTGAGTTCTTCCTGCGGTTGTTTCCCATCACTGTTCCCAGGTATTAAAAATGGCCATAGAAGCTGAGTGCATCAGTCATTAAAATAACTTTGGCTTCTCCCTGTAGAAGGCAAGTACCACTGCTGCCTGCAAAGGCAGGGAGCTCTTATCTGGAGCCTCTTCGGACACTTCACACCATGTAATGGAAAGTGAGACGAAAGCATCCAACCTCACCTATCCCCGTAACATCATAATCCAGTGCTGGTGAGGAAATGCTCTTGTTCCAGGGAACCAGTAGCCCGGATCAGTCAACCCTACTGTCCTGGCTGTCTCTGCATTGCAGTCTCGGTGTTCACTCTGCTCCCTCAGTTCCCTCATTTTATTGCTGAAAAATTATTTATATCATAAAGAAGCTGAGGTGATAGATGGGGGCTTTTAATAAAGGATGAACTCAGAAATGTTCCCTCTATCATCCTTTATACCTTTTGGGTACCTCATTTTGTATGTTTGTCACTCATTTGCAGGCTGAGAGTTCTCTGAGCAGCAAAGTGACTTGTAACTTACACGGAAATTTCCTTTTTCTGGTTTATTTTACGCACTGATGTTGCGAACAGGGAAGCGATGGAGTCGATTCAAAAGTCAAGGTAAAAGAGAGATGTGGTTTGGGCAGATGCCTCGTTCATGCTGGATCTCCCTGTCTCCAAATGCACACAGGGCAAACACTGGGTTTGGTTTGCTTGTGCAGAATTACAGGCAGTTATTTTAGCTGGGGCTGAGTTATGTGGACCAAGCAGTGACTGGGAACCTTTGTTTCTCCAGGAAGTTCTGGCTGATCTTGTGTTTAGCCCAGATTCTGTAAAACACTGCAGTTCTTCAACACTAAGAAGTTAAAGGGACACTTCAGCTCCTACAATCCTGTTTTCTCCCAGCTGTGTCCGTCGGTATCACTTGGACTTGCCTTAATGTGGGCACACTGAGCAAAACCCGTTGTTCCCCGTTTTGGCTTATTTACATGTAACGGCACCCTGCTTATGCGGTGTCGCTGCTTCCCCCCTCGTTGTGTCTTCATCGTATGACTGCTTAATTAAGCATGTGCTTAATTCTGTATAACTTACTTATTCAGGAAAGTTTCTCACTTGATTAAAATTAAGCATATGAATGTTGCATATCTGGGGTTCTAATTAGTTTTCTCGGCTGCTTGGGGTTTTTTATGAACTGTGAAAGTAGCAAATGAAGACAAAGGGAAACTATATCTAAGAGTAGTTTGGAGCTTAGCAATGGCATCTGACACGGGTTTTACTTCACTGAGAATAAAAAATGGAGCCAAAGCTTCCTTTAAACTGCTTAAGGATTTAAAAGCTTCAGGGCAGAACAAGGTAACTGCTTCAGACTTCGCTTTAAGGATTTAGAGCCTGATTCCAACCCTGTTGAAGGCAATGGAAATCATTTCAGGGATCTCGCTGGGCTTTGGGTCAGGCCCTCGCAGCAGACGAGAGCCTCAACTGCGTAAGGAGTTAATGTCCTTAAAGGGGTTCCAGACTTGCAGTGGTTTGAGATCTCGCGGGGCGTTTTCAGGTATTGTGGTGTGGTTCAGAGGAGCTGAGCTCTTCCGTAGCGGCAGCCCTTGCAGTAGCAAAGCCTTTGGGACATCCGTGAGGGCAGCTCCGACTCGTTGGTCTTTCTGCGGCGAGGTCTGTGTGCAGCCAAGCTTCTGCCCCGAGCGTCTGCGGCCCCGATGAGCTGCGTGCGCACCTTTGGGCAGCTGGGACGCAGCCGCGTGCGGGGCATGATTTTAGGCTACTTTTGTGGCCTCTGCTTGGAAAGGGAGTGTGAGAAGGTGCGTTGATGTGTGCGTGGCTGTGCGAGACCCACGCTCACGGGCTGCGGTGAGAAAGCCATACTAATAAACACCTGCTCAGTTTGGTGGTCGCCTTCACCGGCTGCAAGGAGCGTTTTCTTTTGGGAGAGAGAGGCTGAGGCTTTGAGCTGGACACCGTCGCTGATTTCTGGCTGTTGTCACCTTTCCCTCTGGCTGCCCTTGGCGCGGAGCCTGGGGTTTGCAGGAGGTCCCCGGGGGGCAGCCTGATGCTCCTTTCCTTGGGTACGGAGCAGGGTGGGCAGATCTCATCTCGCTGACTCTGCAATCCCACCACAGGAATTTTACCGTGCTATTCTTGTTATTTAATCTGATATCCTTGAAGCCTGACTCGAGTCACGAATTTAGAGGCATTTTGTGTTCTCAGTGACCAGCAGAGAATATGAGAGGACCCTTTTGCAGCCTTTGATTACATGCTGTTTCTCCCTGCCTGGGTAATTGTTGAGGAGTGAGTCAGAAAGATGTTCTGATTAATTAGATGTGGTGTTTTAGGAAGCTTCAGACTGGTAAAGTACGGACTAGAATCCAGATTTCCCACTTCATCTGCCTTAAATACTCTGATCCTGCCCTGAACTTCCCACTCGCTGCACGAGTGTTTGTTTATGCTGGAATTTGCTACAGGAGGCCTTGTTAACTGGTGGTCAAGACTTTATTTTTAAATGGATCGTTACCTTGTTGCATTGTCAAGAACAGCGTGGATGCATCCTTGCATAGGAATTCCTTCCTCCCATTCCTGCACCCGCCTTGCGAGCCCATAGTGTGAACCTGCTTAGAGACCTTATAAATTTCTTTCCATTCAAGAGAAAATAAGAATAATAATAAAAAGGCGGAGAGAAAAAAACAGGGACGTAGCAGCAGTGGAAGTGGAAACACATTCTTTGATCATGGCAGTGGAGCAGATGCTTCGATAGCAACAGCAGCAGGTCCAGTAAGCGCTGCATCTTCTTCTTTCAGCCCCCTCTAAGCAGAGCTGCTAGCAGTGTGCCATCTTTCCTCCTCAGGATTTTGCTTCCAGTAGCATCTGCTGTGCCTCTTTCTCTTGCACGCTGCAACATATGTAGCTGCATCACAAGAAGCAGCCAAGTCATCCACTAAGGTAATTTCTATTAATGATTTGTACTTGCTAGCGGGTAGGAAGCCCTATCTGTAGGCCTGATTCATCACAGCTGCTTTGTGCGACGGGCGTGCGTGCAGGAAGCGCTATGAGAGCAGACGGGTGATTGCAGGGTAGCCCAGGATCAGCAGCAGAGCGAGAGTGCTTGGCTTAAGGGAAACAACTACAGTGAGGGCAATAAGATCATGACTTCACTTTTGCTGTGGGAGATGGTGGCTGCTGGATTTCCATGTGAAATTCTTCTCTCTGTTCTCAGTGGCTTCGTTGACAGAATCGATTATCAGAAATGTCCCATGTGATTTCCAGAAGCACATGTTGAGAGAGCTGGGGTTGTTCAGCCTGGAGAAGAGAAGGCTCTGGGGAGACCTTAGAGCAGCTCCCAGTGCTGAAAGGGGCTCCAGGAGAGCTGGGGAGGGGCTCTGGATCAGGGAGTGCAGGGACAGGATGAGGGGAACGGTTCTGAGCTGCGAGAGGGGAGATTGAAATGAGATCTTAGGCAGAAATGTTTTGCTGTGAGGGTGGGGAGGCCCTGGCCCAGGGTGCCCAGAGCATTGGTGGCTGCCCCATCCCTGGAGGTGTTCAAGGCCAGGTTGGATGGGGCTTGGAGCCCCCCCCCCATCCAGTGGCAGGTGTCCTTGCCCATGACAGGGGGTGGAACTGGATACTTTTCAAGGTCCCTTCTGACCCAACCCATTCCATGGTTCCATGTTTACATGCTTTAGATTAGAAAAAAAGAAAAGGATGGGAAGGGAGAGGCTCACCTCTGTGGGGATACGTGCAAGCTAATACTCTTGCATCCATCACAATGTTGCCTCTGGAGTAACCCAAATGTTGGCTGTGCTGGAGCCCGCGTTTTGTCATCTTTTGAACTGGCAGATTATGAGTGAAAGGCTGAAATCTCAACATTTGCCCTTGTGCTTTTAGAAACACAGGTGGTTTTATCGGGCTCCTGCTTTGAGGATGGCCAAAGTGGAAATGAAACACAGGTGGAGCGCTCAGCACCTCCCGAGAGCCCTGCATGGGTGCCTCTTGGTGTCGCAGGGAGCTCGCAGGATCAGGCCCACCAAGAATACGGTGTTTGAGCTAATATGCAAATTCTAGGTAGTGCAAACACCAACACAGTCAATTACACACAGCAAAAACATACACAACAGCCAGGAAGCCATATGATAGATATCATGTTGTGACTATGTTGTGGGACTTTCATCTTTATTGGCAAACATTTCAGGCAGCAGTTCAGATTTACATAGAATCACATATGTGCTTAAGAAAGCATTTTCTCTCTCGCATCCTTACTGAGCTGCAGTTACTGATACCCTGCTACCAGTAAGTAATTAAGATATTTCAGTGCTCTTCAAATAATCACTCAAAATGTCAGTATCTTTCCCAAACCCCACCTAAATTTCTTGCAGTTGGAAAACCGGGATGGAAATTCCAGGAAAACTGGAAATTCTGCTTCTTTTTAGGAGGAACCTGTCTCTTTATTTCTGTGGTGCTTTATTGTTCTTGGTTCTTGCAAGAGTCCGAAGGAGGGTATGAAAAAGAAAAGCTTCTTGTATTGAGAGAAGCCACCCAGAAGCAACTACTTTATTTGTAAAGGTATTTAAAGCAACAGATTTATTGTCAGTGTGTTGTATTCAAAAGAAATCTCGTTTGATATTTGTCACGTAACAGGTTTGTAATTTGGATCACGCGTCTCCAGACTTTTTTAGTTGCTTAGGAATAATTCCTTAAAAAATGACTTCTCCAAGCTTCCACACAACTCCTCTGAACTGGGATTTTTCAATGAGTAGAGGGTGTTGGGTGGTTATTGAAAGTCAGGCTCTGAATGACAATTAGTATTACGTAGTCTGGTAATAATTTAAGTTCACTAGCAGAAAGACTGGTATATTTCAAAATATTTCTTCCATTCTCCATTATATTCCCTCGTATCTCATTTTTTGCTCCGTGGTTCAGTTTGGTCTTTTTAAATGAACACATTTATGAACACTCTACTCGTTAAGATACTCAGAACCTAACGAACTTGGGGAAGGCCAATGATCCCAGTGCTGTACAGAGATTTTTGTCTGAAAAGTTTCCCCAAATACCGCATACCTCACTGAGAAATCGCCATAAGATTCTTTCCAAATGAACAGTATTTAAGTATTTTCACAAAGAGCAATCAAAGCATGTAGTACTTGAATTTATGCTACATTAAAGCTCCCTGATTG
Organism: Neomorphus geoffroyi; assembly: GCA_033558235.1. Taxonomy (NCBI): domain Eukaryota; kingdom Metazoa; phylum Chordata; class Aves; order Cuculiformes; family Neomorphidae; genus Neomorphus; species Neomorphus geoffroyi. The sequence continues at coordinate 21,798,074 of JAUMJM010000001.1, read as the reverse complement.
TGCAATAATAAAAGATGAATGTGGATTTCTATTGTATGCACATTGATTAATCTTTTCATAGCACTGCTCAACAAACAACACTGGGTAGAATCGCGGTGGTCGTCTCCTGGTGCTGAAAGGCAAACAGCAGTGGAGTTCATGGAACTTCCGTGTGCGGGCGTGATGTACACAGACATTTTTCTTCTCAATTTAATATAAAATACTTGCAGTATCTGCAGGAATTGCAAAAAATACTCCTGAACGATGGTTGCAAGACGTGGGTTGGGACTCTTGCTGAGGGGTTTCTGAAGGACATGCTCTGTGACGCCATTCTGCTGAGTCTTTGCAGAAGCAGCTGTTGGGGAATGCAGAAGTGTCAGCTTCTGTTTCCATAGAATCAGGGAATGGTTCGGATTGGAAGGGACCTTGAACCTCATCCAGTCCCAACCCTCTGCCATGGGCAGGGACACCTCCCACTGGATCAGGGGGCTCCAAGCCCCATCCTGCCTGGCCTTGGACACCTCCAGGGATGGGGCATTTTGTGATGTACATCGTGGAGGGTGGCGGGACCGTGCCTAGGGTGACATTTGGGGCAAATATGTGAGATATCTTGTCCTAAAAGTTCAAGAGAATATGATCACTATTCTTGCAACGTCTTTCCTGATGTAGAAAACACGTTGCTAATGAAGAACAAGGCCTGACGGAAGTGCAAGCCTCTTAGGCTCAGAAAGGGTTATCATGCCAAAATGTGTGTATTTTAATAGCAAGGATCGTCACCAGCAAATGTTCTTAGCAAAATGCTTTGTTGCAAATAGAGGGCGCTGGGGCTCCTCAGGTGTCCTCAAATGTGAATTAGAGTGTGTTTGCAAACTTTTTTTCTGGTTGATTTTACTGATCGGAGCGTGGTGGATCCAGAGAGGGGAGGTTGCACTTCTTTATATGATTAAGATGTGTTAGGTGGGAGGGTTAGACTGGGGTCAAACCAGAGGCATTCCCACGTACGGTATTAAGTGATCTTGCTCAGCCGTCTCCCGGTTCAGGAAGTCACTTAGCGGTGTGTTTGAACGTTTGTGCAGATAGGACGCAGGTCTTTACACCCATCAGCCATTGTGTGAATTCAGCCTGTGTCTCTCAGAGGAACTCGTCCAACACGAGCTAGCACTTTATAAAGTGTTCCCACCTTGCACACAGGTGGCTTGCTCTGTGCCTGCCCCCCAGGGGTTGCTGCAATGCAGAGCTGTACGGTGATGCTCTAGCAACATCTAACTCTGATGACGCAGGGATCAATGTGGCAAAAGCAACTGTACGAGATCAGTCTGGGAGATAAGCAGTGTGGGACTGCCTGAATCACGGAATCATAGAATTGTTTACTTTGGAAAAGGCCTTTAAGACCATCCAGCCCAACCATAAATCCAACACTGCCAAGTCCACCACTAAGCCATGTCCCTGAGTTCTATGTCTGAAGAAGGCATCCTGGATTTTTCCTCCTACACCTCTTTTTCAAGACCTTTGTTTGAAAGGTCTTCCCATTGTCCTCTTCTGCACTGTTAACGTGTGCCGTTAGTTGGCTAAAAGGCAAGGTGCAATCAGCCCTGATGTTCATTTGACTCTGAAACATCCCCCGCTCCTCTGTTTCTCCATTTAGAAAACAGAAGCATTGAAGCTCAGACGTCTCCAAAGCCTTGTCAGTGCATCATTCTCAATTGGTTTGATTTTCTTTCACACTTCCTAAATAAAAGGTGAAGTGGAATTAATTTCTATTTATTGAGAAGGTTTGGAGCTAACGACTCTGCGCTTTAAACCCTGGGGCGTGTCCGTCCTCTGCTGCTAGGCTGGCTTGGTGCGAGCATTCGGGACCCCACTCACCTCCTAATATCAGAGTTGTGTGAGGGTGGTTGGGTATTTTCATACTGGAGCTCCTTGTGTCTGACTGGCTCAAAATGTGACCTGCAGACGCGTGGGTGTCTGCGCTTCGCCACGTGAACACCCGACCTCGGAGTTAAGGTGGTACCCTAACAGGCTGGGCAAAGTAATAACGTGAGCCTGGTTTTCCCCAGTTAATTGCTCGTTGTGATTGCTTATGCGAAGGACTACGGGAAGTTTTTTGCAGTGATCTACTTCTGTTTTCTTGCTTATTTAAAAGTAGTAAATTCATATTTGTTCACACAGCACAATGCTTTTTGTGTCATAAAATAAATAACTCAGCAAAATATCAGCATTACAAAGTGATACTGTTTTTCCTCTGAAGGCTCGCTTTACACAGCGTGTCATACAAGAGACAGGGCTGCTTTCAGATGATATTATGATTTCTTTTTCCTTCTCCCACACTTTTCATTCCATTTTGGCTAAAGTTAATGGAACTGCATGCTAATACCTCCATTATGGGCCTTTTTGTATTTAATCTGCCAGTCTGTTTACTCTTCCAGTGAGCGGCAACAGAGGACTTAATAGGGGTGTTTACGGTAAGGAATGATCTAGAGGAGGCTACCTGCACGCTGCCTCGCACCCTTCACAAGATCAGAGACGCGCAGGCGTTAACTTGGTCCAGGATTAAATGTGCTGGTCCTTTGTGCATCTTGTGGGCCACATTTGGCTATTGGATCTTGCTAAGAAAAGGCCTGATGTGAACATCAGATGTGACCAGCAGGAGCAGGGAAGTGTCTGTGCCCTGTGCTCAGCACTGGTGGGGCCACACCTTGAATCCCGTGTCCAGTTTTAGGCTGCTCAGTACAAGAAGGAGTTACTGGAGCGTGTCCAGAGGAGGGCAAGAAAGCTGGTGAAGGGTCTGGAGAACAAGTCTTATTAGTTTGGAGAACGGGAGGCTGAAGGGAGACCTCATTGCTTGCTGAAAGGAGGTTGAGGTGAGGTGGGTGTTGGTCTCCCAAGTGACAGCGATGGGACAAGAGGAAATGGCCTCAAGTTGTGCCAGGGAAGGTTTAGACTGGATATTGGGAGATATTACTTCGCAGAAAGGGTTGTCAGAAACTGGAAGAGGCTTTCCAGGGAACTGGTGGAGTCACCATCCCTGGAGGTGTTAAAACCCCGTGTAGACGTGGCACTTGTGGACTGGTTTAGTAGGCACAGTGGTGTTGGACTGACGATTGGACTGGTTGACCCTAGAGGTCTTTTCCATCCTTAATGATTCTATGACGTGTCCTACCTGCAAAATGGTGCAAAGCGGACCCCGCCGAGGCACAGCCCCAGCACGAGGCACTGCCATGGTTTGCTATGGTTTATCTTCGAGCTGGGCAACGCAGGAGCCCGCAGAACATCAGGGCAGTGCCAACCCATTTAAATTAATCACTACACAGGAAAATACAGCTTACTGCTCAAGACAAATCCACTTGCTGCAACCCCTTTGTGTTTGACAGGAAAAGTGCGCTTCTCTTTAGGACTCTAAACAATGAACTGAGAAGCCTTTATAATTAACACTTTATTAAAAGATTCTAGATAAGGAGAAAGCCATTGTCAGAGCATGTGCCGCGTCCTCGGCAGGCGCCCTGCTACATGTACATCATTTCCTCATACAAATCCTAAAGCTGAAAAAAATCTGTTTAACCCATCGCTTCCCTGTGTGGCGTCCTTGTGCTTTAGTCACGCACCTGTGCTGCTTCAATAGCCTTACAAGCACATCTTGTGTAGTATAGTTCTATAAATTGTTCATCCGTGGGAGAAGTGGGAGCCTGAGCTGTGTCCTGAGTGGAAAGTGATGCTAAGGATGTTTGGGTAGCATTGATTTTTGGTAGCAGCAATCAATGTAAAATAATCTTGGTCTCGTGAAGCACTATTTATAGGAAATGTTTGAAAAATAAAATGTTTTTTATTTTTCATGTAATTGAAAAAACTTCTAGGTCAGATTTGCAGAGAACTGAATAGACGGAACGTATCCAAGTTTCTGAACTTGGGAAACCTGTGTCTGCAAGGAAGCAGGTGAAGCTCAGTGGTGTTTAGGACAATGTTCCCTATCTGAGATGTACAAAAGAGAAGTGGTCACAGAGGATTCTGCTCCTGGAAGTTCCCCCCATGCTCTCGCATCCCAGTGTGAGAGCAATCATAGTCAGTCATCTTAAAGAACCGGCTTCTGTAGCAAATAAACATATTTACATACTGAGAGCTGAAGCCCCCACATCAAAGACCCAGCTGAGGCCAGGTGCCTGTTCGTTTCAGAAAGGTATACTGGATGCTGTCACCGAGGCTGTGAACACTTTACATCTATAAAACATCAGTTATAAAAGCACAGAGTATAAAGCTTTCAATTTAAAGGCTAGTAGCAGCTTCCTCCCTTTCTGATCACCTCCCTCCCCCACAGGCACGCTCACACTCATCCTTCTGTGAGTCAATCAACACCGAGCCAAACGAGCAGGGCTTCTGCTCTCATCTCCAGCTTGGATGACCAAAGCTGGTACCTCAGGGTCAAGACTCTTCCCTTCATCCAAAAAAAAAATTAACCAAGCCAACCCGTCCCCTTCCAAGCCCTGCCCAGCCCAGATGCCGTAACCACCTGAAATGATGCCAAGTCAATAACACCAATGTGCTGAAAATTTCAGAGAAACAAAGCTTGTGGTTGGTTGCTCTAAAGTAAGATTAAACCTAGAAATATCAAAAGGCTGATGACCTCAGAGGGACGGGGTAATGTCTGAAAGATATGACATTCCTATGCATAATTGAACACCACGCGTGTTTGCTCATCCCTTTAAAGGAATGAGAGCCATGCAACACAACATCTGCCGCTAGCTGTGAAATTCCTGGAAATGCAAAGAAAAAAGAGCAAAAGCTTCCCTCTAAGTGAAACAAAACATAGGAAGTTGCTTCTTTTTGCTAAGTCACTGCTTTCTGGGGCTTTTTGATCCGTTTCTGAGAGGACTGGCAGTTCAGTTGGTAATTAAACAGTCTCTGGCAGAACACAGGCCTTTTGGAGTGTTCCGAACAGTCTCTCCGTTTCCACCTCATCTCAGGATTTCTTTGAAGAACCAAAGTCAAAGATGCATTTTCAAAACGTGTCTCAACTTCATGAGATGCAGGCAGAAAGGTCTAGATGGCTTTCATTGCACAGCGGGTCCTTCGTGGTGTACGGTGCTCGACATCTACAGTTGTTACTGCTTGTCCTTTAGGGTTTGGGTGATTTTGTTGACTGTTCAGGAGCTCAAGACAACATCTTGAGTGCTGTTGACAATACTTTCCCAGTCAGTATTTTTTTCAAATCTTAACGCAGAAGAAGTGTTGTGAGTTGTAACCTTTGCTGTATAGGCATGTGAAATCCCAACTAGAATTTCAGGACATTGAGTTGTTGATTGCGATATGTTTCAGAAAGGAAACTTCCTAGTTTCCAATATTATTTTCAGTTTAACAGGAACAATTTGTAGCCTTACCTGCTTAAACAAAATTAATGCAGTTTTTGCTTGGAGACGCTGTAGTCAGTTAGGATGGAATTCTCAAGAGGCCTGGGCGTTGGTCTTTTGCTGCTCTGGGAAGAACTTACTGACTTCAGTGGTGCCAGAGTCGCAGTACTGCACGTTTTCAGGGTCTTTGTAACATTCTTTTGGTCTTGGATTTGGAATATGAATGAGCTGGTGGATGTCAAGGGCCCACAGAAAGTAATTCCTCAACGATATCAGAAATCCCTGCAGGTACCGCCCAGACCCAGTGAAATTACCTTTTTGCTCGTTCTGTTCCGCTGGGCTGTGTGAGTCTCCACAAAGTCCCCATGAACATTTTAGGAAAGACCCATGGGAAAGCAGAGGTGGGAAGGTCTTGGCTCTTGGCATAAGGGGAATTTCACTGGAAGCTAACTGAAAGTTTCTGTTCCTGAGGTTTTTGAACGCAGCCCCAGCTGTGTACAGTCGTGTTCAGAGAGCGGGTACAAGCGACCTGGAAGCGCGGCTGTATTTTGAGTATTCTGAAAAGACTCATTAGGAATATTCCCATTTATAAACCCCCACCTACTGCACTATGATTTAATTGTACTTGCAGATTTAATTGTACTTGCAAATAATTAAACAAATCCACAAAATGCTTGCATTACGTTAATTTACTTCGCTTGGCCCTGCAATACTAGAACCATAATTACTTACATATTGCCTTTTACTATTTTCTAACCTCTCATTGTAAGTTGTCAATAAGCATTCTGGAGACAGTTGGATTAAAAAAAAAATACCGAGCATGTGTCTGATTAATATTTTAAGACCACAAGGATCAAATCTAAAAATGTGGCTCTTTTTTCTCCCATCAAGTTCAAATTAACTGATAAAGCTGTACAGTGTGGATTCAGAAGCCCCTCTTTAATCATTGAGCGATATGAGTTTTCTGCTTCAAAATGCAGCCACCTGTACAGAAGCTCCGAAGTGAGACGGCTGGTTTCAGTTTGCACTGGTGGGGGGGCCGTGGGGCGAGTGGAAGTGTGCGTGGCGCCTCGGCTGTGCAATGGGTGGTCACCTCAGGCAGATGTTCGTCACGTGCTGGCATGGGCACATGGGGTACAGGCTAACCTCTCCCCAGCGTGCCTGGCAGTGATGCGGGGGCTCTCAGTGCAGCTCATCCGGCCTCCTTGGGGTGATGTCAAGCTCACAACCTCCTTCTACTGCAGCTGCCAAAATAGGGACTTATTTCTGATTTGCATAATTTCCTGAGTTGTTAGGAGGGAAGGAAGTGCATGATGTGATGTTGATGTGCTGCTTCTGCAGTCTCAGGTTTCTGGCAAGGCCCTCACGCTGCCAGGTGCCGTGGGTCACAGCTTTGCCCTCTTGCAGAGGCACAAACCCTCCTCCAGCTCCACTTGCAGGTGCTCCCACACAGGTGCTCAGAGCCTCTCTCCTTCCATGGGCCTAAACTCCTCTGTGTTAGCAACAGTGCCTTTCCCCGTGGGAAGAGACCCCTTCTCTCCGAAGGCTGCATGAAAACTGCTTAACTCTTTGCTTGAGTTCAGGATTGGTGTAGTTGACGAGTAGGAGTAGGTGTAGGTGTTGGGTCGTAGGTTGGACTCGATGATCTCAAAGGTCTTTTCCAACCTTGTGATACTGTGTGACTGCGTGGCTTGTGGGCCAATCCTCTGCACAAGGACGAGGTGAATTCCTTGCTTGAAGATGTCGTGCTTTTTCGCTCCCTGCTCCTAGGAAGAGGTCAGAGTCCCATTTTTCAGAGAAGCATCTACCCCAGTGCCCCTGCTGACGTTAATCTGTGGAACTACAGTCTCTTACCTAAGGAGTGTCAGCAGAACTCGCGCTGCTAGGGTTGAGCAGTGTCTTGGCTGAGAAAGACCATACCAATTCAGTGACCAACTCTCGAGAAGAGCAACCTCATTGCTGTAGGACCAATATCTCACTTGAGGTAACTGGAGGGTTCCTGATTCCCCAAGGCCCTGTTCCTCCGTGTTGTACGCTGTGAAGTAGCCGTCGTCTTCCACCCTAGAAAAGAGTGCATTTCAGTGATGGGTGAACTAATTCTTTCTGCTTCGTTGATATAATGGGGTGTCATTAATCTTTGTAAAGTCTTTGGAGGTTTTTGTATGGGAGATGGTGTCCAAGTGACAAATATTAAGTTAATTAGGACTTGTAGCATTCTGTTTGTTTTGGTTTTTTTTTAAAAAAAAGAATAAGTAAGAAAAAGTAAGTCCTGCGTCGCCTCTGTAGTGGTTGTTTATTGGTTCTGTGAGTGGCACTGAAGGGTCCATACAGAGTAGGACCGTGTCAGAGAACACCGTCCGTGGTGATCTGAAAGGTAACGCTGTTCTTTGATAAACTTTTACTGCCATCAGTTGAGGAGCAGTTCCTTCTCTGCACTAAATTCCAAGCCCTCACCCCTTAGGGAAGAGGTTAGTGCATTAAGGACAGTGCATCCATCAAATGCACCACCCAGGCCCCTGGAGCTTTTTCTTTTTGGAACGGTGAGATTTATGGGAGTTCTTCCACTTAGTGCCTTACAAGATAAAAAAAAAACAGTGTTAAAAAAAAAAGACACAGAGCTGCCAAGTTTGGCAGAAGCCCTACCAGCTGTCTTGGCTTTCAACGTAACCATGAACCAAAGCATCCAGAAGGAGCACTCCCGGTCAGGCCAGTCCTGAAGTCTTTCCCCTGCCAAAACCAACACTGGGGATCAGAGAGGATTTCCCTGGGTAAAGGTGCCAACATTTGCTCAGGGATTTGAAGGTGGCAAGGACAGCGGTCCCAGTGAACCTTGGCTCAGCGTCTGCCCAGCTGAGCTGCTGCCTCTGGTTTGAGTCCTGGAGGGCTGATGGGCAGCGTTGGCTCTGGAGACCTGAGGAACCTTCCAAATAGATTTAGAAGCCACGCACAGCAACCCTCCTTGTGGCGGCGCTCTAGGACTTAGGGGGAAGCTACCGTCTCTGAAAGGAGAGAGCTGGATTTTTTCACACAAAGATCTTCGGACATTTCTCTTGACATTTTTTTTTTTTTTTTTTTTTTTGTAAGGCTCTGAAATTTCATTTCACACGTCTTAAGGGAAATCTTTGATTGTCCAATCAGAACAGAAAAATAAAAGCATGCCTTGCATTCAACTCTATTAGCCAGCAGAGTACGAGGCAGTAACGCCTTCATTATAGCAATCTGAGTACATCCTGAATAATTCAGAAGTGCCAAACAGAAGACTTGTTGCTTGGATGTGCTAATGAAAATATCAAGGGAATTAATTAACAGTCAATTATATCAATTTTAGATTTGGACATTGATTATGACGCTAAAAGCAAAAATCTACGTTCTTTACTATACATAATTCCTTAGTTCTGGGTGCTATAACTCAGCTTAATTCCGATCAAAAGTGTAAAGGAAATACAAATTCAGATTATTTTTCTCTCTTTTCACCTCCTTTTCAATATGCTCGAGATAAATAAGATAAAAGGCACGGTAGAAACAGATACCTACATCTTATAACTGCATTGACACGGATTTTGCTAGTATGTGCTTCATGGTAACGAGTTTTGGGAAAGAGAGTTGGAAATCAGGGGATAATAAAACAAAAATACAATATGGACGTGTGTGTATATTTATATTTTCAAGTCTATTTCAAAACAGGAAAAATATTATTTGGTATTATTTTGTATTTTAATATAATAATTTTTAAAAGGAATTTTTAAGTCTTTTTAGCACTTCACAAAAAGCAAAGTTTATCTTGAAGTGGTTTGTTGAACTTCACATGTGCTTTAAAAAAAGAGAACATTTTCTGATCTCTGGTGTGAGAGATTTCATTGAGATCAGTTTTTGCATGATTTGGCACGAGTTGTCTAGACTGGTTTATGAAAAATGACAGCTAGTGGGAAAGTAATTAAAAATGTATTTTGCTGAAAGCAAAAGTATTTTTGGAATCTGTAACAACCATCTTTAATTTGCCAGCCATTTCCACAATTATTTCGTATGAAATGGAGGATTTTGTGTTCTAGAAAATATGTGTATTGATGACTGAGCACTGATTGCTTTCTGGTCTGATCTCACAAACTCTGCTCCTGTAACAAAATAGCAAGAGCTGAAAAAGTGATCAAACAGTCCATTCAAATCTCTGTGGCGTCATTTATGAATTATTACGATTGACAGGAGATGGTGATAGGACTCTCCCCCGTGGCTGAAACATTGCAGAGGGTTGGCCGGAGCTGAAGGAAGCACTGCTTTACTGGGAGTTAATTTGCTTTTTCAGGTTTGAATGCACTGAAGCCGTGTCCTCGGCTGAAAAAAAAAAAAGCAATGCAAATCTCTGCTAAATGGACAATTCATAATCTGGAATCAGAGCGTGTATTATTATATGGGTTCTTCTCTAATAATGAAGGAGCTGTGCTTTTATTGCTGGGGCTGTACAGCCCTCGGTGTGTTACGCAGGAAATTATTGCCAATATGAGAATAATTAGATACCCCCCTGTGCTCCCCTGAATCCCTGTCCTTGCGCAACCTAGAGAAATCAAAAACTTGCTGTTAGTTAATTTCAGACATTTTTGGAGCGTGAGCACTTCCAGGGTGTTCTGGGCAGTTGGTGGGTTTGAAACCAGCATGGAAATGTCTGAGCATCGCCTACAACCAAGCCTGCGCCTTGGTGTTATGGAATCGGAGAACGGCTTGGGTTGGAAGGAAGGTCATCTAGTTATCTTCAGCTAATGTTCACTGATTGCACAGCAAGCTTCGCTCTCGAGAGGCCTCCGTTTCCTTTTGCAGGTGATGGTGGGGGCGGGGCGTCAGGGCAGTCAGGTGAGGTGAGGGTTTCCCGCTCGTTCAGCCAAGCCCTGTCCCTCCCCAGGAAACGCCACAAGGCTTTCGTCTCAGTACGTTTGTTCGGCTGGTGTAAACGTACCGTTCGCGGGCTGCATTTCTGATTCCATGTTTTAGAGGTGAGGAAGCAAACCTGAAAGGCAGCACTGCATGCGTTGTCGTTTATTTTAAGGCTGGAGATTAGGTTAAAGTATTAATAGCAGTAAGGCGATGGCTGAAAACGTGCCTGATATCCATTGATCTGTACCTGTCAGTTGTTGCTCCCAGGTACTCCTGGCGAGCGTTGTATTTATCGCGCTGCCATTCCCCCGTGGAGTGTCCATTCCATACTGGACCCACGCTCAGAGGTCTGGAAACAGCCCTTTTACGAAGAAATTCAAGTAGAAGTTTCAAGTGGCGTGTCTGCCTCTGACCTGTCAGCCTGAATCTTGGAGCCTTCTATTTTGTCACCTTCCCTGTTGCGCTTTGTCCCACGGTGTTCAAGCGTCCCCGACCCCCAGCCTCTTCTCCTCTCTGATTCTGCCGGTCCTGTCTCCGTTGTTGCCTTATCCCGGAGCAATGTTTTTGTCTCAATTGATAAGCATGGATTAACTGTGTCTGACTATGCATATCTTACCCGTACATCTAAGTATCCCAGAGATTTAAGGAACACCGATAATCAGATTTATAAGGGAGAGCAGACATCCCCTAAACTTTTTGCAAGGGCCTGGGGCTCGCGCAGACTGGTAAATGCAGCTCACAATTTGTGCCCGTGATGGGACCCCCAGTTCTGACGTCAGTGGCCTTGTGTCTGCACGAACATGGAAAGAAAGTCCTGAAACCAGGGAAATAATTGCAGGTTGGCGTGCGTATAACTGACAGATTGTGTCCTCAATAATCAGGATCTTTCCTGTGGCATTAACCAAATGTGTATAATAATTTACGTTGTCATTTAAATTTAAAAGAGCCTTTCTGGGCAGCAGCACTTTGCCTGTTAAATCTTGCGAAGTACACCTTGAACTGCATTTTAATATGAATAGGTAACTAATGCGGATGACAGCCAAACAGACAGCGTAGAACCGGAGAAGGACCAACCAAAAACAGTCCCGGCTTTTACACGAGCTGAAGTTTGTGAATGATTTTCCGGTGCGAAGCGTATTGTACTAATCCAGTTTTGTGTGAAACGTTCTTAGGATAAGCTCCTACCAACTGACCTTCCCGTTGTGTGCGGTGCGGAAGGAGGGGGTGTGAGTTATGGATTACAGACACAGTTCTGCAAAGCATCTCTTTAAATCCTGCCAATCGCAAGACAATGACAATTGTTGTACGTTGCCCTCTTTGCCGAGCCTGTCTCTGCATTATTCAGTGCCAGGCTTGAAGGTTTCCGTTGTACCACCTGGTGCTGGAGTGCAGCTCCCTGGGCAGGTGTCCCCAGGAGTGGTGGGGCAGCAGAAATCTCTTTGCGTGTTGGCTAGAGGTGTTGGTCACGGCTGGGATTTCTGTCTGATGCTGCGGGCAGCTGAAGCAGGGCCGCTCGGGCGGTTGGGTCGGTGCTCACTCACAAAGGGGACCGACCCTGCCTTTCACCCCACCGTCAGAGAGTGCGGTTGGAAACACGTCCGCTGCACGGGAGAAGAGGCAGGGCAGCGCCTCACCTTCACCTCTGCCTCCTGCACGGAGCGGGGATGAGCACGGGGAGGCAGCTCGCCAGCAGTGCTGGGGCTTCTCCTGGGGCTGCCAGGGCTCTGGTTGCTCCAGAGCTGTGGGCAACTGGATCTCCTCCACCGTTCCCAACCTTTGCATTTCTTATTTCCCTATTCCAGCTCCTCCCCGCCTCCCCTCCTGCGTTACTGGAGTCGTTAATGAGGGTGTAAGCCATCCCCTTACTAGACAGGCGCACATTTTGGGCTTGATGACCCCGATCCTCCTCATGCTCAGCCTATCTCCTCTCAATTGTTTCATCAGCCGCGTGACTGCCGGCTCACACCTGACAAGTGACAAGTCTCAGGCTCCTGCTGACTAGATAATCAAAGTCTTGTCAGAGCTGTCAATACCCTGCAGATAGGAGAGGACAAAGAGAGGAAAGGTTTCTGCAGAAACCACTGTCTTCAAAACAATGCTGTCGATTCTTCTTACAGAAATCACCTGTTTGTTTCAAAACATTATTTATTACAAAAAATACGGTCTCTGCAGAACAGGGATGTAAGAGGAATAACGACAGCGGCCTCCACATCTGCTGGCCCCTACATTTTATTGGGAATAGTCTTGAATCTCTGACTAAAGGGAAAATATTAACATTCAGCAGTCATTTAACCTTCCTGAAGAATTTCAGGGAGATCATTTCAAGAACAACCACAATTATCATTTGATAAAAACCACATTTTTTTTAAAGCAAAGAATGCACGAGTTTGTTCTAGTCTAATATTGCAGACCAAGGTTATTTATGATGTCTTCCAATTCTGGAACATTTTCAAATGCAGATTTGATTTAAAATGTTAATTAAAGCACAGGGCCAATTTCCCCCCTTATTTACAGAACTCTAAATCTGCAATCTACTGAAGTTGATGAATTTCATCTGGGTTTCACCAGCACAAGAAAGTGTCATGTCTGACACACCGTTATTTGGATATTCTAATGTATTTACAGTCAAAGTATGTGTTAATGTTTTGATACTTTGGGACAGACAGATGTTCTGAATGTGATGGGATTCAAGAGGGTTTCTTTAATACTTTGTGTATTTAAAAACAAATGACCTTCGATTTGAAGGATAGTTGTGTGGAGAATAAAATGGCATTGGTTTTCACAGCTGAAAGTCCTTTAAAATAATACCAGAGGTGAGGTTGCTGAAGACCTAGTGATTATTTAATGTACACCATCTACTGTAGTTAAGTAGTGGCTCTGGCCTGCTGCTGAGAGGAAGACACATGGCATTTCTTGCCTCGGATAAAGAAGTCTTTAAGCAGAGTTTTCATCAGCACTTTTCATGTGCTTGCTTTCAGTGCCACTTCCAGGTAACTCCAGGTTTGAAAGAAGCGCTGCCGTTCCGTCACTCTCCGAGCCCCGCGTGCAACGCGGTCCTTTTCTCCACTTTTATGCCGATTTCTTTTTATTGGGAATGGCTTTGTTAGACACAAGCTGCTTTCTGTCTGAGCTGTGTTCAGCTGTCAAGCGCTGGATGCTGCTATCAGCAGTCAGCGTTAGACAGCAGAAGGTGGCAGGAAGACCTGAAAGTTAAAGCCTCTTAGATCCCCAACGTGTCGCTACCGGTGCCTGTGCGTTTGCTGGAGAGGCTGGATGTGAGATGCCCAGCCTGAGGCAGGCAGGCAGCCAGGGACACCTCACCAGCAGCTCGCTGGTGGATCCCGTGGCATCACCCTTGGATCATCGCACTAGGGGACAAGGAAGGTGGCTGGAATCATAGAATTACCCGAGTTGGAAGGGACCCGAAAGGATCATTGAGTCCAACTCCTATCCCAACATTCCCAACATTCACACCGTGTGATTGAAGGCATTGTCCCAGTGCTTCTTGAATGCTGCTGATATCCTGGGAATACCCATCCATAGGGTGTCTGCTGATGGTCCAGACTGGTTGAGTTGAGGGGAGGTGGCTTCACATGGGAAGGGGGAATATATAGATTAGACATCAGGAAGAAATTCTTCACTGTGAGGGTGGGAGGCCCTGGCCCAGGTTGCCCAGAGCAGTGGTGGCTGCCCCATCCCTGGAGGTGTTCCAGTCCAGGTTGGATGGGGCTTGGAGCCCCCGACCCAGCAGGAGGTGTCCCTGCCCGTGGCCGGTGGTGGCACTGGATGATCTTCAAGGTCCCTTTCAACCCAACCCATTCTATGATACCATAGTGTTTCCTCCTGCTCTGCTTGGCGTGGAGCCAGCGTCTTTGCCTGGACGCAGGTGCTGGGAGGTCAAGGAGCACCGAGGCTGGCTCCCACTGCTTGGCAACTGCAGTGAACAGCAGGATTGGTCCTCAGCCCTCAGCTGTGGTGGGCGCTTCTGATGGGACCACGGAGCATCAGGAGTTGGGAGGCCCTGGGACACTGTCCCCAGTGCCGCCCGGCATCACACGCAGCTTTGACTGCTCTTGGAAGCGGCGGCTGCCGGCAGAGCTCAGAGGAAGTTTTCAGAGAGGAAGGGGTTTTTTCCATCAGAAAATGCCGATTCGTCAAAAGCAAAACATTTCATGAAAACATCTGGCTTTCAATGAATCTTCCCAGAGAACCGAGCCTGCTAAGCAGATTTTCATTGTAAATCTGTCTGGTTCCCTGCCAGGTCACCTGCGTGGCTCCGTGGCTGCGTGCCAGCGCTGGCGGCTCCGAGGTAGCCACGGCAGAAAGCCGGCCCCGCATCGCAGAGCTGGGCTCTCCGGGGTCGCGGCTGTGTAGGAAACCCCCATCCCTCAACACAAGGAGGCTTCCCGGGCAGACCCCCGGGGTCCCAGCAGGCAGGGCTCTGGGCAGCTCAGTGGGTGAAACCTTTAGGGGAAAGAGAAGGAGGAAAAAAAATTGAAGGGAAACTGATTTGAAAATGCTGACGTTTCCTGCAGAACACAAATCCTGCGTTTTGGCAGCTCCCGAATGCTGGGAGATAGAAACAAGCTAGTGAGGCTCAGGGGTAAGGGGTGGGGAATGGGAACTCTGCTTGATGCTTCCAGATGAAATGAGCTTAGGTATAGCACATGGAAACAACGTACGACATACATATGTCTATGCACAAGGCAAATATTGATCACTGGACTTTAGCATTAATTTCATTAATGTTATATAAAATAAAAGTTATCATACGGGCCATCTTGTAGCAAATACCTTTCTATATAATTCTTAAACCTTAATAAATACCTTTAAAGTAATATAATTTTTTGTGTTCAGTTAGCATACAATGCAAGTCCCGTTAAATCCTGATTAAATACATAATTAGGTGTATTTAAAGTACTTAATTTAAAGGATTAGTGCTTATTTAGACAATAGTTTTCTTATTAAGGGTTAGATTATTTCTTAATCAAATGTCACTTAAAGTGTAGAGTGGGTGGAAAAGAGTAATTGTATGATTTACTTGAAAGAAAGCTGTAGACAAAGTAGGTGATGGAGAGTAAATAAGAAACTGTTTGAATGAAGATCACCATTATGTGTGTGTTTCTAATTTTATTTATCTGCCCTCGAGCAAAGGAGTCGAAGGGAAGGCTGGAGCCCACGCTGGGTCAGACAGCTCAGTGGTTCTCGGCGGTGTTGTGGGAATTTTTAATTCCCTTTATTTTTCTGAGACGAAGTTTTCCCCACGTGAGTGGTGGAAATGCTCTGTTAAAGGTGTTGCATCCAGAGACAGCGCAGTGTGCTGTCAGTGGGATGTGGCCACTTCCACCACGTTTGTCCCCAAAGTGAGCGGGAGGGAAGGTGGTGGGGAGAGCTGGCATTTCCTGCTGCTCGGGACTGGGCTCCGTGGCTCTGTGACAGTTCAGTCCCGCTGCCTGCGCTCGGACGGGCAGTGCTAGCAACTCCTTCCAGATGGAAAAGTTTTAAAAGGGTTTGTTTCCAGAACGCTGAGTTTTTGAAGCTGCTCTTTGCTTCAGGTTTTGCAACCCTTTCTTTTTGCTCTCTTTCTGGAGAAGAGGAGGCTGCGGGGAGACCTCACTGCCCTCTGTCACTACCTGAAAGGAGGCTGTGGTGAGGTGGGTGCTGGTCTCTTCTCCCAGGTAACAAGTGATAGGACGAGAGGACGTGGCCTCAAGATGCACCCGGGGAGGTGTAGTTTGGATATCAGCAAAATTTTCTTGCTTGAAAGAGTGGCGAAGCACTGGAAGGGGATTCCCAGGGCAGTGGTGGAGGGGTTAAAAAAATGTGTGGACACGGTTTAGTAGGCACGGTGGGGTTGGGCTGCATGAGCTTAGAGGTATTTTTCAACCTTAAAGATTCTGTGACTCTGTAAATACTGTCATTTATCTGTGATAGTTTTAGTTTTGACCATAAGGTAAAACCCAGTGGCATTAAAAATCTTATTAGAACGGTTGCTGAAATTCTGGATTAAATTGTCTGCAACTTTTCCTGATAACGGAAAGCTGTCGTTTACCAGGGCCCATCTTTGATGCCTTTGTTTATGGTAGCATGATGAGCATCTTTTCCCTTAGCATGGCATTGCTGCTTCCCCCTTCCCTTCTGCGTTTGAGACAGTGGGGAAGGGCTCAGAGCTGATCCTGGCAGAAGGAAATGCTGATGAAACCCCAGCTCCTCTGGAAGGTGGGAGCTGCATTCCCCAGACCCGTGGGCTGCCTCTGCGCTCTGGGGGATGCTCAGCACTCCTCTTGCTTCCCAGTGGGATGGTGAAGTGAAGAGATGGGTAGGTCTCATGTCACTTGTTAATTAATTGATTCTCTGCATCATCCAAGAGCTAAACAGCCCTGTTTCCAAATCCAGAGTTTTCAAATTGCTTTTGCAACATGCTGAGACATCTCTCTGGCAGCACACGGGGTCCTGACATCCAGGGGTTCGTGGGACTTTTGATGCTTCCCCTATCATTAATTTGTTCTGTGTGGAAAAGGCACAGGATAATGACAGATGAGAGGATGATATGGCACAAAAGCAGAGAATTATTCAGGGGTGAAGTGGGTAATTTATTTTTTCCTTTAAGAATTCTCTTTGGGAACTGCTTGGTGATTGGGGAACTCGCACAAAACCAGAAATGTTTGGCTAAGTTTTTTTTTTCCTTTTTGGAGAAGAGTATAATGTCATGGGGATTTGATCTATAACGCGAACACTTACTGCTTGAAATCCAGTAGTTACTACATAAAAAAACCTTTGACCAGTTGTTTCAAGGTTATATTCAGAATTGAGACAGTCTCCAGTAACATCCTGGGGAAGTTTTTAGTGAAATCTCTTTCCAAGAAGTATTTGGGCTATCGGCAGGTTGTGCAAAGGATGCCAAGCATTGCTCGGTGCCAAAACACGATAACGGATGCGCTCCCGAGGAAGCTGCTGTGGCAAAGACTCACTGTTTCTTCCTCTGAGGAAGGAAGAGCAAACCTAAACCTGTTTCGACACGCAGAAGATATGGATTTTTATGGAAACACCGTGACAGTTACAAAATGTTAATGGTCTGTTAAGGCAGACCTGGTAACTGCGAGGTTGTGCGTATCGTCAGCTCTGTCTGCTGGGGAGTAGGTTATTGCCTTCTCTGGGTTGAGGAAATTCGGTATCATTTAAATGCTACTGCTGATGTCTTGTGTGGCTGCTCCTGTTCGTCTGTGGTGGTACGGCCCCGGAATGAATAATTCACAAAGAACCCTGTGTCCAGTTGATTTAGACTCTTTTTCTGTCAATTGTATTCAAAGCTGGCTAAGATAAGCCATTATTTAATAAGTATTTATTTCCCTTTCCTGTGCCAAGAATCCTGCCCTGCTGTAGAATCACTCGTACTGGTACAGCACGTTCTGGATCATTACTGCTTTTCCTGTTCTCCTCGTGGTGTCTAACCTCCTCCTCCTCCTCCTCCTCCATGCCTTGGAGTATTCTCGCTCCCGTAGTCCTCTCCCCTCCCACCGCAGAATCTCCTCCTGATGCTTTGAACTGATTGCCAGGTACTGTATGGAGATGAAAACTGGGGCAGTAGTCACAAAGCTCTGGGTGTTGGTTATCTGGTTTGCGTTCGTACTGGCACGTACATTTGAGGCTACTCTGAAGGCTCTTAATTGTTTAAGCTTTGTGCCCTCTGGGACTGCTTGACCTTATGCTCACTAGCAGAGACCAGCTTTCTTTTTGACTGTTCTCATGGCTTGGTGGGAATAACTCACCCACGAAAAGTGAAGATGACTGAGAAATACTATGGCTTAAGGTCTTGTCAAGGGTTTTTTTAATATTCAACAGTAAAAACCAATTTATTATTTTTAAAAGTATGAATGGAGAGAGGAAACTCCAGCCCAAGGCTTTTCTGCATGTAGGAGAACCAGCTTCTGGCTGTCCTGCTGGATTTAGGACCTCCTATTGCATGCACTTGTTGGTACCACTGGCCTGTAGCCCCTCCTCCACCCCACCTCTGAGATGCTGTCCCTAAAGATGCCAACATGCTTACATGAAACACGCAAGCTGTATTCTATCACTTTTTTTCAATAGCACAATTTCACTGAAGAGTTATCACAATCAGGTTTGATTTACACTTCTTTTCCATCGTCCATTTCCCTATGCCAAAATATTATTTAGACAAGAGTTTAGGTCGTGACCTCTTGCAGGATTCATATTTAATATTTCCTTAATATAGAATCTGAATTATTTTTTGTAATCTATGTAAAGATTATGTATAATACAATTAATTGATATAAGTGGTTTCAATTCTCCTTAATATGACAAATCTCTAGTGTGAAATATTCTTAGTTAATGATCAACATAAAATAGATAGAGTTCATTTTTAATGCAAGTACAAGATATGAATTAATTTGTAGTTAGAGCAGAGTTATTAAACTGTATAATATATACACACATACATTCCCTTCTTTTGTTTTTAAAGCTTTTTGCATTCAGCAGATATGATGAAATGGTTGGGATCTTTAAATTCCTGTTCTTTTCCATATTAAGCCACTAACAGACATGTCTTTGGGGTTCCTCCACAATCAAAGAACAGTTTGGATTGGAAGGGACCTTAAAGCCCATCCGGTTCCAACAGGGACACCTTCCACTGGATCAAGTAGCTCAAAGCCTCATCCAACCTGGCCTTGAACACCTCCAGGGACGCTCCGGTACTTCTCTGTGCTGGTACTCTGGTAACTGACTCGCATTTGGATTTGCAGTGAGTTTCAGTCTGATAGAAATCGTTGGGTACGTAGGTAGGAATCGTTGGCCCATTTCTACTTCCACAGAGCTGCCTTCCGTCTCTGAGCCTCAAACCTGCTCGCAGCAGCACGGTGTTACCGAAGGCTGCGCTGGTCCACAGGCAGAGGTGAAACCTCTAGCAGAGTGCAGCAGGCACGGTAGGTTTGCACAGCCTGATCTACCTTGAGCAGAGTATTAATGCAAGCAAAAGAGCTCACGCACGAGCACTGGTGAGGGATTAGCACAGAACTGTGTACATTATCATGGTCTCACTTTCTTAGATTTAATGTGAGTGATGTTCTGTAATATTACTATTAAATTTATAGCAGTGAGATAAGCGTCAGATTTTCCTACAATTGCATTAAAGATGGGGAAAAAAGTGTTGGGAGAAGTGCCAAATGGAATTTGAATGCTGCTTAAAAGATGCGTGGGATGCAAGAAGCAACTTGCAGGGAACATCTGTTTCTGCTGGACCTTGTCACTTTTCTGTCAGTTGTAACACTGAGTTAATCAGATTCCTTAAACTTTAAAAACTGTTGTGTTTAAAATGTAGCACAGATCAAAAATAACTCTCCGGTGTGCTGGAGTCGGTACGTGCTATAGAATCACTTTATAAATGAGGACAAGGCTTGGTATCAACGTATCCACTTGCATTTTCTCCCAGTATGGCGAACGAGTGAGAGCTGGGGGGGATCTGAAGTGGTTTGGTCCTCACTGTTCCTCATATCCCCGCTGCTTCACAGGTCAGGGAGCTGCAACATTTGTGTTGTGTTTAAAAATACATATTTTAATGTACTGGCTGGATACCAGCATTTGTCCAAAGAACCCAACAGAAAGGCCTCTTTAGACATAACTGCTTCGTTTGGTTTAGATAGCTCAAAAAATACACCCAGATTGGAGCGTAAAGCCGGTTTGTGCAGCTGCAGGAGCTCTTGGTGTTGGGTGAACCATGACAGCCCTAGAACCAGCCCAACCCCAGGGTCTGGACCAGCGTTTCCTACCCTGGTTCTCCCCTCCGGTTGCTTTCTGATGGGACAAGTTGATGTGTACATTTTGTATGTACAGGCTGAGGGAGGAACGAGAACCTCTGTCTTGTCTTGAGAAGACCAACACACGTGCTCCACCGTGCACTTCCCAAAGCTTTGCTGAGAAAAGCATTTTTTCTGTCGTGGTATATTTTGATTCTTCAAGTTCCCAACCTTTTTTTTTTTTTTAAGAAAAGCAAATATTTCCTTGAAACGTTTTCAACAGAACAGATGTGAATTTTCCCGAAAACATTTTGATGGCTGATGTTTGCTAGCATAAAATCTTTTTTAATATGAAGAGAATCGTGACTGTAAGTTAAGATTTTTTTTTTTTCAGGCCACAAATTTAACTGTAGATGTAGTAAATAATTAAATAGTACCCTGCATCACTCTTCATATTCTCTCTACAAATTATTATCAGCGTTTAGCATTGTTGTCTTCAATAAAAATTAAGGTATTGTTGATTAAAACCTTTACTTAAAATAATCTCTTAAAAAATTTCAGAAGGTACTGAGTTTTCTTGCTGTAGTTGCAGTTACACCAATTAATGCTGTGATGTTGTTAAATCTCACACGCTGTGAGGCATCATCACTTGAGTAAGGGACCTCTGAAGAGACCCCGTCCCACTTCCTGGCATGGTGCTGGTAAATCGGTGGGCAATATTCTCCTCTTTGAGTCAACACAGAACAAATGTCCCGGTGTGGTCCTGGGAGAGGACAGTATTGCTGGAAAAACCACGCTAAGGTGCCTGTAAGCCAGGAATTTGAGGTCATGATTATTTGCGTTTTGCGCACCTCGTTGCATTGTTTTTGCAAGACAGAGGTGTGAATCCCGGTGTGCTGGTGGAGCTCCAGCTCAAGCAATTACATTTTGTGCCTGAAATTCCCCTGTAGTTCCAGCTCAGTGTGTTTCACGTCTTGGTTTGTACTGTTGCGGTGTAGTGTTAAGCAGCTGACATTTGTCTCTCTGAGAATGGCTGTGGTTTAGATGTGAGTGTGATGTGTTTGTGGTCCAGCACCTTTGAAAGGACTTGGGATGGAACCTGTTGTGCAAAAAATAAGTGGCTACAGGAGCTCTGGGAGCAGGAGCTGGGGGCTGCTCTCTGCGGCCTCTGGGAGGTTTGTGTAAGTGTGCAATACCTGAGCTGTGTAGCTCTTCATCTTCGCACTCCTTCCCATGGTCCAACTTGGATCTGTACGGGGCGTGCCCCACCGTCCAGGAGACTTGCGTGTGGTGGGGAGGAGAGCACGGGCCATGGGAAACTCGGTGGCAGCTCTCAAGGCTCTCCTTTGGGAAATTCCAGTAGCACAGGAGTGAAAACTGCTGCTATGGCTCCTTGCCGTCAGGCTCGGCCGTTGGCCCCGTTGCTGTTCTTTGCACAGGACCCTGCGCTGCTTCCCCGGCTCCAGGCCCTGGGGCTGGCGTTGAGTCCCCACGAGCGACCCTGGTGCGAAAGCGCCACGCAGCAGCGGCAGTGCGAGACCGTGCCCTTCCCAAGAGCTGCAGGGATGATGCCGATGCCCAACGGTGTGGCCCGGCCACTGGGTCTGCAGTGCTGCACGCAGAGCCCTTCTGTGCAGAGCTGCTTGGTGAGGTGGAGACCTCTCCATCACTGCAGAGAAGCTCATCACTCCCACGGAGCAGCAGCAGTGGCATACGCGGTGCTGCAAATGCAATTGTCTCCTAATTGTTGTTCTTCTCTCTAAAGAAGAGGGCAAGATCAAAAGCCTCAGCCCAATCAGTCAGGCTTTAATCAACTGAAGCACTGGAGCACATGCCTTACATTAAGCACAGAAGGGTTATTGCTGATTTCAAGGAGATAACCACATGCTAAAGCAGGGACTCGTGGCTGGTTTACGGCAACATTGGATCCCCTTGTCTGTCTGTAACACACTCTTCACCCCTCCGTTTGCTTTAGAGCGAGGTAGATGTGCTGCCTAATCAAAAATAAGAACGTGATGGCATTAAAAAACACCAGACTTGTTGCTTGGAGATCAGTTTAAAGCACAATAGCAGGTAAAACTGAAGCCAACAGAACGGTTTTGTGTGACTTCAGTGGGCGTTGCAATGGGCCATGTTTGGTGGTGTCTTAACAGACCCTTCTCTTCTCAGAACTTCCCTGGTGGGTAAGGAGAAACTGATTTTCCACCCCTTCCATTTCAAACTGGGAGGCGTGTGCAAGGCCCAGAGAGAGGTGACACTGCTCGTGCAAAGAGCACACCTGCACACAGAGCAATGAGCAGTTTACAAATTAAATGTTTGGGGGATCGCCCACTTAGCTGGAGGTTAGCGTGTTAGAGTGTGTGGTGTTTGGATAGTACTCCGTGATCAAAGATCGTCTCTACCTGCAAACTATTTTCTGGCGAGGTCTCATTTTCACTTCCTGTTTTGTGCATTATTTTCATGGCTGTTTTTCTGTTAATGGCGCAATTGGACCCTGAATCCCGGATCCTAAAAGCAGAAATAGTGGGTCTGGGAGAAGTCACAGGGTTAACATCCTAACTTAGAGGCTTGGTCTACCTTTAATTGAAGTGGGTGTCCTCAGCAAGTGGCTTCTCCCATTAGAAATGATTTTCTGCCAGGAATCTATATTCTGTCACACCCAATTACGCACCCTACTAATCAACAGAGAACTTGGTAGCACCCCGACATGGAGAAGTCTGCATCTGTTCTAAATCCTGCCCTTCTAAGCAGGATTATTGCCAAGCACTGTGAAGATTGCTTAGCTGGGTACAAAAGATGCTGTACCCAAGCCAAAAGAGGGAAGTAATTCTGATTTTATTTGAATGAGCTTATTTTATTGGATAGAAGGAAGTAATTGAATTATGTACAATAAAATAAGGTTCTGTGTTTTTAAGGAAAACACCAGCAAATACTATCTCGTAAAAGTCTCTGAAAACAACAGAAGAATGCAAGAGTCGTCAGCAGCTCAAATATCTCGGATGCTTTCCTGGCCTCTGAAAGAAAGTACTGCTAGGTGTGTTTTAGTCTACAGTAGTAGCCTTCTATCAGCTCATTTATCAAATCTGTCAGGTCTTAAAATGCTTAAGCATATGCTTACTGTTAAGCACAGGAGCATCATAACCGGTCGCAAGGAGACTGCTTCAAGTGTTCTGTGGAACAATTCTTGCTGATGTCTGGTCCCCGTGCCGGTAGCACAGCCATGCACACGGTGATTGCGTTTTGTTTTCTGGGGACGTCTGCAATATTTCCATGTTTATAGGCCACCAGGGTCCCTCGGAGGGACTATCTGTGTCGTTGACTGGAGAAGATGCCGAGAGGGCTACAGGACACAGGAAAGCTTCCTGGGTGGTGACAGATGAACTAGGTCAGCGTTTTTTGGGATCAGGTGGCCGTGAGAAGATGTGACAGAGGAGATGTGCAAATAAGAGGAAAGGTGGGAGCGGTTGTTCAAGAGTGAGGAGGAATTGCATGAATCTAGCAGGCAGCAGGTTTCAAATTTAACTTCCTTAGAGGAAAAATAATTCCTTCCTTTTTCTACACATGACAAAATCTCAGAGCTTTGGGGAGGGTAGCAGTGTGAGTCATTTGAATGGGAATTCAATAATGTCAAGTAAGAACAGTCACTGAGTGTGACCAGATACGGAACTGCGGAGATGACCGCAGTTGGATGCCTGGTCTGCAGGTATTCCTCGTGTGAGTTGTGTTCTGTAGCCGTGTCTTGCTGCCAATTTGGAACAATTGCACGGAAGTTTGCTGGGGGGGGGGGAGGGGGGCTGGGGTTTTTTGTGTGTGTGTGGTTTTCTTCCAAGATATTTTTTATTCCAAATTGTAGTGTTGTTTTTTTTACATAGAAATGGCAAAGTGTGACTCAGTCACCCCTTCCTCCTTTCCCACATGGTCACGGGACACTGTCTGCGAGGCTGCTCTAAAGCTGGGCACAAATTAGGAACA
This sequence comes from Neomorphus geoffroyi, assembly GCA_033558235.1. Taxonomy (NCBI): domain Eukaryota; kingdom Metazoa; phylum Chordata; class Aves; order Cuculiformes; family Neomorphidae; genus Neomorphus; species Neomorphus geoffroyi. The sequence goes on along the minus strand of JAUMJM010000001.1, from coordinate 21,774,172 downwards.
CATTTCAGCAGCTGAGGTGATCTGTGCTGTCCAGACTGCGGCGCTTCCGATGAGGTTGCCAAGCGTCTTTCCACTTCGCACCTCTGTTTATAGGTCTGCTTTGTTCACAGCAGCATGGGAAGCTCCTGAGTATTTCTGAAAATGAGACGTGTGTTCCCAAACAGAGATTATGTAAACGTTGCATCTGCCTAATACGCTGCTCCTACCCGTGAAGCTGTCACATCAGGATTTTAGCACTCCCTCTGTTCATGCGTGTTGTGTGTGGAAGTTGAATAATGTGGCTCGTTATGGTTTTGCTTAAGTGCTGAGACTACTTATTGAGCTTATCACTCCGTTGTGGTTTTACGCCATTATTAACAAGTGGCTCTCTAGGCTGGCAGTGCAGCTGGGAACGGCTTTGCAGGCACGAGGGAACTGGTCTCCAGGCAGAGTTCAGCGGGGCGATGCTCTGTGTGCAGCTGGGCAGCAGACTTTACCCGGGCTATAACTATTCTAAGGCTCTGCTCTGTTTTTCCCTCTACCACCTTGAATGGATTAAATCCAATGGGGCGATTTCACATCCGAGATGTGCTTTCTTATTATTGGAATAATGTGCCAAAAATCTCATTTTTAGAACCCCAAAAAAAGGAGAGAAAAAAGGCAATAAAAGATCCAAGTTAGAAAAAGTACATCTCTGCTCCTGACAGAGTCCTTTCAATCTGCATTTAAATAAAGGTATTGACTATGTAAAACACAAGGCTGCCCCAGGCAGAACATAAATAGTGTTTGCCAGGTGTAGTGTCTGATGTGGGTTTCCGCGGCAGGTATTGAAGGCAGGCATCGGCAAATCCTGCACCTGCCAGCTCTTCCCCGTACAGTGTCACTCCAGTCTGGTTAGAGAGAGTGTATTTAGAAAGTAGCTAAACACGCTTTTGTGGAAATCATTAAATAACACAGCAATTCATACATTTGGAGCAGACAACCTCTCATGCACGTTATTAACTCAAAATAAAATCTCAGCATTTATCTTGCACGTTATCTTCTCTTTAAAAAAACCTGGATGCCCAGTATGACTGAGGATATAATACCCTAAAGTTTAAGACTGGTTTGTAAACACGGTCCCTAGTGTCTGCTATTGATCTTTTGCTATTTTAATGCATTTTTACTGACCGACATGTCCTGTGGTAAAGAATATTGCCTAAATTAGTTATCTGATTGGTTCTTTTGATTAATGATGGGACTGTGCTTCATTACACATGACAACATGATCAGAATAATCACTACAGCCATAGAAGCTGGGACTGGCATTTTTTATTCCTTCATTTTTAAAGTTCATTTATAAAATTATTTAATGTATATGTCCTAAGTTGTAATTTATTTACATGACACTTTTTTCGATGGGAACTGTTGTACTGTGTCACAAATGGCTAAGAAAACAAGGTAAACTAGATGTACAAATCAATGTCTTCTGGCTCAAGGGGAAAAAAACATAATCAAGATTCAAGAGCTGACCTTGTCCAAAGTCCAAGTTGTCACACAACAAACAGTGAGGTGCCCAACAAATCACTGGGATCAGCAGGATGTATTCAAAGGAGTGTTTAAATGATATTCCTCGCTGAAGTTCTTACCAAAACTTCAAGAACTGCGAGTGTTGAGGCGAGGTCAGCCCAGGACCCTGGGGCCGAGTGCAGGGCAGCTGAACAGGCGGCCAGGACAGCCTGGCTGTGCCCTTGGTGGGCCAGGGGCCTTCTGCAAGCAGCTCATCAACGCTTCCTAATGGCTCCTCTCAGATGGGGCCATTCCAGAGCAACTGACCTGCAAAGCCACACCGGGCTGCAAACAGCTCCCCAGGGCAAAAAGGTTCCTTAATTGAACCCCAAGCGCAACCTAAAGAAGTGATAACGACTCGCAGCCTGTACACTTGGCTTTTGCAAAATTAAACTGGGTTTGACTGTCTCTGTGTGGAAGACCAAGACCAGACGTGTTGCTTGGTGTCGTCTTATCCCAGTGCGGTGCGCCATAGTTTACAGCACCTTTACATGCTTTGAGGTTCTTGATTGCTTTTTAGTAGGTCATTCTGGGATTGATCTGTTTGAATTTATAAGGACACGCGTGCCACCGTATGTCACGTTGATGAATGAGTCAAAATTTTAAATGGCAATTCAACATTTAATGTTTTGAAAAATGTTCAAATGGTGTCATGCACAGAATAAATGGCAGCTTTCATTTTCTTTCAAAATTCCCTGCCAGCCTGTTTACACGATGCTGACAGACATTTTAGCATTTGCCAGAGAAATAATGTGAAGGATTGGCTACTTGCCATAAAATGGTTCCCTCTCTATGGCAAGTGTGGAAACAAATGTGTGCATGCACAGTCCGTACGCACACATATATTTTAAACATATTTCCAAACAAGAAATTGTTTGTTTGCCGTTACAACTACAGAAATGTATCTCCAAGCAGGACTAACTCCAAAGCGGGTAGGGGCTCAGAGGAATCGGAGTCTGACTGACTCCTGACCAAGTCCAGCTCACGGTGTACAACGTGACACATTGACTGCAAAACTCAGGTAGGGTCTTGCTGGTCAGCAGTGAAACAACCTTAGTTTCACCCTCAAGTTACATTAAATTCAGATGGGACAACTAAATAATCACAGAATGTTTTGGGTCAGAAGGGACTTCAAAGCCCATCCAATTCCAAACCCCTGTCATGGGCAGGGACACCTCCCACTGGATCAAACCTCATCCAACCTGGCCTTGAGCACCTCCAGGGATGGGGCAGCCGTGACATCTCTGGGCAGCCTGTGCCTCACTACTCTCACTGGAGAGAATTTCTTCCTAAGATCTCATCTCATTCTCCCCTCTTTCAGCTGAAAACCGTTCCCCTCATCCCATCCCTGCACTCTCTGACCAAGAGCCCCTGCCCAGCTTCCCTGTGCACCTTTAAGTTTGTTTGCGAAAGGAATACTCCATGTGCCAATATACTTATTGTACCATTTTTATTACGCTCTGTCTCATTTCAAGACTTCACTGCGCTGGCTCCATATAACATTCTCTGCATATAAAAGTAAATATACAGATTTAGGGCCCAATCCTTTACGTACACGTGCGCTTTAAATGGGCCTCGGCATCGGTGCAATAGATTTTTCCTCCTTGGTTGCAAAAGGAAGGCTGATATTTGTTGTGTGTAGTAAATGTGAAAGTTTAATATGCCAATAATTCCATTTTCATGGAATAACTATGGATTTAGGATGTTGTGCCGAGTTAATTTTAGCTCGTGTTTAGACATTCATTTTGTGACTAACGACATTTGTCTAATTATGGTAGCATACCAAGGTTGTTTTTTTTCCTGGGAAGAGATTGCTATTGTCTGAAATACGTTTAATCACGGTTAAACACCCTTTGACTTCTCATGCTGGTTCTGGCTCTATAAAAGGCTGTTTGGTGTTACCTTCGCCTGTAGGTGACTGGAACATTAATAATCCTTTCACGAAAGCAATTCTGAATGATGGATTGACACATTGAGTTTATGGTTCTTATATTCCAGGATTGTTTTGTTACTCGTACATTAGAAATCGTGACTAGTCAATGAAATGTCAGCACTTCAGGGCTTTCTGAATCAGGACCTATCTTGAAAGCAGTTGTAAACTACTGTATGGGTCACTGAGTTTTGCTATTAGAGATATAGGAAATATTTAAGGGCGTCGAAGATTTCACACTGTACTTAAAAAGTAAATTTTTAATTAGCCAATGTACAAATAGAAGAGAAAATAAATTATCTTTTGAAGTTGATGAATATGTTGTATGTAGAGCATGCGTCTTTTCTTCCAAATGGGGAACTGATGCATTTTTCTGTTCCAAGTTGTTTTCTATCAATATAAGCAATACGTTCAGTTGCGCTCTGTGCGTGCGTGTATGTGTTATGTAAAAGCTTACCAACAGAGCCTGATGTATTGCACTGCAACCTGTAGTATATTATAGGATTAGAGCATGTAAAATTGGTGTCGAATATGCAAGTTATATGTTAATCTGATTAAATGAGTGGAGGATTGCCCGGTGCAATCAATTGAAGTATTCAACAGCTTCGTATTGAGGGCAATTATCACCTTGAGGCTGCCAAACCCACGATACAACTTTGCATTTGCAGTAATACTTGCCTATTTAGCATTCAAAAACATACATGTACAGTGGTTTTCCAATGAAGTAAGATTAGTCCATCGAGGACAGGCTTGTTAGAACTGGAAATGCAATGATCTCCACTCTATAGGAATGTTAAATGTTGGATGCAGGATTTTAGAATGGGTTTTACTCATAATGCATATTTTTTTTAAAAAAGAAATGCAAAGGCATCTGTATTATTTTATCATTTTATTATTTGTTTATTTTCCCTAAAAATAAAATGACTTGATTTAAGTGCGTGATGCTATGTCCTTGTATTTTAAGGCCTCGCATAATATTATACAGTAGATTGAAATGCATACTTATGTCTTTCCCTTTCATTGGACAGCTATGCTAAGGCAAATAAAATCAAACGTGTACATTCCCTTTCAGAGCCTTGCAAACTGTAAGTGATGGGAGGAAAAAGCCGCAGCCATTCCGCTGGATTCTATTATTGACAACAGCAGAAGTAAAAAAATTAGAAAACAAATCCCTTTTTAAATAAAATGAAGTAAAAGACCTCCATTGCTTGGAGGAAATGCTAATTGAAAATACCTTGCTAATGCTAGCTAGTCACAGGAAGGAAACATTAAGTTATTATTTTTAATAATGTTTACAAGTATATCCAGCCATTTCCAGCCAGTGAAAAATGTTAGCCTTGGTAAAATGTGGCAGTGCTACTTTTCACTGGTGATGCTGCTCATCTTCTCTCTGATAGCAATCATTAATTTTATTTTTTAACCCAGTCTTCAAATGAAGACAGATGAGCAGGAGAGTTTTAAATGCAAGCTGCTTATGTTCAGAAAAATGGCTGCGGGATTACAGATCGCTGTGCCTGTGCCGGGTCCGGCGGCGGTTTGGAGAGGGGGAGAGCAAACCCAAAGAGGTGTGCGAGGAGCTGCGGGAGGCAGAGCCTGGGTGTGCGCAGGGCGCGTGTCCCCGCCTGCCTTTGGGGTGTGCAGGGGAGGGCAAGGGGAAGGGTTCCCACACGGCAAGCTGATTCATTTCCGAATTGCTATGGAGACCCACAGATATTATTGTTAATTGCTCTTGATAATTTTAACGTTACATTCTAACATTTATTTCTCCTGAGCACCAGGACGAGGTTAGGAACCAAAGTGTGTAATGGAGCACATCACTGGCAGCGTCATCCCACATCGCTTTATTTCTTATTTTAATGTCATCAGAGCTGTCTTTTTAGCCAAGTGTCAACGGGCACAGTGTAATTCCTCTGACTTTGATTTTTAGTATCTGACAGCTTCACCTCCATTGTTTCTGACCACAGACACTCTGGATTTATCTGCACCCTCCTAACGCTCACAAGGCTGAAGTTTTCAAAATCGGTCCTGCCCGCAGGAAAGCTCGTGACGGATTATTCGGATAAACCCTTCCCTGGCTACTCCTTCTGAATGGTTTGAAAGGAAGAGGTGAGTTGGGCAGTGCATTTACTTGAAAGGCTCCTCATCGGGTAGAGTAGAGAGTTGATGGCTGGTTGACCTGTGGAGCCAGTCCCACGCTGTCAGTGCGTTGCCTTGCTGGGACTTCCCAAGCATCCTCCTTTCTGCATCCCTACCGGTCACCCAACCCCACCAGTAGGAGCTGGGGCCCTTGCTCCAGCAGCGCTCGTGGCTCCTACGTCTTCTTCAAAGGGGATTTTTAAAATTAAAGGAACTGATTAGACTGAGTCTGAACTTCGCCATGAAAGGATGGAAGGGCAGAGCCCGGACGCTGAGCTCCACTCAGAAGCAGGAGCCTGGTGCCTGCAGTCAGCAAGAGCGGTCCTTGCAGCTCCTCTAACATGCAGGTTTTGATCAGTTCTTGTAAGGAGCTTTGCTGGCTCAGAGTCTGAGTAAAGACAGCATCGAACATGCCTCCTCTATACTTCAGGGTTTTCTGCCAGCCCAACTGCTCCTGGGGAGTGACCTTGTCTCTAGGAATTAGGCCTTTCGTTACAGTCCCTTGTAAGGAGTTGAGAGAGGATTAATTAGTTTGCTCACTGCAGTTTCTGGAAGTATCTCACATTTTTCAGTGGAAGATGACTCTTGAAGTACTTTCCTACGGTGAAACAAATCCCTGCCAAAATAAAATGATGAATCCTGAATATTACTGGCAGCATTTCATGCCAATTTTTGAACAGTTCGTTCCTATCTGCACCTCCGTCGCACACATTCAGTGAGTTTAATGCCCAGCTGTCAGTGTTTTCTTCCTTAGCTGACCATCAGTACAGGAATCACAGGTGCAAGTGTCCTGAGCTCCCCCAGGTCTCCCGTGGGAGAACCAGGCTCAGCAGAAACGCACGGTGCCATCAGGGCAGATGCACGTCTGGCATTTGGAACCCTGAGACTGACGTTGGCTCCTGTTACAAACTGCCTATGCGGAACGCCCAGCTCAGGTGAAATGTCACTTGAGTGTTTTTGTCCTGCACAATGAGGGCGCCTTTAACTGGCACAGCCCTAATTCATCGCGTGAAAAGAGTTTTTAAGGTTCACCAGGATAGCCTCGTCCTTGTGCTGGGATGACGTCCCCATCCACAACGGGTCGAGCGGGAGAGGTTTGGCTTCTCCTGGTACCCAAGGTGGAAGATGCTTTGCCTTTGGCAGAGAGGAGGGCAGGGCACAGTGGGCCAGGGTGGTTACCACCCCTCCTAGGACCAACAGCAGCTGGAGGGAATTTCTTTGATGCCTGCCCTTGGAAAGCAACAACACCTGAAAGAGATGCTTGATAGCTCTCAGCACCTTCATGAGTTAACTATAGCAGTGAATTCAATAACCTATGGATATTTAACTCGCGTTCTCTCTTTCCATGCCCAGCTGAGAGGAGGTTGCTTCATGCAAGAACAGCCCTCGCAAGCTGAAACCATCTTCCAGGTGATGGCAGGTCCCGGGTGGAGGCAGCTTAGAAGGTGAGTGCAGAGGTAAAGTTGGAGAGTGCTTAGAGGGGTGCTGGGAGCTAACGAAGGCCTTCAAAGTAAGAGTGATGTTAGAGGGTGTCAGGAGGCAGAAGGTGCCAGCTGCCTGACAAAAGAAATATCATTACTCACTATTAAAGAACACTCCAGATGCTTGATACAGTCATGGGTGTTCTCCTGGAGGTTTTTTTTTAGCAAAGCCTGCCTACAGTGTTGTTTTCTCAAGTCAGGGCCAAAACCCATGAGCTTTTGTTCAAGCAAATAGACCATGAATCTCATGAGTGAGAGCCAGTCTTACTGGGTAACGCTGCAGAGTGGTGGTTGCCTCTTCAAAATACTAAAATCCTCTCCACATCGGTTTATTCCTCCAGGACATCATTACTAACGGGGACAGATTGTGCAGATACTCTCTCAGCAATCCGGGGTGGGATGAACATTTGCTCTAGGCACTCTCCAGTGTTTCTGCATCATAGATCTCTCTCCATCTCCCCCTCTCTCCCTTGCCTTTATAACGAGCTAACGGGTGACTGTTACTCATGCCTAGAGATGCATTTGTATCAAGAAAAATGGAAGCATGGAAAAATGGAGAAGTTCATCTGTTAACTTACATTGGCAGAAATGTTACAGCAAATTGTGCTCGGACTGTACGATTCTCCCTCGATTTTACAAGTGCAGGGGTGATTGAAACAGAATAGTAAAAAAAATGGTGCAAAATCAGGACTGCTGAAATTAAACAGGTTGAAAGTTGTCTGGCAGCTCCAAATACAGCAGAGAGGTATAGCCCTAGAGTGCAGCAAATTTAATCTTTGAACAGCTTTATTGTTTTATCAGGTTTTTGTTTAAGAAGGGTTTCATTATATATAACATGGAGATAAATTTTTACATAGCAGATTTATTCAACAGGTTTATTCTTTTAACAACCCTCGTTGTATTTCAGCAGTTGGTGTGTGGGGTCTTATACATCATGCAAGTTTATTACTTTATCAAGTATGAATTTTAAGAAGTTTTCCTAATAATAGATGATGTGTGGAGATTTATAGGTGGTACATTTGTTCTATTCTGTGTTTGAGCTGTTTTACCTAATGTAAGCTACACCGTAACTACAGGACAATGCTGCTAGAGAGGGTAGTAATTGTGTTGTAACTCATGCTACCTTCCCACCACTGTAATAGATCTCACTTTGCTGTCCCAGTGTTTCTAACCCCCTTAAAAGTCCAAGTACAACTCCCCTGACTAAATTGCCTCTGTAAATTAGAAGAACAAAGCAAGATAAAAAGCAGTATTGGCACTGGTAAGTAAATGGACTGTACAAAGTTGTCTGGTAAAAAATTCAGTACTTCTGGACTAGAGGATTCACAAAGCCTCCTAGAGAATGGAGAACTTGCTTTGGCGTCTGCAACGGGGACATAACAGCGTTTGGTGTCGTGACAAATTTTTGAGTCTTCTTCCATTACCGATCCTTCAATCCAGAAATCAGTTTGAGAAGTTACATCTTCCAGAGGGCATGGCATGGAAATGCAGGCAGCTGCCCCTGATGAGGGGCTCTTGCAAAGGAAAGCAATTAAAGCATACTTAGGGTTTACGGCATTTTTAGGATTGTTTTAATCTTTCTGCTTCTAAGGAGAAATAATAATATTTAAAAAGCGTTTGAGATGGAAAGTCAGTCCCCGGAAATGTTATTGTTATTTGTAGTTTTACACTACGCATTTCAAATCAAGCTGCATCTCACTGATTTGTTCTGATGACAAAGGAAAGATCTATCACAAATTTCTTCCTGTTGTGAAGCAGCAATTAATTTGTAGAGCTGGTTCAGTGTTTGCTGGTGTTTTTCATCATAAAGTGCTGATTCATCAAAACTAGCCTGTTTATAGATAAAAGTTAATTTTAATTTATTTGTCTCAAAGATTGGAGGAGATCTTCTGAAACTTGCTTGAACGACAACCTCTATGCCTGCAGTCTGGGTTAAAAGGGCTTCCTTTAGAAACCTAAACTAATTAAAGCAGAATTTAAGTGCTTCAAAATGAATAGTTAATTTGTTTTGTTCTGGGTTTGGGGTTTTTTTTTTTTCACACTTTGGTTCATGAGGATGTTTAAAAGTTCAGGTTTCCACTATGGCTTGGGACAACGCATTTCATGTATCTCGGATTTTTAGAGATGAGATGAGTTTTCCTCCTAGCACTACTAAGGCAAAAGATGAAAACCCAAAAATATTCTACAGCAAAATAGACAGCAGCAGTGTTGTGTTACGATGGGTATCATCTCTGATGTTAATCCTCAGCTGTAACGGTCCTGCATTCCTGACATCTTTACTGGCATGAGTGGTCCTTACCCAAGGAATGGGAAAACCCGCTCATGGTTGGGGCATACATGCAATAAGAAGTGCGAAGCTGAAGCCTTTGCTGGCACAGCTGCTGTCCTGTATTGTCGTGCTCCTCTCTCAGACTGAAACTGTTCCGAGCAGTGGGATGCTGCCACCGTTCACGTGAAAATTACTGGATGTGTCTGTTTGGGAAGGGAGCATTAGCCAGGCCCTGGTGTACAGCTCATATTTAGACTTGTAAAACCATTCCTGTGAACGCGTGATGTGATAAAATGTGATAGATACGATAAAACGGGTACTTCTACATAGAGCTCTTCTCAGAGGTTCTAGCATTGAAGTGCTTACTTTTTAAAGACAAATTTGATTGACATCTACTTGATGTTCTGTGATGACTTTGACATATCTGGTTGACAGATGCGTTGGGTGTGCCTACAGATATAGATAGACTAAAAATATATGTTCTAAAGGTAATTGTGTGGGTTAGATAAAATCTGCGGTTCCTCCCAACATAACGGTTATATCGGGCAGCTCTCAGCTGGTGAAAAATTCCAGTTTAAGACCACTTGAAAAAAAGAGGTTGATGCTTTAGATGAAACACTGGGCCTGATAAATCCAGTGAGAGTTTTGTCGTTGCCTTCAGTGTGCCCAGGAGCTATGGAAGGTCTCCCACTTTGAAGGGACTTTGGTAGAGAGGGACTGGACACTTCATTGCTGCTTCCCAAACGCAGCCAGGTTGTGCCCTGCGCTTTCATCCTTTTCCTCCCGACTGGGTGTAGTTTGTTTTCGTACCAAATGCTTTTATTTTAATAGTTTGGGTAACCATGGGCCAAACCCACCTTTCATTTATGTTGACTTAACATGGTTAACTTCAAAGAGGTTATTTCTGGCTTCAAACAGATGAGTTGGCACATCAGTTCAGTCGTTTTTCTGTAGCATTTTCAATCTGGGGTGGGAGGGTGATGTAAGAATTTATTTGAGCTTTTAAAAGTCGAGGTTCTTGGAGAGACAGTCTCACCAGGAATTCTCTATCTGTCATGAACGTTGGTTTCATTCTTCAAGAAAGACATTGGTAAGTCCAAATTGTGGGGGGGTTCCCCTGAATCTCATGCTTTTCTTTTAACGGGCAGGTCTGAGAGTGACAGCCTCTTTCCTCCAGTTTACGAGACCACTAACAACCCAACGCTGTTGAGTTCTAGCATGGCATTGGTGGTGCCTTTCTGGTTGCACTGTTGTTTCTCCCTCTTCCTGAGTCATAATGACTGTTGTGCCTTCTGTGAAAGTATTGGTGTGTCTAACTTACGGCGTCTCTGGTGCTTAGGGTGCAGTGGTGGTCGCATGCGATGTTACAGCAGCACTGTCACCAGCCTGGAACTGTCTCTTCTCCATTGCTGCATTCCCTTCCTTCTCCCACACTTCTAAATTGCTCTATGGAGATGATCCATTAAGAATCACAATAAAGCTTGAACGTTTGAATAACCTTTGAAATTATTGACAAATCAGCCCCAATGGGCTGCCTAAGAGCCTAACGTAGAATGGGAGATCGATGACAATGCTGCAGAGACACGATCCACACTGCAGAAGCAAGGGGATATGTCATATGATTTTTGCTTGCTGCCACTGGAGCATAAATACAGCAGGAATAATGCACTGTTGGAGTGGGCCCTGCTTTTCCTCTCATGTACTTAGGGCAGATTATCTTCACCTGGTGCCTTGTCACCACAGGACCTGGGCTCATCTTAAAGTTTGGAAGAAGTGATGAGCTGAAGCCGCCAAAGCTCTTAATCCAGTGAGGACTTGATGAAGTTTGTGTTGCATGAACCTGAAAACTCCAAGTGCACCTTGTTGTCTCAGCAAACTCATCCACCACGTAAGGAATTAACTCGCAGTCCTTGTGTGATCCCTGCTGCCATCACGTAGGACCACCTATAGCCTAAAACATCCTTTAAGCCACTAAGTAGCCTTGCATTATTCCCATTTCGCAACTTGTTACTTTTCTTCCTTCCGTTCTTTTCAGAACCGGGATCTCTGAGTTAAGCCATTTCCGTAGGAGCCATCGGCAGGGGCAGGCACAAGGGCCACGTTCGCTTTTTTCTCACTCTGATCTTTCTGGAGCTCCAAAGTCAATGTGCACACAGTTAAACCCTGGCCAACAAAGCTGATTCTTTAATGGCTTTTACTCCCAGTTCTCGAGGAAAAAGAGTGTTTGGCAGAGTATATTAATAAAGCTCAGAAGTCTGGTGGGTGAATGCTCCTCTGAGCACCACTATTTTCCTTTACCAGATAAATGTATCCCACCCAAGTCTGTTTGGCACAACAGTGACCTCTAAAGGCTCGTTACATTAATGGTATCTCCAGAGACATGTCTGCCTCTAATTCTTATTTAAAGGTAGACGTGTGGCTGTGTATCAGGTATTACCCCCTTCATGCTGAGCACATCTTTACAAAGGTCAGCTCTTGGAAAGATCTGAAAGCCTGCTCCTTTTCCCCTGTGCTGTATAAAGGCACCTGACCTTTCAGTGATCCTAATTTCTCTTCCTTTCCTCCTCCCTCCACCCTTCCTCCAACCTATTAGTTATTGAAGTGGAATGGATCTCCCCTTCCAACCCTCAAAATTGTTTCTAAAATAGGTTACCAAAGACAGCGATGATGCAAGTTAAAATCCAGGTTACTCGGTATTTCACCAGGAACCTTCTCTTTTCAGAGAAATCCCGTTGTGTAAAATTTGGAGCTGCGTGTGTTGTCCTGCTCTGAGTTGCACCAGGAGGAGCCAGGTAACACAATTCACAGCCCTCGCTCCCCAGGGCCCATCGGCATCGCATAGGCCATTGCAGAGGGTGCCTCCCACAACCCTGGGATCCAAGGAGGTCCGGCAGCATGTGCAGAAACTCAGCTTTTCTGGAAGAACTGAGATTCCTGTGTAATCCTCCTGTTAGTGAAGTAAATCTCCTTGGTGCCAGCTGGGACGCAGGCTGGCTCTGGAGCCCGGGTCAGCAGAGGCTTTGAACAAGCCCTGCCACCCGTGGGCTGCTGGGATGGTGGCGAAACGGGGTCTTCTCCTGCTCAGCAAGGGGTGATGATCTGGTCCAGGCTTCCCACATCCCGCAGGGGATGGGCAGTGCCTCCACTGCCGTGAGCAGGGCGTTGTGGAGAGGCGCAGCCCACACCTGGTCCAGGAGGCGTGGGAAGGGGCACGGAGCGAGTGAGTGTGAAACCCTGTTTGATCTCCTCCTGGCTCTGCTGTCAGAACTCCCAAAGCCCCAGGAACTGGAGGGCCAGAGAGTAGTGTGCTGGCAGCACGTGAGGACCTGTGGTCGTTGGACAGACACGGAGAGAGTGCGCTCCCCACGATATTTTTAGTAGATCGGTGCATTTAAATGTGAATTATGTATGTTTGCTTTTTTTCACTTTAATTAAAACCTATTTATCAGGTATTAATGCCAAGAAACTGGAGTTTGGTTGGGGATGGCTAAAGGTGGGAAGAAGAAGAAGGAATAAAGCCCAGAGGAAGAGGTAAGGGAGGATAATGGGTTTGTGAGGGTTGAAATGAAGAAGAGGAAGTGGAGTGTAAATAGGAGCAAAGGGGCAAAGTGAGAAAGGGGACAGGGAAGACCTGAAGGAAATCAGAGAGCCTTAAGTAACTGCAGGATTTTGAAGAGAGCTGCAGTGGGCAGGAGGCAAAAGTTGAAGCAAAACCTGTGACCCTACCTAGACACCTTAATTATCACCGTGGCTTTCCAGGCGTGGATTGCACAGATCTCCTCTTCGATTGACTTGCTGTCCCTTTCCCCAGGCCACTTCACCCCTGTTTCTAAAGGGGAAGTTTTCTAGTTTATCGGTTGTATTTTTTTTAATTGAAAAGTGACACGGTTTTGGCAAACTTGTTTTCTGTCAGCGAGAAGCTGGTTAGCTCTTTGGTTGGTTTCACTTCCCTGGGAATTAGCACTAATTGATTTTTTTTGTTCAAGTCACTGCACTCCAGGGGCTTGTCTTCCTTGCTAAAATAAACCTAAACCCAACTGCAGTTGGAGGTGGTGTCCCTGCCTGGGCTGCTCTGTCCTTACGCTTGTATCATGAGCATCTTTGCCCTTTTTTGTGTGGTCCTGATGGCGCTCTTTGCTTGATAGTTTTCTTCCCAAAGGGTCGTTCTCTCCCACTTATCTTAGCGGGGAATTTGCTGCTTGGTTTCCTATGAAGCTGTATTCAGCTGGGATTAATAAAAATGTCTTTTTATTTAGTTTGGACAACTCAGCCATAGCGAGATTGAGAGAAGCACATTATAGATAAAACTGTATTTCCAGAATTTTCTTAGGGACCTTGCAAAAGCACCTTTTTGCCCAGTTTTGGGAGAAGGACTTGACTGAGAAGAATGGGATTCTGCTGGAGATTTATCACGTGCCCCGTGACAAGGAGCTGGGGAATTATCTAAGATTACTGAAAAAGAGCACACGATGCATGCAAAGCCGTTCAGAAACAATATTAGCCAGACTCATTATTAAAAACCTTGTAGAATTCAAAGTGTGACTGCAGAAACAAATCTAGCTGGAGAGGATGGGAAGGAAATGAAACACCCTTTGCTTTAAAGTATCCGTACAAGAATGTTGTGGGAGAGGACTAGCTCCAGTTTACAGACGTAAAACCGAGGGCGGAGAGATCTGAGGAAGATGCGGCTCGAATTGCTTAGCAAAGCATGGCTGGGTCTGAGGAGCAGGTTCAGCCCCCGCCGTCCTGCCCAGACTGAGGATCATTGAATGATGGAATGGTTTGGGTTGGAAGGGGACTTAAAGCCCATCCAGTTCCAATCCCTTGCCAGGGCTGGGACACTTCCCACCAGGCCGCTCAAGGCCCCAAGAGCTGCAACCAGGGTCTTGGTTTTGGTGGCACCTCTGCGTGTGTAGCAACACCCACGGGCTGGCAGAGGACAGCCCGGGCTGAATCTGGTGGGGATTTTGCCTGAGTGAGGAAGCGGGAGGCGTAGGGTTGGCCTCTGTGTGATTAGTGCTCCTCGTGAGCTGGGGCACTTTGGATGGATCTCGCTGTGTTTGTGTTTTTGGTTCTTATAATGAAAAGGAGATCCCTGGTGTAGCCCTCTGCCAGTTCGCGCGTCAGCCTGGAAGCGTGTGTGCTCGCTGTGGGTGTCGGTGTCTCGGCTTAATGACAGAAGCCGCGGACAAATAAATCCGTGTGCCACAGAGGATTTTGCTAATGAAACTGAAGTACAATTCTGTTTACATAATGTCCTTTAGACTCTATTCAAACCAGCGAATGCTGGACGTGGCTGTTATCCGCCGACACCACCTAATACGGGCAGAAATGAAAACGTAATGCAGAGTGGCAGCTCCTTTTAACTTTTCCCGAAGCCTCGGCCGGGTGGCTCTGAGCATCACCTCTGAACTTTTCCCCTCGCGGGTGGCACGGGGGGGTGAAGAGGGGGTTTGTTGGTTTGGTTGGGTTTTTTTTTTTTTAATATATTGACATTCCAGCCCTTGGAACAAGGTCTTCGCTCCTTTTCTCATTTTGCGCTCTTGTTTTGGGAGCGCTCTAACACCTGTCCACTGATCGCCTGCCAGTCTGCATCTGTGCCCGGCTGACAGCGCTGTCTGCTTTGACTAATGATGTGATTGATGGACAAAATAAGGAAGAACACACAAAAAAACATTTCTGTCTGGTCTGGTGTGTCAGCAAGCCTTCATCAAGTGGCTGCTGAAGGTATATTTTGCTGCATGCCTCATTACACAGTAATGGCATTCCCAGGCAAAGCTGTTTCTTTTCATGACACAAGACAGCAGGCAGCTTTATGGACTCTGGGCCTATCGAGCCTGGAGGAGAGAAGCACTAAAGAGTGGTCATTTCCAAAAGTGCCTCAAGTTGCTTTTTTGTTGTCATGAATTTAATATGAATCAACACAATATGAAATGAGCGTGAGGAATTTTAGTGACTAGTCATTTTTTAAGACTGCTGTCTAAACAGCCATCAAGGAAAAAAAAAACATTTTCTTCTCGCAAACCTGTTGCAAAAAGAAGTCATCTGTCAATTTTATTACATTAAAAAAGTACACAGAGGCGCAGAGTCCAAACAAATGTCTGCTCCAGCGCGGAACATGTGGAAACCACCACACATCTGAAGTGAAAAAAGGCGAGTAACTGGCAGGCTGAAGGCAGTATTTAACCACTAAGATTTAAATGGCTCTTTACGGAGATCTGCATGAAGAGCGCTCTTGGGCACTTCATATATTGTGTTGGCGGGCTGCCTGCTTCAGGAAACACAATAATTATGGGATAGCCGTCGGGCAGTGGGACGGGGGGCTGTGCAAGGGCAGCCGTGAAGCCCCCCCCACGCACCTTTTGCTGAGGGATGCAGGAGGAAGGGAGGTTCCTCCCTGCGTGCGCCATCCCGCTGCCATTGCCCTCATCCGCTCAAAGATGTGCCGCTCTCTCCCGTCTCCTGTCCTTCCCGCACCTCCTTGTCACTTGGTTCCTCCCCCCTCCAAAGCCTCGTTACTTCCCGTAGAATTTTTGCATTTTGAAATACTTAATTTCATCCAGAAAGAGCAGAAAGAAATGAGTTATGTTTCCTCACTAAAAATCTTAGGATTGTTTTCCTGCTCCTGGTACAAGAAGTCTTTTACCATGGGTTATTGGGAATAATTTGTGATTTTAATGAGTTGTGATTAGTTAAGAGATCATTCTTCGCGTAATAAATACTACACAATAAATTAGAAAATGTATATGAGTTCTTTACACCCTTTTAAAGAGAGGAAAACATCGATGTAAATTCTTGTTATGACAAATGTAAAAGATAATCTTTTAAAGTGCATTTAATTTACTGTAATAGTAAGAACCACTTTATCCATGCCTAAGAGTACAGAAAAAGAAGAATACAGGATAATTCAAAGCAAATAAATAGCATGATTAAATTCAGTATGGCACTTTACTTACAGACACAATCGTGTTACTCTTACGTACGAGTTAAAAGAATAATAATAGAAATACCATTTTTGATTCAAGAATAAAAGACTTCTGCGTAGACGTGAATAACTAAAGGCTGTTAACCTGCTTTCTTTAGTCTCTATACTAAATAAGGCAATTCCAGGCTCAAGGGAAGAAGAAATTCTGTTGATTGAAAAGTTTAAACAAAGTAATTATTCTATCAAGTGCAGTAGGGGAGCTAAGTACCACGAAATATCAAACACCTGCAGGTTTCCAAGAAGTTCTCTGCTGAAAACCAGAAGCAGCTGGGTGGAGGAGAGGCCATTTTATCAGCAACCAATGGGTTTCTGTGCTCCACTGACCTTGAAGTCAATACCAGTGCCAAGAGCTCACTGTCTGCTGTTTCTTCTTGCATTATTGGTTTGAGAACCATAAAAATGTCAAGGATTTACTATAAATCACAATTCAGTGGGGTTTTGTTGTCTTGGTTCATTTTTTTTTTGCTTTAGCTGAGCCTGGCCACGCTCATTTGTGAATTGTGGGCGAGTGGTTAGCAGAATGTGTCTCATTACCTTCTCCGTCGAGCTTTGCTACCTCGCCTTCCTGCGCTAACGGTGGTGGTGCTGGTGGCCGGGGCGGGGGTGGCCGGTGGGAGCGTGCTGAGATGCTCTGGCTGTGCTCTGGTGGGAGCACCCAGGGGAGGGAGGGCTGCTTGCTCATCTCCCTCCCTGCTTTTTTTAATCACGCCGATTAGTTTCTGCTTTGGTAAGGGAGACATTCCATTATTTTGGCCTCTTTTCCCTGAAGTTCTGTGTGTCAAATTTGTCATGGTTTAATGGCTTGCTGTATTTCCCTGCACTGGAACCACTAAACACATTTTCATTTAAGTTGGGATCTTTAAAGAATGATCATCTTATCCATCTGTTCGAAAAGCACAAAGACACAAATCTGGGTCAGAAAAGAGACTTGGAAAAATCCCCTGTACTCAATCAGTTTCTGGCAAGTGAATTTGTCTCATGACTTCAGGAGCTGGTGGAAAAAGAGAGAATTTAACAGCAGAAATATTCTTTTATCAGCTCCTTGCTTGGAGCCATGGCAAACAGGTTTCCAGTTTTGTAGATGGTAGCAGAGGAACTCAGAAGGATATTTAACCTTAGGTTATTTTCTTTAATCTTAGAAGAACCAGCCACCCGTTAACATGCCTATATATATATTTATATATAGGAGCATACAATCTTTTCTTTCCTAATCAGGTTTGTGTGGCTCCCTTGATTGATTTTTCTTTTTCCTAAATCTTTAATAATTTTTCTTCATGGTTTCTGCATCCTATCTAGGCTTCTCTTTCTGTTCTCTGTATGTGATACAGTAGTTAAAGCTGATGGCTCTAGAAGAAATCTGCTTATTTCTTCATTGTTTCTAATGGCGGGGGGCGGGGGGGTGGGAAGCATCTGAGGATCAGATGGCTTAATTATATGTCCTTTGGATTGGGGGATGGGAGGGGTGCATTGGAAGTATTGGAACTATTTTGTGAGAAGGTATTTTTATAAAAATCACCTGTATAGAAAGAAGAGCAGGTTTTGTCCCTGCCTGCCTCTTTGAATCCGGCTCCTAGGGCTGGAATCCACAGTCTACTGAAGTCAATAGGCTTTCACCAACCTTTGAACTACAGATTCAATTTCCTCAGTATGAGTACTTTTTACTCCACTTTCCTAAAAGTTCTTATTGATTGGGCTGGGTATTTAACACAAAGAAGACCATTGAATTATGTGGTGTGATGCAGAGGTTGAGTTTTGCTCCTTGTTCCCACTGGAATCACCAGGAACCCATGAACACACTGCCCTGCTGACCTCAGCAAAACTGGGGCTTTTGGTTCTGTCAAGTCCATACCCATGTTTGAGATGTCTTCGTCAAAATTTCTTGAGGTCCTCTTAATTGTTATTCATCAATATTGATTACTATTAATGTTATTTATTAATTGGTGGAAAGCAATGGAGCCAAAAGGACCAAGGTAGATGCTCCTGTGAAACCAGGATGGAGTGGTTCTTTGTTGATAGTGAATAGTTCGGTGTCGTTTGAAGAGGTGATGACAAAGTCCTGAGGAAGGGTTTAGTGCCGGTCACGCTTTCCCCGCTCCTTTCTCCCTGCTTTGCATGTGATCTTGTAATTTACCTCTCAGAAACGCCAACCAAAACCTCTCAAAACAACAAGCCCTGCAAACCATGGTGGCAGCCATCGTGTTGAGGGAAGGGCTATGAGGAGTACTCCGTAAACCGTGCACCTCAGCATTAGAATGCTACAGACACGGCCAGCCTCGGGAGGCCTAATGGAAAATGTGATGTACTTGTTGATTATTAGCGTGAGGACTTTTTTCCACTTAAGAAGAAGAAAAACTAATTATTAGTTCGTGAGTGCTCTGTGGCCACTGATCTTTACAGAGTGCTGCGATGACTTGAGCTGTGTGAATAACTGACGTTTCCGTTCCCTGACAGCAGTAAATGCAGATAAATAGTTCAAAGTCAAATGAATTTTTAGATTTTGTTTACTTGACTGTTGATTTTTAGTTCTTTATTTTCAGCTTTCAGAACACAATGGGAGAAAATGTCAAAGAAAATTCAATCTTTGAATATGGGGTTTTTTGTTGTTTAAAATGTTTCGATATTCTCAGACTTCCATTTTTTAGTATTGCTGTGCTTTTACCAATGCAAAAGGTGCAGTGAAGTGGAAGGGAATTTGCTAGCTTGTTCCCTGTTTTGCTGTTTGTGGTTTTCTAACTGGAAGGAAAGCTTTTGGTAGAAGGGTTTTGCCTAGATCCATTGACGGTACCTTGCATAAGGGAACCATTAAGATGTGAGATTAAGAACCTATCGGCTGAAGGCAATAAAATCAGTTTTAAACCTCTGGTGTCCACAAAAGGGGAAAAATCCTGCCCTTTGTTAATGTGTCCCTCAGGTTGTAACAGCGAGATGCTTAGGGCCGATACGGAGTTTAAGGCCCTCACATGGTGACCTCTTAGACCAAGCCACTGCAGGATGCTGTGTTTATTTGTGCGTGGGGAGAGATCCTGCATCGCCTATTGGTTCAAAATCTGTTAGTGGAAGCTGCACGGTGTACACGCACACCATTGTATCAGACACTCTATGCATATGCAATACATTAGGAGAATGCCGTGTATAATACAGCCACCATATGTCATATAAAATAAAAATGAAGAGGGTATATGAGCAAATACTGTACAGCATATGGCAGTATGAATATTAACTTCAATCTATAAATAGCTTCTTAAATATCTGTTTTAAAACAGGAAAAGAAACCTAACATAATAGCAATTGAGTAGAAATTGTGTGTCTTTTAAAGTTCTCGATGTCAAGGAGGCAAAATATCATTCCAATACTTAGATTTAATATGTACTTCACACAAAAATAAATCATGTAATATTTTCATGGCAGGCATAGAATTTTATGATTTTTATGACGATCATGGAATTAGGATTCATATTTTATAGACAGCACTAATAACATAAAGAAAATGCACCAGAAGAAAGGTCTTAAGGAAAGAGGAAGGGTGATGAAGTTGCAGGAAAGAGTGGAAAACTTAGTGTAATTAAGCCTTTTTGACAGGTTTTGGGGCTGTATTCAGAGTAGCTGTTGGTATAGTCACAAGGCAAACACGTTGATTTTAAACGTTTAAAACAGAGAACAATAAATTGCCCTGTTTCTGATTACAGTCACGACAACATTGAACTAATGGCTTTTGGAGGTGATTTAATGTATTTAATCTTAAGGCTCTGTATGTTCATATATGTTGTTTACACACGTTGACTGTTAATTGGTGCCGGATTCTAAAACCAAATTCAGTTCAGATCTTCAGGAAGACGGGGTTGGTGTAACATAGCTGGGTCACTGCTGTTTGTTCTTTGCATTCTCTATCGATGAATGTACCGAAATCTAATCTCATATGGAGAGACTGTTGCTAACGATGACTTGACAGCCAGCATTACCCCAAGGAAAACAGAATTTGTATTTTCTTCTATGTGGGATGCTTTGGAGATAGGCCAGACAGCAGTATGAATTTATGCCCTGAGCGAAATTAAAAGATGAACCTTGTTTATCTTGAGCTGCCCTGGCATACGGGGCAAGGCTAGAACGGGAGCAGCATCACAAAAGATGAAGCCTTTACCAAGCAGCTTAATTGGGATATTCTGCCAGGAAGATGTGGGGACTTGGATTCGATGCCCACCTTTGTTTATTAAGGGAATTTTATCTGGGGTTTCCTCCTCCCCAAGCTGTGCACTGCAGATTTGATTGCACTGGGGAGCCAGAGAGGAAATATTCCGTTATCTTAACTATGGAAACCGCCGCAGTTTTCACACAGTCTTAAATTCCAGCCTGTTTGCCATAGAATCACACAGAAACACAAAGTCTTCTAGGTTGGAAAAGACTTCTAATACCCTTGACTCCAACTGTAAAGCTAACACTGCTGAGTCTACCACTAAACCTTGTCCCCAAGCACCACATCCACATGGCTTTTAAACACCTCCAGGGATGGGGACTCCACCCATTCCTGGGCAGCCTCTGGCAGTGCTTGACAGCAAACCAAACAACTGAATTCATGGGACTCAAACCTGCAGGCTGACTGTTCCCGTTGTCATCACCTTCTATCTCGCATTCTTCGAGAGCCACGTTGTTGTGTGAATACGAGTCTGGCCAGCTGGACAGTGCTCCACATTTGCAAAGGGTGATTCCAGCCCTCACAGCTTGTTTTCAACTTAATTTATTCTCATTAGAGTGAAGGATCATGGCTATATGGAGGAAAAGTAGGTTGTAAGGAGAAGGAAAGCTTCCTGGGGAAGAAAGGGGGACAGCGCCATAGGAAGAGAAGGAAATCATTTTCCTATATGGGAGAGGACACCAGAGGTGCTCAGGAACGAAGGTCTTAGCTACGGGAGTTTTCAGCTTCTGCCTTGAAGCAGCCGCGCTGAAGTGCCTGCCAAGAAAATGAAAAAGAATATTTTCTTTTACTGAGAATTAGCCCAGTCCGTGTTTTCATTGCTAGGGGGGCACAGGATAATGCTGCTATCAGCGTTGTTATTTACTTCATCTCTGGCTCGTTCAGCAGCTGCTTCCTTGAATCAACATGTCCCTAGAAAATTATGGTAGGGTTTTTTTACTTAATTTCTCAAACAAACCAAAATCCTTTTAAGACAAGGACTGGATTGTGAAGGCAGGCTGACCTGGGGTCTGCTTTAGCAGTATTTCATACAGCAAAACCTTGAGGAGACAGCTCTTCTACCTGGTCTGGATTTTCTGCTGGCCATGGTGTACGTGAAGGGTTCAGTCTGTTCCCTGATCCCGGGATGTGACATTAAGAAATGCAGCAGTGCTGTCTGGACTGGTGCTTTAGCATTGGGTGGGTACACCGATCTGTTAGGGTGAGTTACAGCATCACCTGTGTGTGCCACATGGCAAACGCTTAGCTAGGAACAAGCAGCAGTGTGTGGCTTGAGCTTTGGTCCCGTCAAACCCGTGGACGTGCTCGCGATGTGCCTGTCCATACCGGGGGTTTGTTACTGTGCTACGAGGCTGTGGGTTGGGAAGCACTCTGGGCTCTTCTCCAAACTCCAGACTTCTCTGGAAGTTTGAACCTTGCTGTGTGGAGCGTGGGAGGCCAAGGGTGGATGCTGATATCGTTCGGGGTCGGTAGCCGCCCCGTGTTAACCTGAGCCTGGTGACAACCCTGTAGAGGAGAAACCTCTTGCTATGGTCCTTGGCAAGGTGACACTGCGGCTCACCTGGCAGGAGTTACTCCTGAATACCTTCTGATATTCTACCATTGCCAGTTTTCCATATTTAACATTTATTATTAGAACCTGATGGTCCCAAAAGGCCATCAGAGTCAATATTGCTTGTACGTGTATGTGTGTTTTAACTGATTGAGCTGGTGGCAGGCTCTGACAGCATCTGTCACCCTTCTGCTCAGCTCCTCAACTCCCTGGGCGGTTCTAGAGGGTCATTTCACTTTGTGTGTTCTGTGATGTGTGCCCGGTGGTGAAAGGAGATAAGGACCCCACAAAATATCTGGGGTTTTTTACCTTTACCATTGGAATCGTCATGCTTTTTTTGGTTCTAAATGGGATGCTTCGATCCAGCTCTGTTTTGCTTTCTACCAGGTTAATAACAGTTAGTACAAATAACGCTGCGGAGCACACTTCTCATAGCGGTGTCATTACCAGCAAGCATAGTAAAGGAAAATAATTGACGAGCGAAAGGTTTGATAACTCAGAGTTTTATGTTTCTCAGAAATGACTCATTCCCATATGCATCCTACAAACGGCGTTCTGCACGCTGAACTCGCTATAACCCGCTCTTAGAGAGGCTCTTGTCTCACATTCCCATTTTGGCATTAGAAACAATAAAAGTAACAGCAGCTTTGAATAGCATGTAAATGTATAATGGCTTTCCAAAGCGGATTGATAATTACTTATTGCACTAAATAATCCGAGAACTATGTTGGAGGAGGAATGTGAGAAGAGCGAGTGCACTTACGTAAGTAGAGAAATCTACGCATCCCTTCTGCTGCCTGCTTCATTTAAGCAGTCTTATTACAGTACCAACGTGGAGGGAAGATAATGAAGGCTGGTTTATGTTGTTACATCTTTTTTTCCAGTCTGCTTTATTTTAAGAAATGCAATGGTAGCTATGGGTGGAGTTAGCAGCCATCGGCACCACTGAAATGTTACATTTACCTCCCTCTGTACAGCATGGGGAATACAGCAAACGTGTCAAATGCCAAAAGTTAAATTCCGGTGCAGTAAATATTTTGGCTGCTCAAACCTGGAGTTGTGTTGTTTTGCAAAACGTTTCTTTTTGTAGATTTCTTTTAAAAAAAAAATAAGCTTTCAGTTGGCACCAAGTAAATGCATTTGTCCTTTTGAAAGCTAATTTCCAAGAATTACCTCCTCTTTCATACTAAATTATTTTGTAAATAAAAAGGTGTGACACAGGAGCATAGGAAGCAATTGGGCGTTATTCATCAATGCCTGTCTCTTGAAATCAGTCAGCGCATCGGCGCTTGATGCTCCTCTTAGAGGACAGGTAGGAACTCATGGTTGGCTACTTTTTTCTTCCCTTTTTTTTGTTTCTTTGGTTGGCTTGTTGTGTCTTTTTTGAAAATACTCTATGAAAGTTGACTTTTCAGCAGGTATCTTTGAACTCAGTGGTTAAAGAATCACACTTGTGCTTTATCCGCTCACAATAGATACGGGATTCGTCTGTGTAGGTACAAAGGATGCAGTTCAGTATCAGCTGCAGGGGCACTGGAAGGCGGAATTTTTACAGGTGCAGAATGACACGTGCAAAAAGTCAGGTTGGGTTGCGGTCCCGCTGAAATTCTCGTCTGACTCAGCTGCAAACCTCCATTTAAACTTTTAACTTAGTTGGGTGTGATTTAAAACTAACTGTTACATGAGATGGAGGCAGAGCGGGAATAAGAACGCGCGTGGCCTTGCCTCCCCTTCTGTCGGCTGGGTCTGAGCTGGGTTTCCGTTGTCTCTGTCCTGCTGGTGCCCCTGGGTCCCGCTGGCCGCGGCTGGCAATGAGGGCACACGGGGCTGAGCAGCAGCTATTTTTGAAGCAGTCCCGCGGTGGCGAGCAAGGCCCGGGTGTTTTAGAGGGGGCAAGCGTATGTCTCTTTTTCGATGTAATTTATTTGTATTTCTATCTGCGATCACAATTTTTGCCCTCGGTGAAGTCTTGGGACCAAGAACCTTATCCCCTGCTTAGGTGAAAGATGATGCAATGCTGACACGGTTTCTGCTGCCTCGTGTTGCTCATGTTCCACCTTCAGCTTTGACGGAGGGCTGATGGTACCAGCTGTGTGCAAGGAATGCTCCCTTTCTTTAACCAGTTAAGGGAGCTGCTATTTTTTTAGCTGATTTTCAAAAATCTTATACATCCAGTGTTTCTCATAGATAAGCGTTAAAAAAAGTACTGACTAATATTCAAATCGATGGCAAATTTGTTGATATTTAATGTATTTTAATTAGCAAAATTAACCAAAATCTTTTCACATCAATTGACCAGTGAATTTTTTTAATATCTGCCCCTCCCTTCTGGAAAAAAAAAAAAATGTTTCCTTGCTTGTTTTTCTAATAAAAACCCCATGGAAAATATTTGCAAAGATCTTATTTTTAGGGCTGAGTTCCTTGGAAGAAATCAGCTAGAATTACACCTTCTCCATGAAATAGCAGCAATTAGGATAGACGCCCTCCTCTAACTCTGAGCCAGGCAGCTTGGGTGACAAATATGTCAAATTAATACATCACCAGGTATGAAAGCGCAGTTAGAATTTGACTGAGGTACTTCCAGCCTGAGAAAGGGAACGATTTATCAATGCAAACTTAATAACATCTATTTGAATCTAACTAAAAATCAATATTTCATTACCAAATTGTTAGTGAGAATGAAGAAAAATTGCGGAAGTCGGGCAGTTTGGTGGAAGAGAAGCATCAGGAGTTCAATGTGAAGACGGGATGATTCATGAGGCCACGCCGGTGGAAGGGTGAAGGAGGACGAATGCAGAAAACTTGGAGGGCCCTCTCTCTGGTGACCTTGGCAGCGAGAGGAAAAAAATACCAGAAAATGAAAGTGACTGTCAACTCCCAACAGGGATGGATCACACCATAAATCACAGAGAGCCCAGAGAGAGAAGAGAGGGGCTCAGGGTGGGGGGCGATCACGGCCGAGGAAACCGTCGGACAATTTAACTCTTTGAACCTTGGATGCCTTTTGTTCGTAGTTTAGTGGAGTTGGCAAAACACGTGTGAATCCCTTCCCTTTGCAAAGGTTTACGTAAAACCTTGTCAGGGGCAGATAAATGGTGAAACATTGCTTTCCGTTGGCGGGGATTTACAGTACAGTACCAATACGCATTTCCTTCAGCCCCAGGAAAGAGCAAAAAGAGAGACTGAGCCTCCTGTGATGCATAATTAAATGAGTTGGTTGGGAGGCCTAATCCAGGAGAGACTTCTGGGTGATTTGCCGGAAAAAAAAATAGATTTAAGGACATTAGTATTTCTATTACTGAAATCATCTATTGATCCGAACAGCAAGAAAAAATCACTGCGTAAAATACAGATGAAACTGAAGGGCACTGGGATTTTTAATGCCTTTAATATTTTGTTTAATTCTTAAATCTGTTCTCTGACAGCAGCAAAGTGAAGGAGGTGACTGGCACAGAGGGGCTCGTAACCATCCCCTGGCAGGGGCTGAAGGGGAATCGCAGGAGAAGTGGATATGGCTTTACTCAGCCTGAATTAAACCACAATCAGAGCACTTTATTTACTAAAGAGGCACAAAGCATCCGCCCCTGTTTTTTTCTAGAGGCTCTTTTCCACACTTTGTCTTGATAGTCCTGCGTTTTCTTCCTTTGTGCACCAAACTCGTGTGCCCCGACACCACCGGTGGGAAGTGAGAACCTTTCATTTTCTGTTGGCAATGAGACCTAACGATGGAACATCTGTATCCTGAGGCAGCATCGCAACAGATACTGTGGTGGGAGCCAAACCCCACGTTTGCAGAAAGGAGCAATGAAGGCTGGTCTGATCCACACTGCCAGGAAAGGTAACTATGATTATCGTGTTTGGCTTCTGCTTTTCTGTCTCAGTGTTGAAGGGTGGAAGAAATAGAAGGAGTCTTCCCATAAAAGCCTGGGAGCCCTCTGAGCTTCTCGTTTATAGGTTGTGCCCAAGAGGCAAAGCAGTGAATCAGCTGCCAAGAGGAGGGCAAATACGGGGCAATAATGTGGTTCAGAAAATGTGGCAAAGTATGTGTGGAACCCTGCATCCTTGACAGCTCCCTTGTGGTACTGCTTTTTTTATCTAAATATAGGACTCATCTCAAAGCCTCACATGAGAAGCTGCAGATCTAATCAAGGTCAGAGGAACATTAAAAAAAATTGGAACAGGAAAAGGCCATCAGGACCAATGTTTCTCTTCCTTTTTTTCTTCTGTCTTAGCTCTGGATCTTGGCTTTAATTGCCATTTATTTTTTATTGCTCTCACTATACCTCTCATATAATGTTTATATGAATGGGCAGGGGGAGGGGGGAAGTGAAGAAACACCAGGAAATGGAGTGCAATTGGAGTATGTGAGATGTGGCTTTTGTCTTCTTTATCACTGTTTTCTTGTAGTACTTCCAGCTCAGATATTAATTTATCATTGAGAGCGCTGCAGAAGTGTGGTCCCTTCTATTTTATTGAAGGCTTGATCTAAATTCCAGATGGTCACCATGTGATCAAACCAACCATGGGCAAATAGGATATTTCTTTGTGTCTACATTTGATTTCTTCGCCAAATTCATACCTATCTAATCTTCTACCTATGAGCCTGCATTCATCCTTTCTTTGAAGAAGTGTGCAACAGCTCCGCCTCCTCGTGGGCCAGAGACAGTGAGGATGATTGCAAACAGCCACCAACTGTATGCGGTTAAAATGCGACGTTGTTGCATACAAATAATAGCTCTTCATGTCACAAAACTGCCTGTCTTGAGCTTATTGCAGAGAAAATAATTCCTCTCCTCAAGGAACGAAGGGTTCTCAGGGAATGTGCGATGGGGGCCAGGAGTGTTGACACGACACTGCTTCAAGTAAGTGCTTGGATTCTGAGGATGTGAAGAACTGTGAGATATTACTCATGAGAATCCAGGGAGCCCTTCTGCTTGTGGAGTCCCTGCTTTAGTGCAAGAGTGTAATGGGTGTGAATGAGAGACCATCTATGCCAAGTACCACCTTCTTTCTTTTTTCTTAAAAAAATACAAAAAGGCAAATTTCAGATTACAACAAAACCCTATAGACTTCAGAACATCGAAGTAACAGTATGAAAACCTTCTTAATCAGGATATGATTGAAGGATTTTTAAAAGCTGCCTTGTAGTCACGTTTCCATTTCCTGATAAATTCTGTACTTTCTTACAAATCGCTTCTCATCGTAATAATACGAACGGTAAAAAACCCTTCCATTTCTGCCACGTAGTAGGAAAGAAATGGGGGTGGAAAGGAGAGAATTAAGAAGGTTCCAAGTTTTATCATTCTGTTCATAAAGCAGCACAGCAACCATAACTGCAGCGCAGAGGAGAAACAGATCCTGTACTGTCTGAGGTATTCTGTGCCATAAACTCCCGTAATAGAAACAGATGGCAAAACCGCCTTGGAAGTAAGGGAAGAGCTGTACACGCGGCTCTACCCGAACATATGAAGAGATTCAGGCCTGACACATAAAGGAATACGTCTGGAGCGCTGCCAGCGCTACTGTGCAGTGCAGCAGTTGGTGCCGGAGACAAGAGAACCCGGGCTTTTGGGTCTGCGGCTCTGGAGCGGCTGGGCAGCAGGACCTTCTCCTGCAGGTGTCTTGTTCTCGTTGGGATAGCGGAGACGTACGGAAAACCTCAGAGGGTGACACCAGGAGCTTCCCCCAAAGCGCTGTGCCTTTTGTGCCAGGGTGGGGTCTGCCTCCTCTTTCTCTCCCTGCCTCTGCCAAGCAGAGATCTTAATATCAAGCGTGAGCTCAGCACAGCGGTGTGGTGGCTCTCGTGCACGCAGTGAAAATGGCAAAACTGTTTTATTCATCCCCGGTATCTGGCTGAGGAAATGTCACTTATTTCATCCGGCGGTGTTTCACTGGTCCTGCTATGAGTGAAAGGAAATATAATGTGTGCATTGCACTAGAGGGGGAGCTGAAGGTCAGGAGTGAAATATAGCTTTCTGCTGCACTTGGTCTCAGTCTGAATGTTACCTACATTATCATCAGAGCTCACTGTCATAATGGGGAGACCTTGTCACAGGAGGGAGGTCACCTAGAAACGGGAAGAAAAATTAGGGGAAAAATACTAAATAAGGTAAACTGAAAAGACGACCGGTAGGGTCCCCAAACTTCCTTTGTGTGTGTGTGTTCGAGAGCAGTAAATTATCTGCCAAAGACATGCGTGTCCTCCGGCACCTGAAATCCCACTGTGGTCTTGGGACTGAGGTGCCGCTTTCCTAACTTCCCATGGCTTCGCTATCAGCATCTTTCCACCAGTGTGTCTAGCTTCGACCTCTGTGCTTGTGTGGTGGGATGGATTTATAAACTCCAATTACATTCTGGGTAAGGAGTCTTTCAGGTATTCTTAGGAGAGGAGAATATATCAGGTTGTTTTCATTAGAAAACAGATCACGACAGAGAAAAGTCACTGTCCTCTCTGCGTCAGACCCCTGACCCGTGCTTATCCACAGCGTTGTGACCTGGCCCTGGGGCTGGCGAGTGTTGCTGTCAGCTCTTCCACACTGTCATGGGTAAATTTTGCTTCAAAGTTTTTGGAGCTCAGGCCCATCTTCGCACCGTGTGGCTGAAGCTTCTGTCTAATTGCAGAACAGAAGACATTGGAAACGTTAGTGCAAAGAGCTGTGAGTATCGCGTTGGGTCTGCACCGTTTGCATACCCTCCAGCCACCCAATTAACTGCCTAATATTTGTGCACAGCCTCTTTCATCTAAAGATGTCAAAGAGCTTTGCAAACATTAATTCATATTAATATGTTGCCAAAACCAAACAAATAAACAAATGTTTCCTTAGTGCTTCCAGGCCTCTCTTCCCGCTGACACCAACTCAAACCAGTGATCTCCAAGGTGGTGCTGGGCACCTGTTCTGGTAAGAGAGCCATCACCTTGCTGTGTTGGCTGTGAAGATCTGTTTTCCAAGACTGTGAGCAAACCTCGTGGCTCCAGCTCAGCAATGCTCAGAGGTCGCCTTCCCCTTGACGTGCCGTGGTAAAGGCTTAGGTGGCCACAGTAAAGGCTTTTGTGGTTCCATCCCGGTCCTGCTGAAACCACCTAGAGCAGCAGCTGCTGTTGCTGACAGCGTGGGAGTTCCTGTGGGCAGCGCTGTCAGTGCAAAGGTGGGAGGGGTTATGCACAGCGTCAGGGTCTGAGGCTCAGATGTGACTTGGGGGGATGTTCACTTTGGGTACATCTACCTCAAGCCTCCTCAGCTGGGTGGACAGCTGTCTGTCTGTCTGTCTGTCTGCAAACAGGATTAGGAAGGGCTACAAAGATCCTGGAGTAAACATCTAGAAATTCAAATCGCTGATTATATGACACCTCCTTGCTGATTTGTAATAAATCCTTCGGACAATCACCAGTACTCAGGTTTAACAGCTAATGCTTGGACACTGACACCAGGCTGGATGGGGCTTGGAGCCCCCTCACCCAGTGGGAGGTGTCCCTGCCCATGGCAGCAGGTGGGACTGGAGGAGCTTTGAGGTCTCTTCCAACCCAAACCATTCTATGATAAAGATTTTGCTCTTCTACCGGAAGAACTTCCAGCTCAATGAAGCCTTTTCGTGTGAAATAAGCCTAATTTTATGTTTACCTTAAAAAAAAAAAAAAAAAAAAGGAAAATCCTGATAACCAAACATCCCTACCAAAATGGCAATCAGGACAAATTGAATTTCAGGATTTACAGTAGTTCATGTGTCTCAAAGCTGTTCTGATTTTTCCCATTCTCGTGTCAGGTGCTGTGGGATCACTAACAGGCGTTTGGAGACGGGAGAGCAGCTGCCTCAGTGCAGCCACCAGGAGCGATCTTCCTGGATCTTTCCCTTGGAAGGACGGTGTTCAGCGCCTGAAATACAAAGCCAGGTACCACCATGAGCGTTAGCTCACATGAAATGCGCTCTTTCATCTCGGTTCAGTTGTTGCTCTGACAGTTTAACCTTCTTGAGCGCTGTATCTCTTTTTAATGAAGAAATTGCACGCTCACATGCAGAAATCGTGTATTTACAGCACAGAACACCTATTGATATATTTTGGTCATTTTAACTGAATTTGGAAGTCTTCATAAAGTGAGAAATACAACATTTCATTACACAATTACAGCTAATTATTTTAGAAATACAGTTTAAATGCAAGTTATCTTAAATTTATTGCTTATCTGACTGGAAAGATCTAAGCAAAACCTGAAAATCATAAACCCTTCCAGAACATTATATTTTATGCAGTCCAAAATGTGACACATGGGGTCTTTAATAATTCACTGCTTGTTAACATTAAACAACTGTTAACATGCTCAAATAATTAGTTATGCTTGCTTGACATGTTTGCATCTTTAATAATTGATGCATTTATCTTAATTACTAACAGTATTATGGTCGTAATATGCATCTTTTTTCTATCTTAAAATTTTAACAAAAACTGACTTTTTGCCAAAAATGATTATCCTCTAAGTTTTAATTACTCATTGTAATTAAATTGCAAGCTGCAGTATTTTATTAAAAATATCTCTCACAAAAAATATTTAATGGAAAAGAGGTGATTTGTTGTTTATGCATCACACTTAGTAAATATTTCATAAGTTTCGTATTACCCTTTCAGAGCGGATATAAAAAACATAACATTCTTAATATAAGAGTCAATTTAAAAGCTGCTGTAAGAGTCTTCGTTTCTCCTCCCAAAGGTTTGCGGAAGTCAGTGGATAAAGGAAGACAAAAACCCCAAAGTGAAAAACATGGAGGTGACTGTAAACTGGGTGCCCACAGCGACAGGAGCCAAGGTTGCGCTGGTGAGTACGTAAGACGTTCTCCGACAGAATTAGTCTGACTTGAGCTGCAGATGAACATCAGAAGTTTTTTCATTCTTCAGCGTTCTTCTGATTCAACTTCTGCTCGCAGGCTGCTAATAACAATAGTGGCAGCACTTGGACTGTAATCATTTATTTATTGCAATGCTGATGGAGATAGGGGTGAGCTTCGTGTCAGCCAATTTAAAAAGACCGTCTTTTCTGGGCCTTTCAATTGGTAAAAAAGGCTGGTTTGGATTAAGATGGCTGCTTTTGGTTCTGAAACGTAGTGGAGGCAATTACCGCTTCTGTGGAATGACAAAACTCATTACTGGTGTCAAAGGATTCAGCTGCATCCGTGTTCTGGTGTGTGGTTGTGTTCCATCCCGAGGGAACCACAAAGACGCTTGAAAAGACATCAGTATATTATTGGCAGGAAAAAGTCCATTTGAGAGATGAAAATGTTGTCCAAACTTTTAGAAATAAACCCCCAAAGCAGTTACACAATCTCACAGTGCTGCAGTACGGACGTCAGGGCGTCGTTTAGCAAGTGACTAACAGGAGCCTTGCTTGTCTCTGAGGTAGGTGGCTTCTGAGGAGCTAATACTGGGACCGTGAGCTGTAGGCAGCCGAAACACCGCATTTTTAGTCATAGGACGTGCCCAGTAAAACTGTTCTTTTAAGGTGTCAGTAAACCCAAGGTGTACTAATGTCCCATGCACCAGGTGGAGTGGGCAGGGAGATCATGACAGGATCCAGGAGTCCCTCCTCCAAGCCCTCAGCTTAGAACTTTTCTTTCGGAAGGAAAGAAGAGACAACCCTTTGCCAGAAAATGATCTTGAGATCAGATGGAGAAGAAAGCTGAGCTCTGACCTCGAGCTCTGTGGGCAGCACACAGCCTGCCTTCTCAGCTACTTGGGGGCTTTCCTGCCTGCAGCAAACAAAATTTGTGTATTGAGTCCTGACGTGCTGGCAGAGCCCCTGGTCCTTCAGCTTCTGGAACAGCGACAACGCAGCGGTGAAGATCTGAAATTATTGAAAGAATTGGATATAAAGATAAATTAATATGGTGTTTAGTCCCTAGGAACTGCTTAACCCAAGCGATGAGAGTGGCCGTCAGGTAGGGCTGCGGTATTGCCTGCCGTGGTGTCCAGCATGTGGCGGCACACACCCACCGTGCACAGGTAGGAATGGCTTCAACATGGCAAGGGCCACCCTTCCAACTGCTGCTTCCAGATCCACCGCGTGCTTTTAATCTACCCTGCCTCTTCTGACAGATTTAGAAGACTCTCACTATTGCAAAGTCCTCATGTCCTTGACGTGGTGTTCTTCAAAAAAGCGATTTCTAGTGTGATTTTAGAGTTAAATAAAAATTTACACATCACGGATCTATTAATCATTTTTTCCCTTCTGTGGGTGTATCTTCAGATTTCAGTGATTGATTTATGTGGCCAGATGGGTGCATTTGTCTCCTGCTGTCTTTTAGTCCAGCAGAATCCACGTATGCTGTTCTGTGCTGTGGGCTTGAACTTTCTCTTAAAATGTGCTACTGTACAGAAATTGTGAACGTTAGTCCCTCTTTGCAATGGCTGGGATTTAGATGTGAGTCTTCTGGACGTGGCACAAGTTGAGTTTTTACCTCTCAGTTACGGAAGAAGCCATTCCTTTCAGTTTTGGTGGGAAAACTTCAGTGTTGCAGAAGAAAGTCCTCTTCGTGTCCTCCAGGTTTTTGCTCCAAATGCCTTTGCGTTTCCTACTGCCACGTAATGTGTAGAAGCTCATTAGCCAAAGCCAGAAATAAAGGATTTTATAGCCGTTTACTGCAGGGAAAGCAATCTGTAGTCTACGCTTGCATTTACATTGACGTATGTTAATGTCATAAAAACCATTTGTGTGTGGTACTGTTGGGTTGGGGTTCCCAGACCCAGGAACTGGAAGAACGACGACCATGAAGACCTGAGAGGGGTTATTCGGAAAGATCTAGAATTGGAACAGAGTGGATGTAGTAGTTGATTCTTGGCAATGTTACATGTAATGGAATGTGTAGGCATACGGTGTCTTCCTGGTCTCCCATGGCTGAATGTAAATCTTCATCCCGTTGACGCAAACCGTTGTGATGTCAAGTCCTTTACTGACAGAGGAGTGGAAGTCTCAGAAGCAGCAGATTCCCAAAGGGAAGGTAGGCAGGCGTTAGGAGAGGGAAATCCGAATGAACGTCCCTACCAAGGGACCATGTGGGAGAGAGGGCTCCTAGCAGCCCAGGTGGGAGCTTGCGCTTCACTGGGCACTGGGAAGTCTCACCATGACACGCAAAGTCACAAGAAATCAGCTTCGGAGTTGCCCACTCAGGGACTGAGTTACTTTGCACGTAACGTGTGGGTATTTCTATGTGAAATGGAAATTTTTGCTCCTTCTGCATTCAAAAAACAACCTCTCAGGTTTATGATTCACGACCACTCTTCAAGCCCTGGTGGTGTGTTAGGGCGAGGCCTGTGGCACCGCAGCAGAGAGAAGGCTGGGCCCAAGCAGTAACAGTTTGGGTGAGGGTGTCTGCTGAGTGACGATGTTTTATAGTTCTGATGAGAGAAGGTGCGATGCAGAAAGGCATTTTGAGGGGTCTGGCTTGCTTCTGCCATCCACTTCTGCTTCTGCTGGGCTTCTGTCTTCGTGGGATGTCAGCTTCTGGTTTTCTCAGTTTTTAAGTTTTGATGTTGACTGTCACTCTAACCTAGATCCGCTAAAAACACAAGAAATGTTGGCTTGAGTGGTGCCATCAAAGCGGGAATCACACTTCCAGGATGCCCTTCTGTCAGTCCACTTTGGAGCAGAAATCTCCACTGGAAGTCAACAAGCAATGCCGTGAGCTAAACTCTGCCGTAGGGCCCCCTCGGCCCCTACGAGCTGGCACGTTTGCCCTTCATTTACTAATTTATTTTAACCCAAATATTAGGAAAAGTGTTTGTCTAACGTTGTAGCCATGAATTGCCAGAAGGGGGCTTAGCTTTCAAAAGGTATTGCCCACGGAATTGTGCATCCTTCCCTATGAACTCCATGATTAGCAAACTATACATGAGTTTTATAGTATTTTCAATATGAACATGTTCGTGTTTATGACCCAGAATATCCCATATTTGAACCAAGTTCTTTCCAGCTCACTCAGGGTTTTGATGTTGTAAGTCTTTATTCCATCTAGAAGTATCTTTAAGGCTTATATTAATTTAAGGTGTCCCTTTATGCACTTGAAAAAAAAAAAAAGCCCTTTCCTTTTAATGACATTTCCATTTATTCAGAATTATTATTTAAAATTCTAAATTAGCATTCTACACTTCAGTTCTGACAGAGCCATTACGTTTTACACTAAAAGAGTTTAGTTAATTTTAAATTATTAAACCCCATTGGTTGCACAAAGTGAGCATCTTTAAGCAAGTTCCTGTGCTTTGGGTGCATTTTAATTGACTGCAATTGCAAACTTCATTCAAAATGTTTTGCCCGTGTTTTGTCCTTACATAATGCAGATATTATTCTCGCTGCCACCCTTTGGTCTGAGAAGTTAAATGGCGGCTGAGCACACCAACAGCAGGATACAGGGAACCTGTCCTGGGCAGCACAGCTCTGCAAACTGAAGATGGAGAAAATCATGGAAAGAATTGTAAGTCTCTTCTTCTGAAGGAAAAATTAACAAGTTCATGATATAGACTTGCTTATATAGGAAACTAATTTCTTCTGTCAACAATATGTATTTACTTTGCATTTTTTTAAGGTTTTATCTTAATTAATGTTTTCCACTGTATGAAATAATTGTATTTTGACTTTCAAAGGCATTTGTTTCCTTTCAGTTGTTACCTGGCATGACATGGGGAATAGTATTTTTCATGAATTAGTGATGATAATTTCTTCAGGCACTTAACTGGAGAAACAATTACAAAGCTACCGTTCTTAGAGAGCAACAGCTGGAAGGTGAGAAGGTGTCTTTTCACAGGTGAGATCTAATACAAAGTCTTAAGACTTAAGAGTTAAGAATTCTTTTTGACTGCAAAGCAGCCCAGTGGAGATGGAAAAAAGTGCGCAAACGGGACGGAGTATAATGGAAATGATAGTTTTCTCTTAAAACTGAAGTTGCACTGCAAGGGCAGTGTGGACGGATATCTAGCAATCGGGAGCATCTGAAAGCCCTTCGATTGCTGCACCTTCAGGTGAGATTTGCTGCAAGCTATAGATGTCCTTTAATTATTTTTTGAGTCTGTGAACTCTGGTGATTTGCATGCATTGCTCATTCCCTTGTCTCCTGAAACTGGAGCTGTGCACTTTGGGCTTTACGGATTCATCAAGTGAAACAATTGGGCTAATATCACAGTAATTTAATGAACTTTAATTTTAAATGACTTGCTGGAGCTCCTAACGAATATACCATCTCCACAACGTTTCAGCAGATAGCTGTGGCTTTGTTGTACACTCTTGTCTTCCTGGTGAGAAAACATCTTGTTAGCGTGAAAGCCCTTACCTACTTTAAAAGAGAAGATCTTGTTTGTAGGCTCGCGTTTGCCTCGGTGGTCTGAGTGGCGTTTGGAGATGGAAGAGCCAAAGTGCTGACTGGGGGGCTGGTACGATTTTAAAGCCTGCACGGTTCTGCAAAGACCTCGTTTGAACAAACACGTGTAGCGTTGGTACTTTGTCATATGTTTAGGATATCCGCAGGGAATGCCCACAGCCTGGGCAACTGAGCATGGTAAGGACCTGCGTCGCTGGTCAAAGAAGCACCAGGCTGCTCCCAGAAACGAGGGCAAATGTGATGTTATTCTTCCATCACAATCTTTAAAACAATAAATATGGTTTAATGAAAATACCTGTAAAAATTCTGACTGTCCAATATCAGCCATCAGGTGTTCAGCTGGCCCATCATTAGTTGAAATTCTAATGACAACTACTAAATAGACGTCTAAATATTTATATATATGCATGGTCTAAAGCGGCAGGTTGTCCTGTATGGCAGGAAGGTGGATGCATCAAATATTTTAAGAATGTAGAGACTTGCTGTTGACAGAGGCAAGGAGGAATAAATAACACAGCCAGAGTCCACGCGTGGACACAGTCGGTAAGACGGAGGCAGGGATGTTGTGTAAGAGCGGCAATTTATTCGCATTCAGTTTGCATCATACATATATATTAAATATTAATGGCACCGTATGAATATTCATCTCTGTTTAATATTCATTTATACAAGGAAGTTTACAGCTGATCCCTGTAACTTTTGGTGCCAAAACCAGTGTTCAAAGGGCTATGCTACCGTTGTTCCTGCAAAACGTTTACGTTTATCTGCCGTAAAATAGGTTGACTGGCACCGAAGAGTGTCGTGTTTAGTTCTAAAATGCCACAAATAACAGATTTATAGATTTTTCTAAATACATTATTTTAGCTTGACAGCATTAATCATTCATGCCTCCTTCTTTCATTTTTCTACCTGCAATGGATTATTGAAACAGAAAATAACAACGGGAAAGGCTACAAGCAGTATCAAAATGTCAAGTTTGTACTTACAGTTGTATGTGCGTAGACAGGGTCAAGAGCCTCAATTATTTGTATATGTACACAGTGGTACTACATGAAAGGTTATGTCACCTGCAGCTATTTTCCTGCAGATTTAAATAGGACTGATATTCAACTCCACCGTCAGCCACTGACATGGAACATAGAATTGTAAAATACTATGAACTCTTATGTCAGGACCTAAAATATGAACTGGGTGATTGCAAGGTGTAGCTGTGGGCAATCCTATGTATTGCAGTGTAAGTCCTTTAAATTGCTTTGTGTTATCTCTGACCTGTTCTTTTCGTTTAAGCGCAAACCAGAAACAACATGGAAGTACTTTCCAGGGAGAAGAAAACCTCTTGATATGGCCTATTTTTGCAGTAGCATTAGCTTGGGGTTTGGCAGTTCTTATGGGTTTTTTGGTTTTGGTTTTGTTGTTGTTTTAAAATGCCTCATATTGACATTAATCCACCCAGGTATGATAGTTGTAAAAGACCCGGGAGCATGGCTTGCGTGTTGATAAAGTGCAACCCTCATATTAAACTGATAGAAGCGTTATTTGGAGTAGGATGTGGGGTGGAGCTAATGACTGTATTTTCACAGCAGAGGTAGGAGGAGAGGAGCCAATCAGTAGATTTTTGCCTGTGATTTGCTTATTTAAGTTATAGACTTAAAAGAAAAGGAGAAAATAAAGCATTAGTATAGAGTTTGCTTGACCGAACTCCTTGTGGGTAATAGTCACTGTTTTGAAAGGTCAGCACAAAACCTACAGCTCAGAAAGTCTTGGTTTTGGAGAAGTCATTAATCTAAAGGTACTCTATATCTTTAAAGGAAACTAATAAACCAGCAGTAATAATCATGTATATCGATAGACTTGTACATCACTAAAAGTGTGACAGCAGGAGGGACTCGGTTGAGGTTGTAAAGTCGACTTTGGCGTTTACATGTATGAATTCTTGAGAGTAACCGATTGCATCCATATCTTTGGGCTTTAATGACAGGAAAAAATTTGCATTATTGAAGGTCCAGCAGTACATTTACCTACTGTTAGTCTTGCTTCAATTTAAATTATTTATAGATGGTGATATAATTAGAGCTGGGAAATAATTATCTTATTACACAAGAACATTTCAAAGAACAAATAAATAGTCAGACATCAACACCAACTCTGTCTGTAGTCAGGCAGCACAAAGAACATAAGTATGCTGAATTAATAAAGTCATCATTTAGAGGCACGTCATTCACTTGGTGATGGTGCTAATGCATCTTGCTAGTTTTTACAGTTCTTCTGTGAGAAAATTCTCTTCGTTTTAGCGTTTGATCAAATCCTAAAATACAGATTTTACTCTCTCAAAGTACATTGAAAGTAAATTAAGGCATTAAGTATTGCTGAATGAATATGTTTTTCAGAACTTACCGCTAAATGCTGTTACACATCCAAAACTTTAATCCCTGCTTTCCAGGTGGAAAAATGTGGCTGTATTTCCCCTGCAGTAGGGCATTGCCACTACGTAACGCGCTCTCCTCTCGTTAGTTTTCTTTTCTGCCATTCTAGAATTATTTTCCCAGTTATTTAATCTCTAGAGTTATCTCATTCAATTATAGAAGATAATTGATTTTAATAAGTGCTAATTGTTCTGCAGAAATTCTTCATGTGCATACGCATCCTTATATCCACACACAGAGGCCCCCATGCTACAGAATTTAATATCAGTTCCAGGGAAATAACTTTGAGCTGCTTGACTGAAATAGCAACAACATGAAAATCCTGGGGGTTTCTGCTTACAAATACAGCAGTGGAAATAACTCCATGAACGCGCGTCTGGAGAAGGTGAGCGGAGCTGGGGAAGGGGCTGGAGCCCAGGGGTTCTGGGGACAACTGAGGGCCCTGGGGCTGTTTCATGTGGAGAAGGGGAGGCTGAGGGGAGACCTCATCGCTGTCTACAGCTCCCGGAAAGGAGATTTGAGCCGGGTGGGTGCTGGGCTCTTCTCACAGGTAACGAGTGACAGGCTGAAAGGAAATGCCCTCAAGTTGCACCAGGGAAGGTTTAGATTGGATATCAGGAAACATGTCTTCATCGGAAGAGTGGTGAAGCATTGGAAGAGGCTGCCCAGGGAGGTGGTGGAGTTGTGGCACTTTGGGACGTGGTTTAGTGGGCACGGTGGGGCTGGGCTGAAGGTTGGACTTGGTGATCTTAGAAGTCTTTTCCATTCTTAATGATTCTGCGGTTCTGTAAGGTGTCAGTCGGGATCACTGATACCCAGGCGGGGTTTTAAAGCGTTAGGACCACAGTCAGGTGTATCTGGTCAGTGAAATACAAGGGACAGAGAACAGATCACAAGAGAGAGGACCGAGAGATGGAGCTGTGGGTGTTTGCGGTCTGTCTTCCCAAGAGAGGTATCTTCCAAATGTGAAGTGTCTCTGCAAAGCCTCCTCCCAGGGGAGTGTCCTTTCTCAGGGTACCGGAGCAAACCCTGGGAGACAGCAGCACGCGGGGCTGGGACAGTCGGGACCGGGAGCATCCCTGCATGGAATCCCTGCTCTCTGCTGTACCCGGCTCTCTGGAGAGATATTATTTGGGATTTTTTTCCCCTCATGCCTTCTTTCCTTTCCTTCCACTCTTTCTGCAAGAGCAGGTTCCACGATTCACATTAAAAATACTTTAATACCAGGGCAATGCTGATTGATCGTGACGAAACCTACTCGTGGTGGTTAGCGTGCTCCAAGTAATAATATAAGTGAATAACGTTTTACAGTCACTTTGAATCAGTCTATTTTTCCATGTCCAATCCATCCATATTCAGTTAGAAAGACTGCTCCAAGGCAAGTTATTCACGGGTTCATCCCAATTCCCCTCTTCAGATCCAGTAAACAAATCCAATCATTGGCTGATTAATATTTTTATTACGTAAATTCCAACATGCAATGGAACGTTACAGGGTACAGCTAATAACGGTCTGCGTTTCAGACGTGTTCTCTTTTTGTCACAAACCCCCTTAAACCATATTCTAATAACTGTGTATAAGCTATAATTGGTAGGAAGCATCACATTCAACGACCAGAAGGAATATCTCTGTGGTGCTTTTTGCTGCTCCTGTTTTCATCTAAAGTAACCACCAGACATTTCAGTTCCTTCAAGGAACAACAACGCGTGTCTCCTGTGATAACCCAAACGTGCAGACACACTGATAAATAAGATACGTTTACAATTCTTTTATTACTGCATTCTATGACAAGATAAAAATAAACAGTATTTTGTGGAACATTCCAACTTACAAAAAAGCTAAGTTACTGTCCAAAGATGCTGAAAAATTCCAGTATAAATGCACTTTATTTTCAGCTGGTTCGTGGATGATTAGGGCATCCCAACGCTTTGACAATTTTCATATAATACTATGAAGAATTTCATGATTTCCCTTCATCTTACTGCTGCTGCCAGCTCAATACATCTTTTTCTAGTAAAAATTATACAAATCTATGGTTTTTACTCTTCTCATACGCCATAAATCCTTGTGATAGTTTCATACACGTTAACTACAATCTTTCTTCCCCCCCTCAGCCTCTCCCTGGAGTTCAACCAGAGAAACCTCAGATATATTGCAGAGAAGAGGGGCGGAATGCAAGGAAACATCACTTTGGTGAGATTTGAGTAATTTCTATTTATAAATATCTACCTGTATTTCTCTTACATAAACAATAGTGAAAGACCGGGGAAAGGTTGGGTCATCAACTGGCATCTGTTTCTCTGCATGAGATGTCCCAAGAGAATAATATTTACCGAGCAAACATGAGTTACATGATGGACCGTAATGCAGAGTTTTCAAATTGTCTTGGCAGCTGTTCACCTGTTGAATAGCTCTCTGACTTTCCGAGGAATTATTTGCTTGATCCTGTCAAGGCAGAAGAAAGAATTTTGATATATACAAAAAGCCATCTATGCTTTTCTCTTTAATAATCTCCCTTCACAATATACTCATTTATGAAGCCTGACTCTACTGATGAGAAGGGACAGGCAGATCTTTGGCCTTAAGATTTTGTCTCGGCCTTTGTTTTAGAGGACTATCTTTGGGTTAGATCTCTGATTTTTCCTGCTCTGCTTATCCTCAAGATATTCCTGTTGCTCCCTGGGCCTCCCAGCAGCCCAGCTCCCGTTAGAAGGGAGGCACAAGAAGCAACACCCAATGCCTGGGTGCTGCCTCCATCCCTTCCCATCGTGCTCCTTGCTCTCTTCAGGACTCATCACTGGGGGCCTGTCCATAGGGGCTTACCCCCAGCCTCCACCCAAACTGGTGGTGCCGGGAGAGCATGCCTGGCCCTTCAGGACATCAGGGAGGGAATCCAAACACCACCGAAGTGCTCCTGCAAAGACAGAAATCCCACCAAACCTCATTTCCTTGGTGGTGTTCTCTGCCCTCCTTTCTGATTTTACCACCTGTAGTGCAAATTTTTATGAGGAAAGACTAGAAAAAGTAGTAAATACATTTTTCTTTAGTGTGCCACTGCCTGCTCTTCCCTCGGTTTTGTTATTACACCAAGGAGTTTATTCTAATTTTAAAATTCTATTTACTGCCCTCTTATGCTTCCTTTATCTCTGAATTTATTTTTCATGCACTCTGATTATTTGGGCAATAAAGCTTTCTTTGTGTGGGTCAGGGTTTTTTGGCATAACGAGAAGAAATGTAGTTCCTTGCAGCCTATCCCAGTAAAGCCTTTTTACATGCAAGGGATAGATCCTATGTTTTGAAAAACAAAGAAATGGAAACAAAAACACATTTAAAGAGCTCAGTCCCTCAACCAGAGAGCCTGTGCCGTGGGTAAGGGCTAGAGATGTTACGTACTCAACTTACCATAGCTTTGAAAGGCATTCAGAACACAAAATACATATTACTGCTTTATGCTTTAAAGATTAAATCCAGATTAAATCCAGAAGACTGAAGTCAAGTTCCCACTGGAGGGAGAGTTGTGCTTCCAATCCATAGTCTTGAAGCTGAGCTGTATGAAGACCTCAAAGGTGACAATAAGAGTCCAAAAGGGAGCAGACATTGTTTTGCAGGACCACGACCTGAGAACACTGCAAAGAACTTTGTGAAGTGCTCTACAAAGCCTTTCTTCAGTGCCCAAATTGTGTTGTGGGTCCCAACGAGTTAACGAATTAGATACACACGTCTGAAGACTTAAAACACACCTTCTGCGTGTGGAAGAGTCTAAAATGTTATATTTCTCTCTTTGACACACAGGTGTGTTGTTCTCTCTGCCACGAGTCAGGGCTCACTGTCGTTCTTTGTTTCAAGCAAGTAACTGAAGTATTAGTAAGATTTTCTTTCCATTTTCTTAGAACTCCCCAAGGTCTATAGTTTTCTTTGCGGGAACGGTTGCCATTAAATATGCTGTATGTCAATGCAGCAGTGAGGTGGTTAATTTTGACTGAATATTATGCTATATAACCACTTGGCATTTAACTTGAAAAATGACTTTCTGCTTCACCTGTCAGCAGCCCAGTTCTCATCAAATAAGTGAGTGAGAAAAATTTTTAAATTTCAATTTCCTGATGCTATTAGACACTACTTCTTCCATACTTAAACAGTTTAGCAGTGCATGTACGTGTTTTGGTATTCATGCCGTGCATCACACTACATGCTATTACAATAGCTTTTTTGTTTAAAGGGTAAAGAGATGCATGGATCTTTATCTTGGGGTTAGGAAAATGTATTGCAGGAACATGGCCAATCAGGTTTCTGAATAACTTTGTAACATAGTACCATAACCCTGACGCAGTGCGAGGAATTTAAAACACTCGGTGGCTGTGACTCCACGGAAAGAAAGCGTTTGAGACGGAGACAGCCCGCACAGTAATCTTGCACTACGCTTCCTTGGAAAACCAGTGTCTTGTAGAGCATTTCTCTGTGTCGTCCTTTCTCCTGCCAGATACAGAATTCTGATAAATCATGTAAAATAATTTTTTTATATTTCCAGTATATTTGAGAGATTAAAATCATTGTCATTTTGTATTAAAGGCAATTTTGTTTTGTTTCTGGTTCAACTACGAGATCAATTTTCCCTGATGGCAAATATATCCCCAAACAGTAAGAAAACTTCATTGATAGAAGGAAGGCACAAATGAAAGAGATTTCCCCATTTCGTTTTCATTTCTTGTGCTACTTTACACAGTTTTCACTTTAAGTCTGGCGACGTTTTACTCATCTCTGCTGTATTTCCCGCAGTATTTCCATCGGATTTTATTGCACTTTGCAATACGTGTAAATCTGTAGTTGTACAGTAGTGAATATCAAATGTTTGAAATACCAGGTCCATGTAAATACGAGCCGGTCTCAGTGAGGTCGTTATTATTTCTTCATTTATTTGGTTAGTCTTGACAGTCGACGCCGCGCTGTGGGTCACAGAGCAGTACGGACAGTTTCCATCTGCAGCACTTACTGTCTTAAAAATAGATATAGAGAAGACAGGTGGTACTTAGGGATCCAGGAGGGAAAATTGCACACTGTTTTTTTAAGTCAAGCCTACAGTAAAGCAGGGTGGGGGTAAATTCTACTACTTTTAAGGAAGTGCCGAGTTATGGAATGAATTAATCTGTCCAGTATTTCCATTTTACTGTAGCGTAACTTTGCTGAAATGGAGGGAGGAAGTTTCATCAGCTTGAACAAGGCGTAAATGCCGACATTTACAAAGCTGAGGCTGAGCTGCTGGGTGATTTTTAGGTGTGTCTGTTCCTGGTAACATTCTTCAGGCATTTTAGTGCTTCCAAAACCGTGTGTTTTCCCAGCTGGCAGCGAGGTCTCCCAAAGCAGTGTTGGTGAGCAGCCCCTGCTTGGAGCTCCATGGGTCTCTTCTGCCTTGGTGCACGTTCATGGGCACAAAACCGCGTCTGGGAGGGGGCCTGGTCTCCCAAACTTTTGTTACCAATTTGTAAGAAGGCAGGTTATATGTGAGTGAGAAAACGAAATATCTCTTGTACTGGTGGGAATAAGTATGGGGGTTTAGTGACAGTGACAATAAAAACACCGTGCCCTTAGGGCTGATCATGGTTACGCTCTCAGATTTACCAGAACGACTATTTAATGAAACAGCAGCAGACACTTCTAACCTGTGGGTAAATTAGCGTGCTGCTCGTGTAATGTTGGGTAGTTTTTAACATGATGGTGTTGCCCTGGGTTTACTTTGTGGTCCCTGAGCAGGCTTTTCGCTTCCTCATCCCTGACAGCGTGGAGGTGGAGCGCAGGGTGTCCCCTTTGGTGGCCTGGTTTCTCCCCGCAGAAATGTCCACTTTGCTTTCCTAGGCTGAGTAATGTAGGATCTCATTGATTGTCGCTGCCTTTTCTGTGTAAGGAAGGGCAAGTTTTACTGTGCTGGCAGAAAAGAGACTTTTATCTCTTTATGTAAGAATATACACACATTTATATAAGTATACACACATATGTAATATATAATATATAATTATACACACAATTTATGTTCTATAGGGTCTGCACATGAGCATGCTGTGGGACTTGGAAGACTCCACATTCTATGGACAGTTACCTCCATTGCTGAATATGATCAGATG
Organism: Neomorphus geoffroyi; assembly: GCA_033558235.1. Lineage (NCBI taxonomy): Eukaryota > Metazoa > Chordata > Aves > Cuculiformes > Neomorphidae > Neomorphus > Neomorphus geoffroyi. The sequence goes on along the minus strand of JAUMJM010000001.1, from coordinate 21,730,211 downwards.
TCTCATCCATGTGGTGGTTTGTGCTCTTAAATCCTCCAGGGAAGGGTAAGAGCTCCAGAAGATCATCTGCCACGAAAGAGTAAGTGGGTTGAAAATTGTGTCTGCCAGTATCAGTTGGGTGCTACGAGGCTGTTGGGTGTGTTAAGTTTGTGAAGCCATTGGATGGTGTTTTGTGGAGTCTCCATTCAGCCTGTGTGTGGGTGGGGGGGTCTGTAAGAGCCAGACACTGCTCGTTCCCTAAGAGACTGAAGGAGTTTGCTTGACAGCGAGCACTGAGGAGAGCAAAAGCAATGAGGAGAAATGTATTGGTTGTCTTCAACTCAGCCTCGGCGTCAGGGCAGAACAGGACCGCTTTAGGCAGAACAATGAAAGCAAAAAGTTAGAGAAGCAAGGTGCACAAATCACTGCGCTCCCTTTGACCACGGAGAAGCGTCAGTCTGGGGCTGCACCCGTACCGAGCAGCCCTTCTGGGAGGCCACTCCGTAAGCAACAGCTTCGCGCTGCCCAAGGCACGGCCGGGTGCCGCTGTCTCCCATGGGCACCATCCTGCCTTCTCCGGGGCTCGCTAAAATAACGTTGTGTGTGCAAATGTGTCCTGGAGGCCTGCAGAGGCGTTAACGGCCATAAGACTTGTCAAAGTCTAATTAGTTACTCACAGAAGAGAGATTTCCATTTTTTGGCCGAATCTTTTTGTTTGGAAAGATCCCAAGCCCCTGCTTCCTGGGAGCGTGCTGGAGCTGTTAAATCCATGAAGGGCTGCTCCATGGGATGACAGATTTTATTTTTAATTTCTTTTAATAATATTCAGCTTTACAAAGGGTTGCTGGTTTGTTTTTTTTTTTTTATTTTCAAGGTTAAATAAGTGATAATTAGAGTTGTGGATGTTCTAGCCCAATCAGTTGTACGGGATGTTTCCTTGCTGACCTCCCTCCTGACAGCACCAAGGGGAGTGAGTTCATACATCGCTGCAGAAAGCTTGCGGGTCCCCTTGAAGTGTTATGAAAATCACTGTGCACAGCTATTTTGTTTCCGAAAGACAAATTCTACTCAAAAGGTGAGAGACAGCAGGTGAGGGGTTTGCTGTCCAGACGCGGTGTTGTTGCAGCAGAGTGGGTCCTCACCTCGGTACCTGCACACTTGGAGTTATAGAACAGAATCATGGAGTGGTTTGGATTGGAAGGGACCTCAAAGCCCATCCGGTGCCACCCCCTGCTATGGGCAGGGACACCTCCCACTGGGTCAGGGGGCTCCAAGCCCCATCCAGCCTGGCCTGGAACACCTCCAGGGATGGGGCAGCCACCACTGCTCTGGGCACCCTGGGCCAGGGCCACCCCCACCCCCACTTCTCCCCAAGATCTCACCTCACTCTCCCCTCTTTCAGCTCAGAACCGTTCCCCTCACCCTGTCCCTGCACTCCCTGATCCAGAGCCCCTCCCCAGCTTTCCTGCAGCCCCTTTCAGCACTGGGAGCTGCTCTGAGGTCTCCCCAGAGCCTTCTCCTCTCCAGGCTGAACAGCCCCAACTCTCTCAGCCTGTCACTTGGCAAGAACTTCAGGCAAGCGTTCAGCAGCCCTGTCTTCTCCTGCCCTGTGGCCGTAGATAAAGACATTTAGATAAAGAAGTGCACAAAAATCCTTATGCAAAATCCCAGGCACCATGGGTTGGTATTGAGATTCATTTGTCCCACATGTTCTAATTTTTAAACCACAAGATTAGCACTTCTAATATCCCCACCCACCTCCTGTTGATGGCTGAAATCCCAGCACCTCATCAGGTGAACGAGACAGCCCTTGGGATTGAGCCCCTGGACCCGCTGTGCGAGGACTCAGCTCGTGCGGGAAACCGGGACGAGTCTGCCCCGCAGGATTCGTGATCAAAAGCCAGGAGGTCTGGCCTCACAAACTTTCAGCTGGAAAGAGTACACTTAACCACTCTGATTGTCCCTCAGTGCAATAAAATAAGGAAAAAGACCATATCTCCTATTTCAGCTGTCATTTGTTAACATCTCATCCTTCTCATATTTCTTTAATCATTGGAGAGTATTTGCAAATATTTAAAAATGCTCTCTCCTCCTTCAGGAATTTTTATATTGGGTTTCAAAGAAGGTTTATAATAGAGCAAATAACAGTTTGGATGAAATTCTGGGAATTCTTCTGTACTGCACTTCTGCGTGATGATCATTATGAGATTGCTTCCCCACTGCTTGCTTAATGCAGCTGTCCAAGTTTGGTATTTAGTGGGAATCCAATTTGTTTTAAGAAATTAACAAAACAAATACTTAAGTACTGTGCTGAACATATTGTAAAGGTTTTATTCATTTTGGTGAGGAGGAAAAAAAGCGTTATCATGCTCACAGAACAGCATTTATGAAATTGAATCCCTACCAAAATAATTTGCTCGTGTTAATACGGGTGCCGTATGGCAGTGCAACAATTAGTCTATTGTTTTTGTCTCCAAACTGTGTGGAACTTTGCTGTCGCAGCGGTCTAATGTCTGCTCAGAGAGGCAGTGATGCCCCTGATTCGCAGCGGTGCTGATGGGAACCGTGCGGTCCTCAGATGCGGTTGCGATATTACAGTATCACACAGTATCATAAGGTTGGAAAAGACCTTTGAGATCATCGAGTCCAACCTATGACCCAACACCTACACCTACTCCTACTCGTCAACTACACCATGGCACTAAGAGCCTCATCCAATCTCTCCTTAAACACCTCCAGGGACGGTGACTCCACCACCTCCCCGGGCAGCGCATTCCAATGGCCAATCACCCTCTCAGTGAAGAACTTCTTCCTAATGTCAAGCCTAAACCTCCCCTGGCAAAGCTTGAGACCGTGTCCTCTTGTTCTGTCACCGGTCACCTGAGAGCAGAGACCAACCCCTGCCTGACTCCAGCCTCCTTTCAGGCAGTTGTAGAGAGCAATGAGGTCTCCCCTGAGCCTCCTCTTCTCCAGGCTGAACAACCCCAGCTCCCTCAGTCGCTCCTCTCAGGGCTTGTGCTCCAGCCCCTTCCCCATCCTCGTCGCTCTCCTCTGGACGCACTCCAGCATCTCCACATCCTTCTTAAACTTATTCTCCTCAAAGCAAGGAGTGTCCTGGCTCTTGCAGACGGGGCTGCTGAGCCTTCGATCCTGTTGAGCAGCCCAGCACACGAGAGAATTTCTGTGCTCCTCAGGGCAGGCCCTGCTAATCCCTCTGCTCTCAGTCCCTACAGCGTTGCTCCTCGGAATGTCCTCGCAGCCGGCTGTGTGTCTGGTCACAGGAGCACCGAGTGTCTCATACTGGGCTTTCCAGCTCATTTGTCTCTCTCTCTCTGTGCAGCCTCTGGAAAATTTGCCCCCTCCAGCTTGGTTGTGTCTTCTGCCTGTGCAGCAGGTCCCGGTGATGGGCTGTGCTGGGAGCTGCTCCATCCTCTCCTTCGGCCCCGGAGCTGCTGCGCTGGGTGCTGGCTCTGTCCCTCCACTCCCTCCTCTCAAACAGTGCAGATCTGGGTCTTTCGCTCTTGTGCACTTGTGGGAGCAGAGTTTGTCCCAGAATACACTCTCTTTTGCTAACAATTTCCAATTTCTTCCTGTAAGATAATGGGTTTGTTCAGCCACTGCTGTTTTCAAAAATGTTAGGCAAAATATTGACATTTGTTTCTTTTTAAAAAAAAAACAAACAAAGACTTTGAGAAGTGAATTAAATCCATGGGCTGTCAACAACAGAAAACTGTAACCTGCCGGGTATGACCTCAGCACTGGCTCGTACCCACGGCAGGGGGTGTCCAACCTGGAGAAGAGAAGGCTGTCGGGAGACCTCAGAGCAGCCTCCCAGTACTGAAAGGGGCTCCAGGAAAGCTGGGGAGGGGCTCTGGATCAGGGAGCGCAGGGACAGGATGAGGGGAACGTGTTTGAGCTGAAAGAGGGGAGACTGAGATGAGCTCTTGGGGAGAAATGTTTTGCTGTGAGGGTGTTGAGGCCCCGGCCCAGGGTGCCCAGAGCAGTGGTGGCTGCCCCATCCCTGGAGGTGCTCAAGGCCAGGTTAGATGGGGCTTGGAGCCCCCTGACCCAGTGGGAGGTGTCCCTGGCAGACAGTTTGGATTTGGATGATCTTTAAGGTCTCTTCTGACCCCGAGCATCCTATGATTTTATGATTCACCACTCAGACTGAAAGAACTTTAAACCACTTTGCTTTTAAGCTGAGCTGCAGGAGAACTTTGCTTACTTCAACCTGATTTCAGCGACACGGGCTATAGCGGTGGCACTGCTGGCTCTGTAAATACCTATGATTTTAAGTTCAATCCAAGTGTTTATGTGTTTGTTTACAGCGAATTCCTTGTATGTGCCAGCTAAGGAGGCATTTGTGGATTTTGCTGCATCTCCTTGGAGAACCTTGCAGTACGCAAGTTTCCTCCCCATGATGGTGACAGTGATGGCGGCATCTCCTCGGTGGAGCTGCTTAGTAACTGCCCGGCTGCGTTGTGTGGCGGCTGCTAACAGCAGGAAGCGTTATTTCCAAAGATTTAAATTAGCAGATTTTATTTACCACACCAGTATTCTCATGAGGCATCTCACTTCCATCTAAAAGAGTTTTAAATTATCAGCTTTTATTTATCACAATGGTGCGCTCCTGATTTATCGCACTCCTCTGTATGTGATTTACTCGGACCAAGATGGCACAAAAATAGCTGCGTAACGTACGTAGCGTTCTCAGAAACACGTGGATTTTCCAAAAGCGGGGGGAAAATTGAACACAGTTGAAAATCCCAAAGAAGCGACAGCTGATGAAGCTTTTGAGCCTACTTTTGACTGTGTGCGCTACTGTAAGTAATCAGGACAAGCGGACCTTATTTAATCACTTTACCAGTGCTTAGGAAAACAGATTTTGAATTAAATTCTAAAATTTAAGGCTGCTGCAGCTGTCTTCGAGCTGCCAAGTTCAAGCAGTACCAGTTGCAAGACAAACCAGTAGGAGCTTTTGGGTTTTATGTTGTTCAGTAGAGGCTTGTCTAGATTCGGGTGTTATTTCAGTTACAGCCCTGAGTAAAAAAAAACCACTTTTCATAGCATTTCATTTTATTTTATTTGCATCTTTATAACTGCTTCACTTTTTTCTACTTCCTGAAAGATCAAAAGGAATTCAGGCTCACTTGGTCACAGTCTGGACATCACGTTTCTCTAGGAACAAAGAAATATGTGGCTTGCCCTTCACACGTGCTCATATTAAAAATTTATTAGGGAAGTTTCAGCATCTTTTAATTAATAGGCAGATTTTAAGACTCCTGTAAGTAGTCCAGTGGTACTAAATGCCAGCTGATATTTTACAGAAATACCCCAAATAAAAATACCCTTTGATCGTAAGGGGGAGCAGAACCTGCAGGAACACGTCTTCGTTTTTGGTAGTTTAGTCCACAGTAACAAAACCCACATTGTACCAATCAGATATTTAACGAGCCTCTAACTCCATTTCTACCTTATCCCAAAGGTATAGCAAATAGTGCTGCTTTTTTAAAATATCAAGAAAACATCATTTGCTCTAAAATGTCCCTAAAAGCAGGTCTAAATTGCCAATAAAGGCTGGGTAATTGTATCAGCATGGATCAGAAAGCATTTCTCAGAACTGATGAAATAGTTTGCAGTATTGCAGAACCTGAATGATGCTCTCTCTGCATTACATGGGAAATATCAGGGACTGCTCTGGGTTTAATTTGCTCACTACTGTGCATTTTGGATTCTCAGGAAATATTTCTCGCTAATGTCATTCTCTTTTTCTTTAAATGTAATTTGTTTGAGGAAAGGCGAGCGATTTCTGCCATCCAGGGTTCACTTAGCAGGACTTCTTGTTTGTTTGTCAATTACAGAATACGACTTTTCCAAGAACCTCGCGTGTTTGAAAATTCTCAAATCCCGTTTTCCTTATTTTAGTCAAGGTTTCAAACAGTTCAAATGTGAAAAATAATAATTCGCAAAATTGTTGCCCAGCTTATCAGTTCTTCCTCAGTAGTTATGGAATCATTTGACAACCAAACACACATACAGTATAAATATTTAAGAAAAAGTAAATTCCATTAAGCAGCAGCGTGATAGATGCAGTAGTAGGTACTTATCTTTGAAATATTAAACTCCAGACATTTATATCCATACAAAAAAGAGTTTCCTGCCATTTGATGAGAATTATGTGCCTGGCACTAATAAAATATTAAACTCCAATTTAAAAGATAAGTATCTTACCCACTTTTTTCATAATAAAACATTTTACAGTGCATATGAGAGCTAATGTGCATCAGAATTTCCATACAATACTGTATTTACAAACTTTTATCAAAGTTTTGTGTCTGTGTTTATTAGTTGCTGCCTCTACTTAAGCACTTATTATTTCATATAATGACATTGTGTGTTTCAATAATGCATGATAGAAGGTGTACAAACAGGCTTTATTTTTTGTAGCAGGGTTTTCTTTTGTTACAGGCGGCTGCTGCTAGTTAATTAAATGGAGATAGCCCCTGAAAATTGCATTATCATTTTCTGTCCCTATTATATAAATAAATGTCAAACTGATGCAATGTTTCATGTTTAAAATAATAGATACATGTGTTAAAAATTATAGCCTGCAGTTTTCTTATTTGACAATGCATTATTTTCAACTGGAAATGTCAGTCTCTAACCTTCTGCCAAGAATAGTTTGCAAAGGGCAGTAAGTACTGAGTGTTGGTTATCAAATCCAGTGTCTTCTGGAATCTGAACAATACTGCGTGTGGAGGAAACATCACAATATATAGTGTTTCTATTTCAAAAATAATCTCATAAAGTGAAATGATCAACAGATGGTTCCCACCGAGAGGAAAAGTCCCTTTGAATGAAGAAAAGTCACCTTTTCCAGCTGACGAATCTCAGCATCGCCCGCTCTGTCTTCAGCGAGTGGCTGTTTTGCCTTCTCTTTTCCACCTCTTTCTATAAAAGGGTGAGTGTTAAACTCAATTATTACTATTGTTTAGTCTTGAGTGTTGTCCCATGAAGTCGTCCGAAAGCTACAAACACATTAAAACCTTTGTCAGTGTCCCAGCAAACTCCACCATCCGCCAGCTTTGTGTCGCTACTTAATTGAATGATATCATATTGATTCCATTAACAGGAGCGATACAGTCAGGGGGTTTTCCTGTTCCCATAATTATCCCTTTTCACAATTTACACAAATATTTCATTAGACTCCTTTTACCACGGCGTTTTGTATTGTGATCAATGTCAGCAGACAACTCTGCCTTTTTTAATTACTGAACTGGGTGATTAGAGTTAATAAGCTATGAGATGTAAATACTGCCATTTCAAATAAACAAGAAAGCACTTAGAAACCAAAACAAAGCCTTTCACTGATCTCAGGCACGACGCACTCCGAGGGAGGTGCGGCACCAGTGATGGAGCGCGTTACTTGCTGTGGAGAAGGATGCACCTCGTTAAACAGCACGAAACAGCGGAAGGCTTTGGGGGGTTGAGATATTCTTTTAAAAGGCGCAGTTTAAAAACTACCATATTTTGAGCTCACAAAGGTCTTGTATTTATATTTTCCACTTTCCAGCTGAAGAGACAGTTGTGCTCTCATAAAAATAGTTTATCAACCAACCGCTTTGGTTTTCACTTTTCTTCTGGAACCGATCCCTCCCTGCTCTCAAAGGCAGCAGATTTACACAGAGCTGCTCCTAAAAATGCTGTTACAAAGCAGAAAACCTCTCTTTGTAATATAAACTTGGATTTCTGGCTTAAGAACTAAGAAATACTATTTTTTAGAAGAGCAGGTACATAATGGTATAAAAGGAAATTTCCTTCCACCCTGTGGATCCTTCTGCTGCAAATTCTGACTGCGTGGATGGGGAGGTGCGCACGCGGTTCTGCCTCAGGAGTAACTTTGCTGGTTGTATTTTTTATTTTCAGTTAGAGTTAGTTAGAAGGGTGTAATTTTTTTAATTGAAAGTGAACTTTTCATTAATGTCCTGTATTTACGCTTTTCGGAAGGTGGCTGTTAATAGTGCGGTGTTTTTGTAAATTCTTAAAAACAATAATTAAACCCTCCTGTTATCATCCCAAAGCTGGGAAAGTGGTGCCTAATTACGGCCAGGATAAACTACACTTAATATCTATCCATTGTCAACAAGGCAATTTGCCAGATGAGATCTTTAAATCCTTTCCTTAAACTGTTTTTTGTGGAAAGTGTTAAAGGGTTGTATTTAAGATTCCATTCAAATAAGCTGATGGTTTTGCCTTTAAAAACTTTCTTAAAAATCAATTAAAGAGCTGAACGCACATTACCACGACCAGGATTTATGTGGTTTTCTCCACGGAGGCCTCAGGGATGCCTTTTCCGACAGTCCCGCGCAGCACAGTATGTGGAGAGCAGCGAGTGATGATTGTCTGCATGATTTCATTAGCCCGACTGCCCAGCGCTCTTACAAGGTTACGCGGCTGCTGCCCCCGGGCGCTCCTCGTGCCCGCGGTGCACTGGGGCGAGGACTTTCTCCTTCCCACCAGCCCTGGGAGTGGTGCTGCCAAGGTGAGATGGGGCCGGGCGGGCACCGTGGTTTTCATGGAGTCTCTCCATGGATTTGTATCCTTTCTATCTCAAGAGATGCCACTTCAGTCTTGAAACTGGGAAATTCTCATCTCTGCCCGTTCCTAAATCTTTTTGCAGTGCGAGATTTCAAGTCAAATGTGTTTCCGCACACTTTTCCGGGGAAGGCAGATTTACATATGCATTAGGTTCGTTTTATCAGCATGCACACACAGCAATGACACATCTCATTGACAGCGTGCCGTCTGATGGATAACTCCATACAAAACACGTATTTGAAAGGAAAATAGGAGGAGGAATAGGATTAAGAGTCTGTACATAAATGACATGTTTTGTGAAGATGAACTGCAGGAATGCCTTGCCCTACTTCATATTTTGGATTATTCAGAGATCCAACAAGTGTTTTTGCCGGCATAAGAAATCTATCTCTGTACGGTACCACATAGGAACTACCAGGACCAAGTTACCTGCACCTGGAATCATCAAGTCTTTACAACAATGAAAAGGTAAAGGAAAGAAAGAAGTGACCTCGATTTTGCCACTTCTGCAAACATTGATTTTCAGTGCCACACCTCTACATTGGATTAATTCCACGTCCAGGCAGTGCAGTGTTGAGTTTTTTTCTTTTGAGAGCTACCAGGAGCGTTTAAATATTGTGGTTTTCAAGGCCAGGTTGGATGAGTCTTTGAGCCCTCTGATCCAGTGGGAGGTGTCCCTGCCCATGGCAGGGGGTTGGAACGGGATGATGGTTAAGGTCCCTTTTGACTCAAACCATTCTATGCTTCTGTGATTAATATTTGATTTAAAAGGGAAATTATAAATACAATGCAGTGCGTTTTTGAGGAGCTGCTGCATTGCTCCGGGGATTTATCACCATCACCAGGGATGGGTAGGGACAGCCACACCTCCGCAGCCAGGAGCTGCAGCCCTGAAAAGTTGTGGCATCAAGCTCTGTTACTTTTCAGAGGTGTTCCCCGATCTCTGACCAGAGATATAATGACACTCACCATGGTCTATGGTTTATTGTTTGACTGAAGGGAGATGCTACCCATCCTGTGCTTTGCAGTAGTGATGTTTTCTGTGGAGATAATACCGGTCACGCTCAGGTCCACGACTTCCCCTGCTGCAGAAGACCTGAGTTATGCCTTGGCTGCTCCTTCCTGCTGGCCGTAAGTGAAAGCTCACGCAGAAATGCACCCCGGGACAAATTTACCTTGGGAGTGAAAAATGCTTGGACTCTGTCTTGGCTTGTTCATTTAATGTCTTGGTGAGATAGCACACACCTTTAAATTCCTAGCTCAGATTTTCCCTCCATAAAATGGGACAATAATACTGTCTCTGTGCCTTTCAAGGAGAGCCTTCGAAGGATCTGTTAATAAATGTCGGTGATGTGCTTTAGAGATCCTCTGAGGAGTACCCTGTGTAAGGGTACTATGAATTATTGACTCTCTTCCTGGCCCACTCTCTAGCACACATCCAGAGCCCTGGAATCCCTTAGAAATAAGGTGCTGGCATCGTAGTTTTAAATTATGCTGGCAGTGTTTATGCAAATCTGAGCACTTAGGCACCTATAGACGTATATACACATGAGATACCGCCCAGAGAAACAGAAACTGTGCCTGTAACTCTTTATTTAACAAAATAAGGAAATTGGCTAAAATCCCCTTCAAAGCAGCTCCTTCTGAGCTGACACACGGCTGCACACGATGCTGCCAACGTCCAAACCGATTCAACAGATCAGCTCCTGAAAGGCTGATGAGGATCTCCATTGGTTTGGCTTTCCCATCTACCAATGGACATGGGTTCCTTTGAGCACCAACTGGACCTTTGGGAAGAGGAAGCCAGGTCTCACCAACAGGGTGGGTGCTCAAGCCCAGGGATGTTGTTGTGGGCTAAAAACTGCTTCACAGTGCTGTGGGCTGATGCGGTGCCTTGATGTTCACTCGCTGTTCTCTCTTGCACAGCGACATTTCCCGACCAAGGGTAAGGAACCGTCTCTGTTTGAACCCGCGTCCACTCGCACTGAGTGAAGCGATGGAGCTGAGCCCTGTGCCACTGTGACCGGTCAGAACGTGCTCTGTGCCCATCTCTCGATCTCTCCCCTCCCGCTCTCCATTCCTGAGCGATAGGATTAGCCTGATTTTATTTTTTTCTCAGACCTCATATATATATGTGTGTGTGTATATATAAAGGATGACCTAGCTTTCATGGGAAAGTTGGTTGGCTGTGTGCTAAGCAGGCTTATTTTGGCAATTATAAACCAAACTTTTACAAATGGGCAGAAATAAGGACCTGCCCTCTAAAAAATCATAGCTAAAATGAGGCAGGAATGTTGGCTTTGATTTGCAATATGTCTAATTGTTGGATGCTGTGCAAAGCCCCGTTATCTGGGGGACTTCCAAGGCTAGAAAGGATCAGGGTAGCAAAATGCTCCACACAATTCATCCCTTGGGAAGGTGGGGGAAAGCGAAAAGAGATGGCAATTGTCACTCGTGTCCATCAGCGCATGCAAGAGGGTTATGGCACTTAAGAAACCACATAAGGACTTACTGTCCTAATTTGGACAATATTGGAATTATTGTCCTGATTTGGGAGCGGGAGCGTGGGCAGTAGAAGAGCAGACACCTCAGCGGCTGGTTTCAGGGTGGCATTCGGCATTGTCACCAGCCTCTCTCCAAAGATGAGCTCTAATTTCCTATTTGTCATCAATGGTTGATATGAGAGTTTAGCATCTCTCCAGCTCAGCTGTGGAAGTGCCTGTGTGTTGGCTTACAAGAAGAACAGAGCAAAAATTCTCATTTGAATCCTTTTTTTATATTTGTGTGCGTGAAAAACAGGGAATCAGCAACGCTAAAATACTTTTAAATTCTCCTTGGCTGAAGCAACTTGTTCACACAGAGAAAGAGAGGCTGAATATTCCTGAGTGTTTCAGCCCTGTATTTTCCAAGTGTGTCATTTGACTGTCTTTGCTCGCAGTGTTTCATCCTGATGTTTTCAAAACAGGAAATGTTGTTTTATTTCACTTGACTTTGTTCTGAATTTTCCTTCTTTTTTTGTTGTTGTTTTGTTTATTTTTTCATTTCCTTTTAATCTAAATGAAAATATGGTTTGAAACACATACAGCATCTTCACCCTCAAAGGATTTCTTTTCTAATCTTCCAGTGTACCAGCACTTTGGGGCGGGGGAAAAGATTATGTTCACTCAACTGCAGTTTATTTTCTCGTTCTAGACCTGCCATGGAGAAAACCCCTTATTTACAAACATGGGTCAGTGTAGACCTGACCTGTGGTGGCTCAAGGCTTCTCAGCCACGTATGCAAAACTAAATGTTGCTGGGCAAGGGTGCCAGCTCAGGGCTAAGCCTGGCTCCAAGCACTCCTGCAGAGGGTAGGGAGTGGGGAAGAACCGAAGCTGGCATGGAGAGACAGGAGAGATCCCTGAAGAGGGAGGTCAGCAGCGCTGCCTGCCCTCCCAGCATCTGGGGATGGGCAAGCAAAGGCTGATGGTGGGATGCTCATGGATGCTGTCGCCGTAAAAACTGGGGTGCTGCCCTATGGGGGTGACACCTATACTTCTGGGCTGAATTTTGGAGGAGGGGAAAATGAAATTATCTCCACGCCTCCTGTAAGATACAGCCTTAATTTATTATCTGTCTTCTTTAATCACATTTTTTTAAAAGCCTTCACCTTCGTCTCTCTGCTGCCTGTAGGCAAAGCTCCAGGGAGAGCCTCCTCCTCCTTATTGTACGAGTAGGGTTTGGAAAACAGAGACAGCTCATAGAAGGAATCACAATCTCATCAACTAAAGGCGGTTTAAGAGTAGATATTTTGGGTTTGAGTGTTTGAGATACTTGCACATGACAGGCTGGCCTTGCTGTCCCGGCTTGTACAGGAAATCAGTCAGGCATTTATGGGTGCTCTTGCCTTGGAGAAGATGTCAAAATGATTGTAGCCCATTAAAGACAGTCTAATATACCTTGAGGTTAACTTACACACTGGTGACGAGTGCGGGGATTTCCATAATCGTTTGGCAAGTGTCTTCTCTATTTTTGCAGACAACTATTGATATTCATAGCATAAAAATTGGTTTTTCAGCTGAAACCCCCGTGCAATCAATCAGGGACACAGTCTATCAAGTGTCTCAGTCAGCCTGTAGTCATTACTATCTTTTTTTTTTCGATCGGAGACGTTTGGGATGACTCAATTTCTCTAATCTTGTAGCGTTCTCTCTGTCTTTAGAGGGGAATTTGTAATTGTTGAATTATTCTTGGCCATCCTTCATTTGGAATTTATGTTGTAATTTCAGCAAAAGCCAGACCTTGTACGGCAGTTTTCATCTTTTTCAAGGCTGCTTCTATTTCTTGAAATGCTGGAGGGTTTCCAATTATTCCTTCTGGTCGCTTTGGATGTGAATTGTAACAGATCATCCCAGAGTCGTGGTTCAACATTGTTAAGCTTATCAATATAAATATAATGTTACACCCTTTTTAGATAATTGGGGCTAGGTGTGAAAATGTGACCAATTTATGCATAAATTGGTCCTACACTTCTCTTTTTTCCCTTATCAGAAAGAATCTCCTCAGGAATGGGTTGCAGACTGTTCCTTGTCAGGGCTTCTTCTATACCTGTTAACGGTTGATTAGGTTGTTATATCACATTTCAATACCTGCTTAACCTGATGCCAGTCAACTATGCAAACAAAATTCACTAAGGCAAACAGGAGCCTCCGAGCTGGAATTGTAAGGCAAAAAAAGCAGAAAAAAAAAAAAAAAGGTTTGATACATCAGCTACTACTGAATGAAACAACGAAGCCTTATGAATCTGCATGTCGGAAGCGCACTCGATCATAAGTGAAAGTGAAAATGAGGAATGGGGTGACCAGCAGAGGAGCCTTCCACCCGCCCTTTCATGCCTGCTTGTGTGCAAGAGTTTCTTTGCCAGCCCCACGCACAGCAGAGGGCAGTTCCAGGGGACAGGTGAACAGGTTCCCTTACTGGTTTATGTCCCGTTTCCAGTTGGTATGTGCCACAGCACTTCTTATTTTGTCTTTCTCGCTGTGCAGGCTCGTTTGTAGCCTATCATTGTGATGAAGTGAAGGATAAAATTACACCAGGGGAGGTTCAGACTGGACATTGGGAAGAATTTCTTCACTGAAAGGGTGGTCAGGGATTGGCACAGCTGCCCAGGGAGGGGGTGGAGTCGCCATCCCTGGAGGGGTTTAAAAGATGGGTGGTTGAGTTCCTTAGGGACACGGTTTAGTGGGGACACAGGCACGGTTGGACTCGGTGATCTCAGAGGTCTCTTCCAACTTCTGGTTCTATGATCACACTGGGAGCCTGCTTCGGGACCATCACGTGGGTCCAGGCAGGGGGCTAACCCAGCCTGCTCAGACCTGACTCAGCCCGGGGGCTTCATTATTCCTGTTGACCCAAGCCGCCCGGAGAGAGGGCTGGCACGGGCGGTGCTGTGGTCCCCACATCAGTGCGCTGCGCTGGAGAAGGGGCAGCCGCCGGCTGGCCAACTGGGCTCCAAGGCTTCGGACAGGGACCAGAGGGAATGATGAGGGAGGAGTGAGAGAGGGACTGATGCCTTTAGAAATATTATGAATAAGAGGGTTGGAGTAGGAGAAATTTTGCATTTGAACACAATTATTTCTGGATTTCTTTAGTGAGCGTGCTTAGAGCAAGGCAAGTGCATTGGAAACATTTTTCATACTCATTCAGTGCCTGCTTTGGATTTATGGTTTGAGGCATGTGAATACTTGCTCTAAAACATCTATAGAAAAATATCAAGCCACATTCTCAAACAGTTCTGGTTTTTAAATTTTTCTGTTAAGAGCTCAGCATGTTTTAATGAACGGCATCATTATCTGGTCCCTAATACTGGTCCTTTTTGGTCAAAAGGGGATTGTTTAGAAATATAATTGCTACTGGATATGTCTTGGTGGCTATGGTAAAATTCAAGAGCAGAATGTTTGTTTGCATAGCTCTATTTATGTGGATGATCCCATGCCTAAGCAATTTCAGCATCACCACTGTGAACGCTGCATACATGCTTAAGCCCAGGAGCACAGTTTCAAGGTGAGGATTTCATACTGGGTTGGATATTTGGCCCACGTAGTTTAAGAAAACAGAGAATCTGGTGATATGCATTTAATAGCAATATAAAAATAAAACCCAATAAAAATAATGAGAATTATATTTCTATTGGGAGAACATTAAAGCCATAATGGTGCAAATGGGCTTTGGATAATTGATAATACTGATGCAGAAAATTATTTTCAGTTTCCCCTCCTTTGTAGTAAAATACAGCTGCGTTTAAAGAGGAGGGAAAAGAAATTTTTTGTTGTTCTACGGGCAAACAATAACAGGGCTCTGACCAGCACCACTTAGCAAACCTCAGAGCCACACTGGAAATTAAGGCAAGAGTTTGCTGCCTTGGCATCCAGAGCAGCAGCAGGGCTGGTTCCACCTTGGGAACCGTGGGCTGGTGAAAGCGTGTCGCCTCTTGGCCACAGCCTTGCTGATCTCTGCAAACCCAAGCAAAGGATAATCACTCTTAATCTGTGTTTTTACTGAACCAGTGTCTTGCTGCTGCGGCGGCAGTTCTGCTGCAGCTGTGGAGCCAGCGGCGGCTCCCTCAGCTGATTTGCATCGGGTCTCTCCACAGCTATCTTCCTTTGGCAACTCGCAGCCCGCAGCCCCGGGGAAGAGGAAAAGGAGGCTGTCTCATTTCTCTCCTGCCACCGCCGTAGGTAATGGGGCTTCATCTGTTTAGTGCTGGGGCAGCAACTTGTAATGGCTCTGCAGGAGGGTGGAGTAAAGGATGATCTGGCCCTCTGTGTTATTTGGCATCACTGGTTTTACTCGTCACTCGCTGAGCTAATTAACCGGTCTACAACCAGTCACCACCACAAACTGATGAGGATTTGCCGGGTATGACATCTTGTCATTTCCGTCGCACCAGCCTTCTGTCTGGGCTCGTTGACGGTGAAGCAGATGTGGACGATTTTGTCCTGGTTAGACTTACGAGAGACCCATCCCATCACACAGATTCCCTGCAGTCCATCCAGCACCATCATAAAGCACCGAAATGCAAAGCAGCAGATTTGACTAACGAAAGGATGTTTTGAAGAGGACACTTCCGTGCTCTCGGGGTAAGCGTAGGCTGAAGTGGGCAAGTGCTTACAGAGCCACGGAGTAAAGGAAAACATATGCAGGTGGCAGAAGTGCCAAAGCAAAATATATCCTATAAACAAAATGATCAAGAAAGAATTTGCTCCAGGCCAGCTGGACTGGCCAGCTAGGCAGTCTGTAAGGGACCGTGTTCTGCTCTTCGTGAGCTCGCCAGAGTGCTGGATTTTTAGATGAAGTCTCTAAATATTCTGCTTTCTCCAGCGAAGCAAAGGGAAGCGATAAGTCAGCGTAGCTGAAATTTAAAACATAGACTTGGACTCAAAAAAATAAATCTGGATTTGTTTCTAGTGTTAGAACAGAAATGTTGTAATTTCTCTTAAAACTCATTTAGTTTTTCTGTGCTTTGTTTTCCTCAACTTATAAAGGGATACCTCTATTTAGTTGCCTGGATTGTTGCACGAATGATTTTTCCACTGAAACTAAGATAATGTAATATTTATAAAGCGTTTTCAGATCATTGAGTAGTAGACAATTTGGAAACCTCTTCTATTGTGCTGAATCTTAACGAAATCTCTAGTTTCTGACAAAGGATGTCTCTTCATGTTTTGAACAAGGAAATGGTTGTGGTTTAGTGTTTACAAGCCAGTCAGTATTTGGTTGGTTCTATAATTGAAGAAGTTAAAGAAAAGCTTGGAAACGTGTTACTGAGGCACAGCCACCGACCATAAACCAGGATAACCAACGGTGTCCCTGGAAAAGTCTCAGTCATGGAGGCTCATGACATTTTGCTGGGGGTTTGTTGTTTTTAACAGTGTAGATGGGAGGAGATTAAATGTTCTAATTTATTTTGTCTGTTGGGCTAATCATTTGAGCCATGCTTTGACAGAGAATCAACACGGTTCTTAAAAAGTAGGATGGTTGGCCGTGCATTCGGGGACACAAATTCACCAGTGTTACGGCCCATTCATGGGATTTAGTTGGTGTTAGTAAAGGAATACTCGTAAACAAGGTAAGGTACCTTTGTTTTTAAAATATGTGCCCTTTGAGAGCAGCCTTCTGCTGGGTGTGTTATTGGTCATAATACAGTAGGGGTTTCTTTGTCACGTCTACAGCTATTTCCTCCATTAGTACTGCAAATGTACTCTTTGGGGCTTTTCAGTGCACCCTTTTGGCAGCCTTTCATCCTGGGAAGCACACAAAGCAATGGTTCAGACCAAACGATAAAGGGTAACAAAGGCAAGGACGGGCACCTCGTGCAAACACCCTGCTGTTCACTGGTAATAGAAAGGGAGAGTTGGTTTCCCTTGCAGCTTCTGGTCAGCTGCTTAAGGGTAACCACCCACAAGAGGAGAGAGAGGCTATGGAGAGCAAGGACAGTCTGAAAGGTGAATATCGCGATATCCCATCCGGTCTCTGCTGCAGGCTCTGGTGCTGCGTTGTGGGCTCACAAGCGATGGCAAGCGTGGGCTGACAGATAAAGCATGGAATTTAGCACAGGGAGCAATCTATGCTCGAATCTTACTGCGGCGTGTTATCTGACTCCACTGACTGCAGCACGTGACTGAATTAAAGTGAATGATGAAATTATGTACAGTCGTTTTCATAAGCAGAAGTCAGTTACAAAGTGCTTCCAGATGTATGTTTAATGTATTTCTGTTTTATTATGGTGTCTGCTTGATGTACGTGGTCCTGACTAAATGGTTAAAAACACTGCGATGTGTACAGAACTATATTGTACTCAATTTTTTCCAAAAGTGTCAGTGTTGATAACTAGAAACTGAAATACTGCAATCTAATCAACAGTGCTTTTATGGGCCTATGAGCATAGGCTTTTAACATTTGGGTAACTCTACTGTTTGTAGACATAAAAATAAATGGTCCTAAAATTATTTTAGGATTGTAGGTTTAATATAGGGAACTAGATAAAGCCACAAAAATAAATCAGAGTAGAATTATTTCTGGCATCGCATCTGCCAGGCCCATCAAGAAACAGATATTTTACATGCCTGCTTCATGGGATTCAGGAAACCAGCACTCTGCTCAGCTGGATTGCTCAGGTGGGCTCACAGAATTTATCTCCTTGGCTCTCCGTTTTCTGGTGTTGTTTTATGGCCTACAGCCGTCCCGTTCTGGTTTAAGATCCTATCAGGTGTCACAAAGCACTGTATCCAGAATGGCCAATACTTACAGCCTTCAAGTCCCAGCGTAGGACGTATTGCTGGAGAATAGGTGGGTGTGAGTCTGAAAGAAGGGTTGGTACCGCGCAAACGCTCCATCGCGCTGTTAGCAGACACTGTCACTTGGTTATGGATCCTATGTGAAACAGGCATTTTGACGCTCAAAGGTACAGGATCAGTTTTCTAAAGGAAAAAGGTCCATCTAAGAATCTTAGCTCCATCTGAATCTCAGTGTTAGGTTTTATTTTTTTCCCACGTGGCGTTTAACGCAGTTGCAGACGGTGGGTTTGCTGTGTCCAACACTAGTGTAGGGTTGGGATAAAAGTCGGCTGGCTCGACGTTGCAGCCTTCTTGGAGTCCAGAGCAGTGGGCTCTGTGTCTGCCAGGGGAGTCAAGTTTACCCTGTCTGGAGAGGTGGACTCTGTTGGCAGTGGGTGACCGAGCCCCAGGGCGACCCTCAGCCCACAGCACAACTGCCACAGAGAAGCGCGAGGGATTTTTGCAGAGGTCAAAGCTCCAAGCACATGGATTTAGGCAGAGACTAAAACTCTGGTCACTGACATTATTTATTCCTGGACTTCACGATCGTTACTTTTCTTATCACTCTCTGGGATAATATTACATATTGTTTGCTTTTTGTTTTCCTCTTTAACCATCTTTGCTCTTTTGCTGGTGCCTTTGTTTTTCTTTACTTTTTTCCCCTTCCACATTTCCCTCAGGGAGCAAACTCAGGAGAACCAACCTTTCCCTTCTCCTTCTTATCTGCTAAGATTATTAGCTGTTAAGTAGGACCGTTGACATGTAAAGAGTGATAATTGACCCTAATTAGACGAAACAGGCTGCAGCAAGGGTGAAGAATTTAGTTTCTCACAGGTGGTCTTGTAAGAATTTGGTTTTGCAGGCAAAAAAAGCCCAACGAATAATCATTTGTAGCGAGATGATGTATAGAGATTTCTCCTCCTCATGGGTGAGAATTTACACTGTGTAAAATAAAAATTCAGTTTCTTAAGAGTCTGAAATGTGACTATATTAGACGGGCCCGATCTGGCCCAAGGGCATCGTGCTTTAGGTGGCTGCTATTTAGAGATCAGGGTGTATCTGATTTAAATTACCCATGTAAATAATACCTTCTGAGATCCAGAGTGATCACCGTGGAAAGGACAATCAGGCTATTGACTCCGATGCGATCACCCTTGTAGTGAACCGTGCCCAATTCCTCAGTCCATAGAAGATGCCAAAGTTTACAGTGCTGCTCAAAGCCATGGCAGGTAGGTTTGAATAAGCCCCACGATTCTCACAATCTTTTTTTTTCTTTTCTTTTCTTTCTTTCTGCCTTTGTTCGTCTCTCTGTCTTTCTTTCTGTCTTTCTGTCTTTCTCCTCAGTAGAGCTCACAAGTTCCATACTTGTTAATTTACTTGGAAGACTTAATTTCTTTTCAGCAGGACGTTATTCCTAGTGCATTTGCTTCCCTTCTACTGTGCAATTCACCAGATGGAGTCAGACGTTCTTATGTTTTTGGCTGACTGTTGAGATGGGGAGGAGGGAAAGAGGGAAGCTGGAGGCGACGCTTCCCTCAGGTAGCACAGCTGGAGATGGGACACCAGGGCAATGGACCGAGCCTCCGAGCTGGCAAGGAGAATCTGCTTCCTGAGAGCCCTGTTTGGTCCTTAAAACCTCCAAAGCTGATGGCTCGAGGGTGAGGTGGGCACCTCTGTCCCAGGGCAGAGCAGCTGGGCACTGAGGTTTGGTTCCTCACCCCTTCGTGGTGCAGAGACTACCTGGGTGAGCTGGGTTGGGATGAATGAGGAGCTCGGCCCCTGGGATTTGTGGCGCTGTACGGTGTAGAGCTGTTCAATCTCTCTGCCTTGCCAGAGTCTTCTTTACTCGAGAGGGTCAAAGCTTGAATTCAGTGGACTACCAGGATGAGCAAACTGAATCAATACACAACGCAGTATGAATTTAATATATGTAAGCTGCACGGCATTTTTAATCAGCTATATATTTATTGTAGTGAAAAGCAACAAATTACAGTACCACTAGCACACAAAAGCTTATGGTATTCCATTATTCTTAATTAATAGGTAAGTGCAAGCCTTTTTTATTTATACTGGGGGAGATCTTGTTACTAATTTGATTGCAAATGTATCTGTAAAAAGGGAAAAAATGTATATCTATTTATTTTGCTAGTTTAATAATAGAGCACTCATTCTTTCCTTTTAGTTTTTTGATCGTTACTTGGTTTGCAATCAAATATTAGCGTGGTGGGTTTGCATATATTTCAAAGACGTCCACTCTTTAATAAGGAAAACAAACCTGTCTGTAACAAATAAACAAACAAGACAACTAATAAAAAGCATCTGGAATCTAAAATGAACACTGGAAGCGATAATGTAAGCACAGGTTCCCTGGGTCCTTTTACTTGGAATCCAGTTGACAAATCTATTATGGGAATGATGAATAGATCGTTGAGAAATGCGTGAGTGCAGATAATGTATTTGGCTGATCCCTTCAGTGATCTTCCTTTCCTTCCATGTGGGTAAGCAGGCAGGGATAGATCCCAACAAAACCTTCGAGTCTTCATTTGGAACAACGTTGTTAATTCTGGGGAGGTGAAACCAACTGTGTCAAGTAATTTTTATCCCTTAACAGAATTTAACTGTTCCATAATTAGCTATTACGATCTTCACATACTTTCCACATTAAGATCACAAAGCTCTTGGGAAAATTTAAACTAAGTCTTAAAAAACAGAAATTTATATTTAATATATTAAATTGTGGTTTAGCCTTTCCCATGTGGCACCGTCTGGAGCTGGGGAAGTTGACTTCTGAATATTATCCTGCTTCACTATGTATTATATGATTTGGGAGATGGTTTTTTGAGATGCTATTAAAAACAAAAGATATCATAGAATGGTTTGGGTTGGAAGGGACATTAGAGCCCAACCACCTCCCACTGGGTCAGGGGGCTCAGAGACCCATCCAGCCTGGCCTTGAACACCTCCAGGGATGGGGCAGCCACCGCTGCTCTGGGCACCCTGGGCCAGGGCCTCCCCACCCTCAGAGTAAATGGCTTCCCAATATCTGAATAAATATGAAATATTTAATATATTTAAATAAAAATAAAATAATGGAAATATCTTGATATTTAATTTTAATTCTATCTCTTATAGGGAGTTTGACAGATTTTGACGAACACCGTGAGAAAGAGCTCCTAATGTAGCCATGGTGGAGACTTGACGTTCTAGCAGAGAACTGCAGGAGGTATGGGATCTCCTGAAGGCAAGCAGTGGAATCATTTTTATTCTAAGAGTACCCAAAAAGTTTTCTTCAGAGGAAATTGTGAGTACGCTGTTTTACTGAATTGTTTATCCGGATCATTTTAAATACAGATGCCAGCGTGGAGGTGGGTGACTGACTTAGGCTACCAGAATGTGAAAATTCAGTTCTTAACTGCTTTGGAAATTCTGTATCGATATGCATCACCACAACTTATAACTTAGAATTCTTATAGTCTAAAGTTTGAATGTTCATGCCCTGGTTTCCTGTAGGATGTCGTTATTGGTGACCCTGTTGTAACAGAAACCCGAAGTTACCTATTTCCTTCTAATTGTCCTGAAAATCTCACGTGGTTTTTTTAGGGCTGTTCGTCCGGGCTGCTTTGCTTTGTGCAGCAGCTCGTTGCCTGAGAGAAAGGCTGTTCTGCCAGAGACGCTCCCTTTGTTTATGGGTAAGGAGTGTGGGGCGCTTACTAATTTCAGAAGTAATCCTTGGATGTCTTGGTGTGTCTCCTCCTCCACGAGGAGTACCTGACTGAAGGATTAGCGTCCCAACGGGGCAGAGCACCGCTCTTTGGGTTGGAAGGGCCCTGCTAAGCCATTTTTGTCTGCACGGTGATGGCAAAACTTTGCTGAAAGTAACAACTCACACAGCAACCAAAATACGCAACCCCCTCCCTCTGAGTTTCCAGGGCTTCCTGCTGGGAGTGAGTGCGAAACGACGCTGCAAAACTTGATCAAGAGCTGATAATTGAAAAGATGACGTGACCTCATTGGAGAAGGGTTATTTCCTCCCGTGCCCCACACTTGTGTAGTTGGGAATAGGACACATCTTGCCGCTTTAACTTCAGGTGTGCGTGTCTTGTCTGGTCCTTGGAAGTGAGTGTGTACAGGCAGAGCGTAATTGGCAGCCTGTGACACCCTTGTCTGCCAGTCTCTCTCTAAATGCAGCGGATTTCAGCCTTTATCTAGTGATGGCTGTTACCTGGGAGAAGCCCAGGGCCATCTCAAAGGGCTTGTAACGGCTAATTGTGCCTGTTAGGACGAGCAATTAGCTGGGGATCTCTCCACCACCAGACACCCACCAGCTTTCAGCTCTTTTCACTCCCGTTCAGTGAGCTGTGCCGAGCAGAGTGGGCAGGGACAGGTAGGCAAGCGCCAGCGCACGCGGCACGGCCGCCGGGGAAACATAGACCCTGGGTTATAATAATACACCAAAACATGGCCTGGGTATCACAGAGACAAAGCAGCGAGTGACCCGTCCGTCACTTACAGGTGTAGCCGGACCGCTTGTACGGGCTATGCTTCAGCTTTAAGGAAACAATAAAATCTAATTACATATAGGTTATAAAAAAGATCACGTACATATGGTGGTTGCTGGTTACCATGGTGCAAACAATGGTTTCAATGGAAACATGAAGCAGAACATCAGAGAATTAAGATAATAAATCAGTTTCATTGAATAATAAAGCTTTGCACTTACCCATTAATTAAGGATAATCGTATGCCATAAGCTTTTGTGTGCTAGAAGTAATGTGTTACTCTTTACCATAAATATGTAGATGATTAAAAATTCAATACACCTTACAGGTAGCAAATTCATACTGTCCTCTGTACACATTACAGAAGAAAGATGTAGGAGTTCTTTTTATGCTTATTATTTTTTGGATTGGGATAGAGCGTTTCAATTATCCAACAGAATTTGAAGTTCTGATAGCAATGGTAAGACTTGAGAAAAATCTATGTCTTGAAATCTTCATGAAAATCTTTAAACATCGATGCCATAAGTCAAAAATATCTACAAATGGTCAAAAAACCAGGCTGGGCTTGTCTGCCACATCTGGTTTCCAATAGTGAATTGAGACATAGCACGTCATGCAACACAGCGTAACACAACGCACTCTGAGCTTGTATTGACTCTTCCACTGGATACAACTTCAGGTGCTTTATAATCCCTAACAAATGCACCTTAAAATCCTATTGAACTTCATAGGCACTTGAGAACAAATGTCTTCAGACCAGCAATAGCATCTGATTCTCAGAGCAAGGCAGGGGGACCCTGCCAGATCCACGGGGCGCGCAGACTGAAGGACAGGAAGGCTCTGCCTGCTCCTGGGGGCTGAGGGCAGAGAAAATTTGCGGAGCCAGTGCAGGGCGTGTGACCTGTGGGAATGATCCCCTATCCCAAATGAACAGAAATGAAACCTTTCAAAAAATTAAACCCCTACCACTCTCAGGCCTTTTTTTCCCCCCCTTTATCTCTGAAGTGGCATTTCCAGGGTGAGTTTTCAGATGGGGAACGCTGAGCCTCAGGCTGAAGGGGTGGTGAGCGCAGGCTGCACGGACCCCAGACCCCACGCTGTGGGCTCTTGCCCAGTGCTCTGTGGGGCAGCCCGGCTCCTTGGCCCCGAGTTAGATGTTCAGCAACACGTACAGCCTATTTTTTGTAGGAAAAAAATTAAGGTCTTGGCTATGTTTTTTTAACCCATGTAAAATTTATGTATTTGCCTTTAAGTCCCTGTCTGTCTCTCTCAAATTGTTCCTTCCCATCTCTCAGTGCACCCTTTGTCCTGACAAATATTTTTTTTAAATTATATTTTTGGGAAAATACTGAGGAAGTGGAAGGCCCAGAGCACATCCATGGGCAAAACATGTCGGGCAAAACTGCGGAGCCAGCAAACAGACGGGCTGACCAGCGCACAGGACAGAGCCCCGGCATTCCAGCCCTGGGATCACAGCTCGGGTCCCACCTGAAGCAACAGGAAAAGTAAGTTTGATCAGAGTTCAGCTCTTGCACCAAATGGGTGGATGAGTTTCTTAGGGCCATGGTTTAGTGAGGGGACAGGTATGGCTGGACTCGATCTCGGAGGTCTTTTCCAACCTGACGATTCTCTGATTCTATAAAACCATCATATGTGACGCAGTAGAGTTTTGACTATTTAACAGCCTCTGCTGAAAAGTGTGGTTTTGTTTACACGCAGCTTGAATTTTCTTGTAGACCGGGTGAAGGGAATTCCTGTGCGCTGTGAACTGATCCTACAGCGAGGGCAGCGCGAGAGGAGCTTGTGCTGCTAACGGCACGTCAGCCCTTGCCAGAAGGCATGGAAACTGCAATGCTTTAATGCTTGTCAATACATGAATGGATATTTCCCAGAGCATTAACCCGAACTGCACAGATCTGTGCGTAAAACATGCACAATGCAAAGAGCGAGTGAAAGCCTCTTCTCAATTTTCAAAGGAGAGCTGGGGGGGAGAAATAAATTGAAGAGAAACAAATCCAAATCCTTCCAAACTGAGCTTAAGTGTTAAACATGACCTTTGGATTTAAGAACCTCAAATTTTCGCAGGAAGTTGAAAACACAGTGGCTGGGGGAACTAAAGAACAGCAGGAACAGATGCCATTATTTGGCACACAGTGGGGAGAGCAGCAGAAAAGGCAGTCTCTGCAGAAGACTCTTTCCTTTAACGCTCTTTGTTTTCTCTTGGGGAGATAAGGGTAGGCACCGCGTGAGATTTGCTCCTCGCATCAAAAGCCTGGGGGTGGGGGAGAAGGGGAAGGTTAAAAATATTTTAAGAACCCCGTCATAAAAAAATGTCGTTATCTGGTTTCCAGTGCAAGATGGTTTGGTTTGTGAGGAGGGGGACACACTGAGCAGAGAGCCTGCGAGGGGTTCCTACAGATGAACTGCAACAGCCTCTTGCTGTCAGGGAAGGAAAGACCTGGGAAAGAGAACAAGTAGTCTGCAGGCTTTGTCAATTAGGCTTGTATATCCATGAAGGAATCGCATGTGAGATTCACTGCAGCCCCGGTTCCTGGGGCAGAGGGATGAGCCTGGCTCCTGGTGGGTGAGGTCACCCTCTCCGCAGCCCCTGGGACTGGGGAACCGGTGCCGAGGGCAGGTGAGGGAAATGCACTTTTCTTGCCCGGCTGGGACGCAGACTTGAACACACAGAGGTGAAGCACCCATTGTAGTTTCCTTCAGCTTCTGCGTTGCTGTGAGCATGAGCTAAACCCAAACCCCACGCTTTGCACTTCCTTGGGACTGTCACGTCCTTCGAATCATGGGAGCAAGTCCTGAAGTGCCGCTTTGACCACGGAGAACGGAGCAAGAACATCGCACCCCCACGTGCTGCGGAATCCACAGGAGGGTCATTGGTTGATATTTGTTCCTGTTTCTGAGCGAGCAGAGGGCTGCAGACTTCACACCAAAGGTAATAAATGGTAGAGGGTGAGGACCCAAGATGGGCAGAGCAACCACTCAAACAATTATTCAAAGAAATCACTCTTCACAAGGTTTCGTAAAACCCAGTCCATCTGGGGACACTTCTTTTACATGAAAGAGGTTGAATACTCCCACCAGGGGCAGGGTGGCTGTTCCTGTAGAAGCCTGTTCAGAGAGGTGGGATCAAGGAATCCCTAAAGAGTGGTGTCTCTCTGGGGAAGGAGGCAGGGATTATTAGAAGGCTTGCACTTCTGAAGGTAGCGCTTGTGTATAGTGATAGCCTATCTTAGCCAACGCTTTCAGGATACAAACTAAAGTTTTAATGACCCTATAGGCATTCCCAGCTCAAAACAAAGCCCTAGGAAGCAAAGATAAGATGCAGGGGACAGGAGAAAAAACCCCAAACTATAAAGGCTTTTAGAGAAAGTCAACAAAGCATCAATCGGGCTGTGTATCAGGTCATTGTTAAAGTCTCCTTACTTCGTAAATTCCTGAAGCTTTGGAGGTGAGGCCAGTGGCCTTACTGACCAGGACTCGAATCCCTGGTTTTGTTGTGCTCACAGGTGGCAAATTGGCACAGGGTGTCCTGAATGTTGTGGTGAAACCAAGCAACAGGATGGATCTGTGCCGTAGCGAAGCATCAGGCAAACAATTTATTGGAAAGGAACAAGCAAAGAACCATTTCATTTTTTGAGGGCATTTCCTTTAGCTTTATCTTGTTTCACTGAACACCCTTTACCGAAAAATCACTTTGGATTTTCTGAAGTTTTGCTCAGAACAAAAGTACCTTCCTTGGGTGCAGGTGACACGCTGTGCAGCTCAGATGAGCCTGCCAAAGGTTCACGGCACAGCTTTCAGTATGCAAATTAAGTGAACCCATGTTTCCCAATCCCTTTATGTAACTAATTGGCAAATGCAAGTAAATGATTCATGCTCTGAAGCTGTAAAACACTTAAGTGTTTATATTTAGGCACACAACAGCCCTATTGAAATTTGTGATGTTACTTAACTCGCTTGAAGTTTTAAAATGTCACTGAAGTGATCTGGAGACCCTGGGATGCAAAGAAACTGTGTGTGGCCCGCCCCACAGCACTTATTTCCCTCCTCACGAGGTGTTAAAGCCTATAAATATTTATTCATAGCTGGTTTTTACATGGTGTTTCAAATGCAGCTCAGTTTTTACCACCTCTTCAGTGGGTCTTAAGGCAGCTATTTTAGGAACCAGCCGGTTGTGGTAGCAGCCCAAGAGTAGCAATGCCTATAGGAGATGCCTAAGGTGAGGTAAAATGCGTATAACCCATGCTGAAAGCTTTTAAGTTAAATTTTATTGGTCCTCTTACTTTATGTGTATGTGTAGGCCATTGGGTGCGATTTGCATGCCGGTCTTTTTAAGCCTGATGTGTGCTTTAATGTCACAGATCAGGCTGTTGGAAGTTGCTTTAAATGTAAATAAGAATTAGCCCTTTAAAATTGATTGGTCTAGTGATATACAAAATATATAAAATAGAGATACACAAAAATGTAGAGTGAGTGAAAGGACTCGTATGCCTAACAACTCGCAGAAAGACCTGCAGGCATTTCTCTTTTGTAGGCAGAACTTGCTCCACAATTAAAAGTGTAGGTGAAACGAGACGTTTTGTTCCACGTAAAAATATTAGTTTGGCAGTAGTTTGTCATTTCCTAGATTTGCTCTCAGCCAAAAGCTCTGTGATGGTCTGAAACATTGGAGGCTGCTTGTGTTTAGTATGGACTGGTGCCTTTTGTCATTTGAGGAAAAAAAGCCCGGAATGGCAATGGAAGCTATTTTGCTAATGTTTTTATCTATGCTGCGACTGCCATCAATAATACATAACAGTTCCATTGACATTGCATCCTGTCCAATGGACCCACTGACCTGATTCAATGTCAGCTGAAATGCCTCGTACATCATAAACATACATGAATTCTCACAGATCCATTATCCCCCCGCCCGGCCCAGCAGTGCCAGGGACCCAGTGCTGAGCCAACAGGAGTTCGGATTCTTTTCTTCAGTTTCTATTTTCTTCCACACTATGAAAGAGCAACTCCACGCTTTGTGAAACGTAACTGGGAGACCCCTATGCATTCTCTGAATACATGAATGATAATGATGTCAATAGTCTTTCAGATACCAGGCTGATAAGAGCGTGGTATAAAAACCCCAGATAAATACCTCATACCTTGTCAGGAGAGCCTGCAAACCTGATATGTCATTCTGTCTTATTGTGCAAGAATATATGAATCATAATATTCCTATTAACATTGTACAAAGTCTGCAGCAGTTGCAAACTGCGCCCGATGACAATACAACTTTTATAAAAATATGGCTATTTAGCATGCGCCCCTGCTGTGATTTCATTGCCACTAAAAGCAAAGGGAATGTGAATGAGAAGTATTCCGAGGCTTACAGTTGCTCCCCCGAACAGTGCATTGCGACGGTATATATTTGTTTTACTACTGAGCCTGTTTAGCAGTCAAACTGTAGGAAATTGAATATACACTTTCTGTATAAAAATGATATGCTTGGTTAGTGATACTTTAGAAGAAATAAGTGCATCAATCATAGAATAGGAGGTTGTCAAGGCTTTATATGTAGCAAAAACACAGAACAAAGAATGTTATGCATGTTGGGCATCTTTTTACAAAAGTTCTATGGCAAAGTTAATTTACAATACACTGTTCCCTCCCTCTCTCCTCCCAAATTCTTCTAAAGAATCCTTCAAAGAAATCTGAGCGAACCATCACGCTCTCTGTTCTGACGTGTGTGTAATTACAAGATCATCCTCATTGTGAGTTTTCTGTTTGGTTGGTTTAAGGAGAAGAACCAAGGGCGCACACTCTTAATGCTGCTCCGCCATTCAGACTCAGAAGGGTGGTTTTCCTCACAAGTTAATGGGAAGAAGATGACTTCATGATTAGCCTGGTTTAGACAGGGCCAGATCCTTGGCAAGCAGCAATGGCTGCACCCAGAGGTTGTGTTGGAGGCTGAGCAGTTCTCAGGGCACTTCTTATAATTCTTTCATCATAAGAAGTTTGCCACCCCGGACGGAGGGCTCAGAGATGTGCGCTGCAGCTGACCCAGGCACCGTCGCTGGCCGGCGCTTCTCCTGGGTGCATTGCTCCTGCTCAATTTCCCAGCAGAGCCCTCTGAGCTGTGCAGACCCAACACACAACCCGTGCGATGCTCGAGCTCTCCTGACAGCATGTGAAAACCTATGGATGAAAGCTGCCACGAAGTGGCCTTTGGCTCTGGGCTGTTGCTTCGCTCTGCCTGATCGAGATCCCAGAGCGCGACACCCACCTGCTTCTGCCCAAACGCGATCTCAAATTCCCCGTTACAAAACAGCGTAACATTTCAGCTGGTGAAATGATTCCTGGATTTGCAACTCAGCAGGTCTTCTCTCGCTCTTCAGTCCTTCTTCAGGGCACCCATTCACCCTGTGCGTGGCTCCCTTCATTGTATGGATTTCTGCCACAGACACATGGCTCTCGTGATGCTGACGATAGCTCTTGCTCCCTTCTAAGAGATCTTTTATGGAAACGTAACCTTGCGTTGTAATGAAATACAACACAAAGACAGGAAAGACCCTTTTATTTCAGGAACATACAAAGACATCTTTTGAAGTTCACCTTAAATATCCTTGGTACCAATACAACTGTCCTAAATATCAAAGCAATTCCCGATCATTTCCGTTGTTGGTCAATATAAAGTCACAATTCTCAGAACTTCTGTGTCTAAATCTGTATTTAAGTGTTTCATTGGCCACTGCCTGGGTAACTTGTGTTCACTACTGGGGCGAACCAGCGCGAAGAAGTGTTGATTAGGCTACCTCAGAACTACTGAAGTGCATAAGTGGCCACTAATGCCTCATCACCTCTCTAGTTACCACATATAAACCTCCCTCCATTTGTCAGTAGTGGCACAAGAACTAGAAATATTCAGTGTTTCTTTTCCTTTCAAAGTGTAGAATGAGGAAAAGTCTGGGCTTGACGGTTTATTCTGCTGGGAAAAGTAAACACTATGAATTTTATCCACAGGTTTCCTGAACAGAGAGGACAATCTGGGTGTGACTGTGAACACTCCTGCAGTGGCCGGGATCCATGAGCAAGGACCATGAATGGAGAAACAAGAGTCCATTTATCATCCCAGTGCCACTTCAGCTTTTGGTACTTCTCACTTCTTCAGCCAGAGCTGTCCCTGAGGAAGTGCCGACAGTGCTTCAAAGGCAACCGTCTCCTCCAGACCTGGAATTTCTGTGGGAAGACCCATGTAAGAGTCACAGTGATGACATCATCTAATATTTTTATTCGCTTACCTTAACCCATTGGATTGTGTTTGTAGAATGGAGTGAAGGCACAGTAAAAGTGCTTTATCTGTTTGACTGCCTGGCATTAAGCAGTTTAGTATCACGAAGGTTTACAAAATCGGTGGGTTTTGATATATTGTCTTGAAAAAATAATATGCTTAACTGAAGCATGCGGACATATGGACGTTGTGTGTGTTGGGCGTAGTAATTTCAGACTGCTTTCCACACTAATCTCATTTTTGTTGATTTCATTGTTTTTAGAGCCCTTTACTTTCCCTTTAAATTAAACAGACCAAACCCAAATCTGATTTTTACCAGGACCAAACAGGTACGTGTGCAGGTATAGACAAGCTCTTGCTGCACAGGAATGTAATGAAGGTATTCGCAAAAATAGAAAACACCAGCTCTCTGTGCAACTGGGAGCTGAACTCTGTATTTGGAAGTATTCTTTATCCCAAAGTTCAGGGTGCAAGTAGGTGGAATTGAGTTTTCTTCTACAACATAGTTTTTAAGTGAAGTTTTCATGTAGTCTCGAAATAAATTGATTCAATGATTTACTCATTGGCCATCCTCCCCCCTCACCTCTGGCAAGGTGCATGCTTTTGTCGTTTCAGTATTTCGTCCTTATCAGTTTCTTAGCCCTCTTATGGGTTCCCTTTAGGGACATTGCGTAACAAATGATCCACAACACCTGTGCAAATTGAGGCAGAGGAGGGGGGGGTGGGGGTGATTTATTTTAGCTCTTTAACACCACCTTGGACTCTAAGCCAGCTGAGCATTTTTGTGACCCAAACCCAACATTTCTATTCACTGTGAAAGGGAATTACAATTTGATAAGTCTGCTAAAGCTATGCCAAGATGAATACCTTCGTGTTTTACAGCGAGGTTAACACGGCCACCAAAGTCTCTAACAGCACGCAGCCCGCTTGCAGCCTGGAGTGTTCTCCCAGTGAGTGTTTCGTTACGCTGTAAACTGATTTTGCAGGGCAGTTAAACCTTGTGCAATCAAAAACTTTCTGGGCACCAGACAGCTGCCTTTCAATAACCCTTGCGGAGGCACCATGAGCTGAAAACCTTGGAGCTTGTCAGGCTTTTCTGTAAATCTAGATAGCCTGAGAAATGAGTCTATGTACAGCTGATAAATTCGTTCTCACGTTGTAGATGCTCCGTATATACCTCATGGATGTGTTTACCATAAACCTCACGGGATGGCTGGAGGGCAGCCCTGGACAAAGGAAAAGTTACCATGTTAAGTCGCTACAGGAGCACCACAGCGATCTCTTGTTGAGGCTCACCAGGGTGGTCAAACTCTGTAAGGTACGAGCTCCACGCATTTCCATTATAGAGGACCGTGCTCTGTCTAAACACGGCAGGATTATATGAGGAGTTGCCTAAGGAGGGTGAGTTTGGCTGCTTATCTGCATGGGAATCGGGTTGTTTATTTCAAAATGTGCTATGAGCCATGTGCTGGATTTAAAACACTTTCAAGAAGATTTGACTCTATTTATTTTCAATATCTGTCTGTCACAGACAGTGTGCCAAGCTCAGTGTCTGGGAGAAGAAGTTCTGCAATACCTTAGAGTCTCAGAACTCAGTTTTGGAGTTTCAGAAAACCTCACTAGGAAGTGCCAGCTGTAGAAAGGAGCTCAGAGAGGGAGTCTACATTCAGCAAGCTCCCCAGTGTACTGCAGCCTAATTATATGTGCGGAATCTTAGAGGTGTATGGATCCCAACACCGCATCCTCATGGGTGCTGGGCAAGAGGGAGCACAGCCCAGCTGTGAGACTTGCTCCCAGCTCTGTCTCCTGCTCCTCAGAGAGCAATCCCCTGGCTGAACAACGCTGGTAGTGATGAACACGAGCCAGAGAAAAGCAGAGGAGCCAGAGGAGAAGGTAAATGCATAAATACTCAAAAAGTTTCTAAAAATATGAAGTACTAACAGCAAGTCATGTGATATACAGTGCTTTTCATTCTGGGACAATAGGGGATGATTCAGAAGTGGCACTGAAGCCAGGCTGCCGTACAGGCACTTATCAGGCAGCAAGCGGCATTTTTCATGTTAATGGGAGAAGCATATTGTGTGCAAACACTTCAGATTCCACCCTGTGCTTGTAAAAAGTACCCTGGGAGTTCCAGTGAACACAAGGAGAAAACAAGGCTTCAGTCCCCGAGATCTCCATCAAAGATACCTGAATAGGACAACTCCCCTCACCTGCCTGAACAGTTTGAAAGGCCTGGGTAACTTTGATTAGATCCAGACAGGTTTTTCCCAGATCTTCCAGCTATTCCTGATGTGACTTGTCACGTTTTCTTTGTTGCTTGTCTTTCTGCAGAGATAGGTTGCTATATAGATGCATTTTTCCCCTTTGTTATCAGTCCTGATGTGATAAAAACAGAAGAGAAACAAGGAGAGAGAGGAGAAACACCCAGAAAGTGTTTCCACACTGCAAAAGGCTGGTGTAGAAGAGTAAAAGATAGGACAAGTACTGGACCTCTGCTAAGGACCACTATCCAACAGATACTTCAGACTAACCGATCCGGTCTCTCTTGTTCTGAGTAGATTGGCTGCGGTGCAACTTCTGAGTCAGCCCGGGTACCCGACTGTGCCGCGGACTCAGTCAGAGGCAATACGATAACAGCGTAGAAGTTGCAGGAGGTGAATGCAATTGCTGGAAACGATATTGATGGCATTACTTATTTATTTAGTAGACAGAATTTAGAATGGGAATAAGGATTTGTCTGTCACCATCACATCAGCCATCAGTTCAGCACTGCCCTAGGCAATGAGTATGCTGTTACTAATTTTAGTTTGTTTTGTTGTCATTCAATCCAGATAATTTTTGAGGTTCATTTAGTTGCTGTTAATAAAAAAGAAAGACAGAAATACTGTGTCCTGACAAGGGAGAGTACTCAGAAATCCACTCCTGAAATCGCAGTCCCTTCAGTTTTTGCCAGTGACATGACAGCCAGTTAGTTATTTCCTTCAGAGACAGGAGCAACAGCTTGACTTCTCTTCATGACTTGGTGCTTTCTCGGGGGGGACCAATGTCACAGCCACATCCTGCGGGCTGCCTCGCATTTGCTGCCTTAGAGCGCTTCCGATGCTGGAGGGTCTGTGCTTAAGAGGAAGAGAGAGAGAGAAACATCAGAGGTAGCGTTCAAAATAATGCCTGAAGATGAATGCGTTGCCGTCCTGCGGAGTCTCTAGCACCGTCATTAGAGCTGACGGGTAGTGGGCTGGAAAAGGAAAAGGTGTCTTTGCTTAAGTTGTGATTAAACTGTGCAATTCACTTCCGTGGGAAAGTGAGTCTGGATTTTCTGAAACTTAAAAATACTCTGTCATTTCTTCACTTATTTCCATGTTATTTAGAGCTCAGTGGACAGGGAGAGCTCGGCTGACACAAGAGGTCACTTCCAGCTCACGATGGCTTTGGGGCATAAATTATTCACCTGCCGAAGAAATACTTTGTTCTTGCCTAGCACCACTCCTGTGTTGTCACCAGTTTACAGTTACTGAGTGTTTCTAAATCCTTCTGCTGCCCTGCCTGCTGCCTGTGATGTAGGTAAGAACAGATATATCCATCTTACAAACGATAAACGAGTGAGGCACTGAAGTTAAGCCACTGATCAAAGGATACACGTTAAGTCCAAAAGGATGGAGAAAGTTCTACAGGCATTTGGATGCTGGTCTCCTCCTCACATAATTGAGTTTTCCTGCTGTAAAATGTCCAAAACCAAGAGTCTGCAAAATACAGTGATTTTGATAGTGCAAAATACACCTGGCCCAAGCCCCTGACAGCACTGCGAAGATCCCAAGAGAGCTCTCGACAAGCAGGCTCTTCTAGAAAGGCACAGCAGTATCCGCAGCATCAGTGCAGCAGCCAGGAAACGAGCCAAAGTGGGCTGCCCTGCTGAGATTGCTGTGCTGCTTCCAGGGCTTCAGGGAGACCAGTGCCAGGATTTCGTGGCACTGCATCACGCTCTGCGTGCACCCGGATCTCCACCGATCTGCAGCCAGGAGCTCCCAGGAGCAGCAGCACAACGTGTGCCTAGAAAGGACAATGCTTTTTTTAGCAAGCACGGCTACAGTTTTAATTACGTTGAGGAGTCTTCCCTTTGTTTCACGCTAAGGATTCCTTGCAAACCCAGAAGCTTTTAGACAAGAGAAGCCCAGCTGATGGTGCAGTTTGCAGGGTTTTTCTTTGCTCATCTGAGTAGAAAAGCATTTGCCGGTCTCTCCTCACCAGCTCCCCATTCGGGACAACCAGAAACGTCAGTGTGCATGGGGGGAGCAGGAGAATGGAAAGCAGGCCAGGCTGGAACTGTTGAGAGTTTGCAGTGCTGTCAATTGAAATCAGAAACATCTACGCAACGCTTTTACACCGAAGAGCCGCCTTGCGTTCCTTTGAAAGCCCAGCAGAAGGGCAGCCTCTGACCCCTCCAGGTCCAAAGAGCTGGCAAGGTTCATTTCCTCATTGCACCGCGGCGAGGACCACCAGAGGTGCTGCATTGTGCACCAATAAGACATCGGTCACGGTCTCAGATGGAAATCCTATCTGGTATAATTATTTTGTATTAAAAGAGATGAAATTTTGATATGGAAGGCTAGAATGCTGTACGTCACTTTAGGCAGCCAACAGGATATTCATCTGTACTTTAATGGGCTTCATAACTTTGTTTGCATTCACTACAAGATAACTATTGCACATTCCTGAAAAATGACATCTTGCATGAAAAGACTTCAGAAAAGCCACAGTGCTGATAATTTTCCTGTGGAACAGGGAGGACAGATCTCTGTGGTTTCACAGACACGGACCGAGGCTCGCCTTTATCATTTTTAACTAAGTTGTAAATGCTGTCATGGCCACACATTAAAGGAAGTTTCTCTCAATGAACTATTTTACTCAGTCATGTGAAACTTGATTTATTCTCCTGAAACAGTCATAAAAAGGGCAAAAACTTCATCTGGGGAGCTTGTTTGGTTGGTAAAATGCAGACATAGCAAATGTTTTAGAAATAGGTATATGGATTTGTTAATTCTTTATCTGCTGTTGCTCACCGCATCCCAAATTTTTGGAAGCTGTTGGTGGGTTCACACTTTGAGACCCGAGAAACTGAAGGCAGGACACTGAGTAATGCGTGCGGAGGAAGGCAGTGATATACTGTCATTGAGTATTTTGGACAGTGAGGAGTAAAGCACTCCTTGGAAGACTCCGGCAGAAGAGCGAACGATGCACGCGCAGCTGGCGGCCTCCTCCATGGCGTTAAAGCACTCATTTTAAATAATAAAATCTTAATCTAAATACATCTGTATTTTGGGAAAGCCACCCTGGTGCTGTGCTAGCTGAAGTTACCTGAGATGACGACCTCTGCAAGCACCTGCACAGGGAGTGCAATCTCGTATTAAAGGCACCTTTAGTCCATCAGACAAAAGCATAACAAATCCCTGCAGCAGAAAGGCAAATCTTCACAAATTTGGAGCAGCAATAAAATAGATTTTTAACATCAAGAGGTTTTTCAAACTCATGACCTACTCGTGTAGTTGTTCCCAGCCTGCTTCTGCGGTTGAGGCAGATTTTCAGATATGCTATGCCCCCAAATAAATGCAATTTCCTGTTGAGTTTATGTGTTTGCACTTGCAATCAGGACTTCAAGTGAAGTGGACTTTTACATTTAAAAAATGTGAAAATTCCTAGTTTTAATTCTTTGTAACCAAAGAAATCCCTTAAATATGCAACTTGCAGCTTAAATGTGCCATCAGCGTTGATTTACGAGTCTGTGCTCCACAAACTCAAAACATTTCAACAGATTAAAAAAAAAAGAAACAAAACTCAACAACCTTTACCTCACATTATAATAATTTAAAAGAGCATTAACTGAACTCCCAGGGAAAATGAAAACCAATAATCAGGGGGAGTCATTACTCTATATTATGTTTCACGAGATTTAAATTCCTGTATTAAAAAAAAAATAGATATTTTTGTTTTTGTTTTTCTTCCTTACCCTGGACATATGGCACTCAGAACTGCACACAGACCCTTTGTAAAAACAGTGTGAGTTAAGCGCGGAGCACTGCCTAGACATGGAGCTTTAGCTGTGAATTTCTTTGCTTCGGTACCAGAGGGTCAAAGTCAAATTTTAGGTGTTAACCAAACATAGGATGCATTTGGTTGCGTTGCCATCAATTTTTAGCGTGTGGAAAACTTGACTCTTAAATAATTAGCTGTTTTCGAGAAGTGTCAAAGCTGTCTTGTGGTTTCCCTTTGTCCTTGCGACTCAAGCAAAGCCCTGCTTTGGGGTCGTCTCCCAAGGCTGGCTGGGTCGCGTGGGGCTCGGAGCTGGGCGCTCCCCCCGCCAAAACTTTCCAGTGACGACAAATCATAACCGGTTTGGAAATGAATCGATCCGCAAGGCCTGTTGCCAGAGGTCAGATCTGCAATTGCACAGAACTGTTAAGGTGCAATTGCTTCAGGCTTTAATGAACTCCAAAAAGAAATATGCAGGCTTGTGAAGCTCATCCATTAGATCCTGACCTACAAACGGCAAGGAATAACAGCCACACCACCAAGAGCTGTGCTGACTAAGGGCATTGTGTTGCTGCAATAGGTTTTGCACGTTTTGGCTTTTAATCCTGACTTCTAGGCAAAAGAAAGCGCATGGGAATTGCAAATGACGGTAGGAACGGCCTTTCCGATGACGTGCGGATCTTCTCCTGCTCTCCCTTGCCCCTTGCAGCATCAGAGGGAGCTGTTCCCCAGCTCTGGGGAGAAGAGGACGGCAGCAGTCGGTGGCCATGGCAGTCCTTGGGTGACACAGGGAGATGTGCACCCCAAAACGCAGCTCGCCCTGGCCCTAGGGACAGGCAGCACATGGGAGCTCTCCCAGCCAAGGAAACAGGCGCAGGGAAGCATTTCTTGTCGAAGCTCCAGCCCTCCCAAAGCAGGAAAGACCAAAAATAGGAGTCAAGGTTGGAAAAGACCTCTAAGATCGTCAAGTCACAAAATAGATTGCATAAACCAACCTGAGGACAAAGAGAAAGGTAATCCCCCTCCAAATGATTTTACAGGTCTTTCTATGGGGATGATGGGAGGAAAAGTGTATTTTGTTTGTGGGGTTAGAGTTTTATTGTATAAATAATATTCACCTCTCTTTTCACAGTAAAAATTCTCTCCTTGCTTGAGACCCGTGAGATTTTAATTTAAAAAGTTGTTACCAGAGACGGTCCAGAAATAAACACCCTTGTCTGAGAACACGTTAATTGCTGGCGGCTGGAGGCGAGCGTCTGCTCCAAGTAGCTCAGCTCAGCTCTTCCCTCTAATGAGGGAAAATACCCACAGTCCTGCAGAGCCCAACAATCCAGCCCTGAGCATGCAGCTCCACCTGACCTCGAGCTGTTCGGCTGGAAAGACTCCACGTCCACTTCCACGCTGTTCTGTGAGACTGGTGCCCTGACGTGGTGACGGAGAAATGCTGTGAAGGGCTCTGGAGCACTTCAGTGCCAGGTACAAATCCAACCAAACAAGGAAATAGATAAAGAAGCACAGCTTTCGTTTGGCAAACCCCTCCTAGCAACGTAAATAATCAAATGAAAATAATGATCTTCCCTTGCCTTCCTGCTCCCATCAGGATGGTCACAAAAGTTATCCGTTCTAATAAATCCACTGGACTCAATAGGTTGGCTTGTTTGCCAGTGGGAGGATT
This sequence comes from Neomorphus geoffroyi, assembly GCA_033558235.1. NCBI lineage: Eukaryota > Metazoa > Chordata > Aves > Cuculiformes > Neomorphidae > Neomorphus > Neomorphus geoffroyi. The sequence goes on along the minus strand of JAUMJM010000001.1, from coordinate 21,692,835 downwards.
TAGTTTCTGCAGCCCAAGGGCAACTTCCCGGGCTGTCTCACCCCTGAAGGCAGCACCCAGCTGGTGCCTGGCCAGGGCTCCTTCACAGAACCGTGGAATCACTTGGTTGAAAAAGACCCTTGAGATGATCGAGTCCAACCATACCTGTCCACTGCCAAACCAGATCCCTGAGCACCTCATCTTCCTGCCTTTACACACCCCCAGGGACGGGGACTCCACCACTTCCCCGGGCAGCCAGTTCGACCGGACGAGCGCGGGTCTCAGGACCAGCTCTCAGCCAGGAAAACTGGGCACTGGGTGTGCAGGGAAAGGGGTGACATGGGCATCCCTCCTCCACCCCCAGCCCTCTTGTGGCCAAAGTCCCTGCTCTGCGCTGGTTCGGTGGAGGTCCAAGCATTGGCCAGCAAAAAGAAGAGAGAAAAGGGCTTCTCCTGTTCCTTGAGAATCCTGCGCTGAGCCCGGGTACCGAGGAAAGCAGCTCTGTTTGTGGGTAGCGCGCTACGTTGCGGTGTCTTTTTTTCCTCTTTTCTGCCTTGCATGTTTTTTGTTGTTTTTTCTTTAATTCAAGGGCCAGGTCATCGCTTCTGAACCTCTCTCTCAAGAACTGACACTTAAAGTGCAAATGAAGCTAATGACAAGAGACAATATTTTAATGTTAATTAGATATTTCATGTGTCTTAGTTCATCAGAGCGATATTGCTCTTTTATGTATTACATGAAAGCAGAGCTTTAGCTTGGAGGAAAACAGGGAACACAGTCGGGCACAGAAGTAGTATTCTTGGATTTGTAATTATTAAAATTATTGTTATGTTTAGGAAAGCCAGGAAACTTTGAAAGGAAGATACTTAATAATAATAATGGAGCTACTGCGCGATAGGAAGCCCTGGCAAAGGCTTTACATCTTTCCTTCTCCTCCTATGTGAGCTGGCATTGTAAGAGCTGTGGTCTCCCAGGCTCTTGCTAGGAGAGCAGACCGGGCTTTTCTGCCGCATTATATTGATATATAGTGCATTATATTGATAGATAATGCAGATTCTAGGTGTGTCTTTACCTGGCTTCCCCCCTCCTTTCTTTCCTGTGACATATTATCTTTTTAAACAGTTATGTTAAAACAATGACGCGAGCTGCCAACGCCGTCCATGCCGGTGGAGCCGCCTAATGATGATGTTCACCAGGACTAGGTACGTAAGGTCCCCTGTTTTCTGGGAATGTTTGCATTCCTTGTGGCCTGGTTTCTGCTCCTTTTGCATTCTTTCAGTGGCTATTTGAGAAGTTGCATTTCACTGCCAGGAAGTATTTATACAAAGCAAATTTCAAAGTTGTGCACATATTTGAAGAAAATGAAATTTCAGGCCCTGTCACAGCAATGAGCTCGTTCGCGAGAGACCTCGTGCGTGGACCCGGAACACGGAAAATGCCTGGAGAAGGTCACTGCCTCGGCAGGATCTGCATTCACACTCCCCGTGGTGTCCTGGCTGTGGACAATCGCTACTGCAGGCATTTTAAGGCGCGTTTCTAAGAGGTAAAAACCCCTCAAAATTCACGTTGTGGTTTCCTGACCATTTGTGTTTCAGCTGGACTTGTTTTTGAGATTGCTCTGGGCAGAATAAATACAACAAAAATAACATTTGTAAGGAACAACAGGGCATTTCAAAGCAAACTTGTGTGTATTCTGAACAAGGCATGTTTCTTATTTAGCAGTTGGTGTGGGTGCCCACACCTAACAAGAACAGCAGGGTAGAAATGTAGTTAAGCCTTCTATTTTTGTCCACAGCTAGTACTCAAAAAAAAGAAAAGTGTTAAGTCTGTGGTTTCTTTATGAGTTACAGAGAGCAAAGACACAACAGAGAGGGAATTCATTGAATAAAGTAGCGTTGCAGATGATTTTCCTGGCTTGGAACATGCTTGCTACTTGCATTTTCACAGTGTTTAACTACCCTTTTGGTTTTTTTACTCACATCGTGTATCCTGAAGGGGAAGTGAAGTTGTGGGTAGGATGTTTATGTAAAGCACTGAAATTTATGTGGGGAGGTTTCTTGATGATGCCAACTCAAACCAGCATTAATACCAGAGCTGAATATTTCACCCAATTGCGAGTGCCAGGGATGAGATGAGGAGCCCAGGATGGCAAGGGCTGTTGCAGATCACACTCGGTTCCGGGGAGGTTTGGGTCCTGGCTCATTGGGGAGCTCCCGCTGGCCAGAGCTGGAAGCAGGTTGGGACACTTCAAGTGATGAGAAGTTGGGGAGTGAAAAAGATCTTGCCGTGAATAATCAGCCCATTGTGGTTGGGGATCAATGGCAGCACTGGCATGAGCTCCAGCACGCCCTGGGTCTCGTTCTTGCCCACCTCTCGCTGCGTATTGGCATTGGAGTCCATGAGGAAAAGGCTGCCGGAAGGAGGATTTGTTTTTTTGGTAAGGGAGGAAATAGTTTCATGCACACACACATAAGACAGACGCATCCCAGCGCTCACACATCCCAGCAGCAACAACCTTGGTTGCGTCACCGTTTGCCCCCATAAAGGCGTAGAACCTGTCTGTCTGGGGCTCGTTAATGGACATTAACCACGGCGAGTGTTCTGCCTGGATGAAAGCTGTTTGCTCTACCCCTCCAGGGTCTCTGCCCTTTTGGGCCATACCGGTGGGCAACTCAAACACGGCGACACCGGGCTGTGAGTGCTCTAAGTTATATTTAACTAAAATAAACAGGCAGATACAGACACTTCTGCTCTGCTATAAAAAGACCACATATGCTCGATGCAGGTTTTCTTAAGGTAAGGGACAGAGCTTAGGAAGCTCGAAGGCAGCTACATTTGCCCATATGGGAAGGCGGTCTTTCACTGATGATTTTGCAGACAGAAATTGCCCATCTGCACTGTTTGCAGGTGTTTTGAATGATTATATTATTAGCTCTGTCTGTTCAACTTTGCTTTTTTATGGTGGCTTTAGTATTGCAGTAAATAAAAAAAAGAAATATATAAGCAGCCATCTGGTTCCCAATTTTTGACGAGCGCTCTTTGTCAAGAAAGAAAAAAGAATTCTCAGATATTATTTCCTAGTTCCGAAGCACTGGCAAATGAGAACAAATCCCCAAATTCTGACCTGAATAGAAAACGGGGACAGAATTTTCTGCTTTTTCTTTAACTTGCTCTGATTGATGCATTTAAAAGCAGTTGTCTCTGCTCTGCTTCCGTTTGCACCTCTGTGAAACAGGCAGAGTAGTTCTGGACTTACACCACCTTTTTAGGAGCAGAATCTCCTCCTGCTGGAATTAGGAGGAGGGAAGGAGGAATTAAAGTGAAAGCAATCATTGTGAAACCATTTTCCATTTTCCTAAATGGGCAACAAAGTGATCCTTCCCTGCTGGATTTTGCAGGGAGGATTCACATTTCTCACAGATATCTTTGCAAGACTTTTTTTATTTGCTATCTCAGCAATAAGTTCCCAGTTTTTAGACTGCATTTAGGTTTCTCCGAGCATAATATTTGATTATTGGCAATATGTTTCCAGTTAAATATTTCATATAGTGCATAAAGGCCTCTTCTGCTCTCGAGCGTTCTGCAAGTATTAATGAAAGCAGTGAATTTGGAGATTTATCTGGTGCATGGATACCTTTTGCTGCAAATTGTTTCAGAGCTGGATTGCAGCTTTACACAATCGCTTAATGTTGCGTCTATATTCATGAAATCAGAATTATGTACCTAAATGTAGGTACATCGTCAGCAAACCTTGGGAGAGATGGCACCGGTCCTCACAGATACGACCCAAATCCAAATGTTCTACAATTTCACAAAAAAAAAATGCGGATTTCTTTCTCTATTTTAAGGGTGATTGGCCATTGGAATGCGCTGCCCGGGGAGGTGGTGGAGTCACCGTCCCTGGAAGGGTTTAAAGGGAGACTGGATGAGGCACTTAGTGCCGTCCGTGGTTTAGAGTAGGTGTAGCTGTTGGGTCATAGGCTGGACTCGATGATCTCAAAGGTCTTTTCCAGCCTGTGATACAGTGTGCGCATCAGGCACAGGGTGAGCCTGGCAACGCTGATGTGCCAGGTGAACTCATTGGGTCTCTTTGCGGGTCACGTTCACAGTCCTTGGTGTGGTGTGATGGCATCACACAGCTGCTGACCGTGGAAATGGACAATTGTAACAGGAACTTGGCAGAAGGATATTTGTTTTAAGATTGCTTGTCGTCATAACATTCACTGAATTATGCCCATTCCCACCACTTCTCTTGCCTTGCTGATTTAGAAAGGGTCTCATTTCTTCAGGACTTTTTGTCCTGTCCACACCGTGAGGTCTAACCTGCTCCTCCTTTCTGAGTCTGGGCAAAATATACGCACCGTGTTGGGGGGGGTTGGACATAGCATACGGCAGGTGATTGCTTGGGGTTTGGTTACTGGAGGTTTTTATAGGTGCCCTCTGTGCTCCTGTTTGTTTTCTATCAGTCCAGCCACTAAACTAAAACAGCACACGCATACGGTTCATTAATCTTCCATGCATCTGTGTCATTAATATTCTAGTAATCTGATCACTGTATCCTTAAATTAATAGAAGTCAGCATTCCTAAAAGGATTATACACTTTTGCATCAGCCGTGTGAATAATGGTAGCACAGATACAGACTCTCCCTCATGCTGGGTAATGTAAGTACGTCTAGGATCTCACTTTAATCCTGAAGAGGTCTCTAAATTCCCGAGGTGCTGTTGCTAAGGCTGAGAAATCATGTTTTTCAGCAGCCGTCGTAATCCACACACCGTTCCGAGACCGCAGCAGCTGAATGGTGATACCAGAAACGGGGAAGGTAAACAACCTGAGCAAAGCCTGCTCTGTTGTGGGGACCTTTCAGTGAGGTAAGGAAACAAAATGCTTAAGGAAAACATCCAGCTCTTATGTTCCCATGAAAAGTGTGTGCGTCTGTTGGAAGAAAACCCTAAGCAAAAGCAGCAACCCAACAACCCCAAACATCTTGTTTGATTTGTTCTCAGCACACAGCAGCCTGTAGTCTAGGAAGGCCATCTGGACACCTTCATTAAACCAAGGCTTTATTTTGTGCAGTAAGGTCAGCTCTCCTGGAAATGGAGCTCATTGAACAAAGCCAGCCGGGGTCCAACAGCTTTCAGTTGTGCTTCCAGTTTAATAACAACACGACAGACTGCAACCAGGCAGGTTTCCACCGTGCGCTCCTGCGTTGTGCAGAACAGAACCTGGTCCCCACACCAAAAAGACCGTAAGGTTTAGGATCTTACCGGTGTGGCTCTGCTATTTCTAATTTCAGTGGTGTTTGGCAGTTTCTGCTCCACTGGGTTTGTCTCTGGGGTATCAGCGTGGTCTCAACAGTGAGGAACACGTCTGGACACGGAGCCACCTCTTTTGTATTCCTCTCTGCCAGCTGTGACTCACTTTCCCAGCTATAAAATGGGTAAAACTACACCTCGCTCTGGGAGTTTTTCCAGACTGGTGAAGAAGTCTAGTAAAGCACTACTACTTTTTTATTGTTCCCTGACACATTTGGGGAATGCTGTGGATTGCTCCGGGATTATCCAGGGCAGAACGCAGCCTGTGGCTGCAGATCCACAAGGGACAGTGGTGAGGTACGAGTCTCTGTCCTCCAGATCCTGAGACTGGCTGTGCTTCTGCTGCAGATTTGCTCTCGCTGTTTCCGTATCCTAGTTGATCAGTACCAAATGACTAAAACCTGAGAGATGGATTTATTTTTTAACTAATGCAAATAATCATGTTGGTTATAATTGTTATTAGGTTTCCTTTGGGAATCTGTTGTTACAAGCACTCAACCCTTTTGTCTCTCCTTTGGGTCTCCAGGCTACGTTGCAATTTATAAAGATACCAGACCTTAGGCTAAATCAATGTCCTTAGGGTTATGAGATGTTGCTAAATATCAAAACAAAATCCCAGTGTTCCAGTTCTTTAACTTCACTATGTTTAATTAGCCATTCCAATTAACCTTCCCTTTGTGTTCCCTCACGTTTAAGGCATTATATTAAAAGTACTGTAGAATTAAAGCCATTTAAAATATGCTGAGTGTATTTCAAGCCGTTCAGAAAGCCTCTTACGTGAAGCTGTCCTCATTCCGGCTTCGCTAATGACTGGTCACCGGGGGCACATTTGCAAACCTCTGCACCTAGGTTGCAAAAATCGTATCAATATACCTATACGTGCATCCAGGTCGCAGCACGTTCAGATGGGAAATCACTTCTGCAGAGCTCTTACCACCAAGCATTTAGACAGTGTGGTTTTTGCTCAGGGGCCCGACACAAAGCCATCGCTGCGTTCTGCTTGTTGCGGTATTCGGGATAATTCCCAGATTTAGAAAAAGCAGCATGGGGAAAGGCACAGGGAAACACTAAGCTTCTCATCCCAACTTGTTCATAACTGTGGTTCCTGTGTTCTTACGGACGGGTGAATAGTGCTGAGTGAAAACCTGTCCAAGGAGCACATTGCAAGGACAATCAACAGCACGTGCCTGGCCTGTCCCCCTGGCCAGGGACAGGCAACGGCCGGGGCTGTTCGAGATGATGTGACAGGAGGGTCTCCAAAACGGCTTCTGTAGCCTTTATGAACCTATGATTTGTAAATGCGTGCTGATAGCACTCCGTGAGGTAGGAGAATACTATTATGCCCATTTTATTATGCCCCAGGGTGACTACGTTTTTTAGATTTATGTTATATTAGGCAGCTTTTCACTTATTATTCTCCCTGCCTAACTCTCCGGATGCATTTTATAAGCCATCAGGATTTAACTCATGGCTATGGATTTTGTTATGGGAGAGAGCAGGTACCTAGAAAGGCCCCCGGTTGCCCAGTGTCATTCTGGATATCTGTGACAGAACCAGGAATGGGAACCAGGCTATATATTTAATCCCTGGCTCTTCCCTAGGTAACTTCCTCCAGCAGTTGTATTGAAAGATCGTTTTAATTCATAGTTTTGGTTGTTGGAGGATATTAATTTCTCCAGGGTGAAGTATGACGGCAAAACAGCATTTATTATTTTTTTTTTCTGTATTTGGAAGGAGCTGAGAAAATTTTAAAACCAGGCTCCGGTGTTGTTTTAGTTAAATTTGTTCCATCAGGGAGTCTGTCTTTAGACCTTCCTTCGGTCTTTATAAAGGATAAGGAGGAAAACAAAAGAGATGTTTATTTTATTGAAGCCGTGATATCAGAGGCTTTCACTTAAGAAATCTGTAGGAGTCTGTCTTTGTTTTCCAAGACAAGGTCAGTTAAAAATATAGCATGTTTTGTGTTAAATAGTTTGATGGCATAAATTCAATAAAGACATTGTCCGGTGTCCTCACTGTATGAGCCGTGTGAGTTACAAAGGACACTAAGAAAAGCAGAGATCCATTTCCCTTTCCTTCTCCCTCTCCTCTGCTTTTCATTGGCAACAGTAAAGTTCAACTGCGAGGCATGTGATTGTAATGTAATCAAATAACCTGCTGGTGTCTCATAAAGAAGTACTGGTTGTTTAAATGACTATTCATAACAGACTTAGATGTTTCATAGCTGGCGATGGTTTAAGAATCAGATAATATCAAATCGGTTACGGTATGAGCTTACACTCCTTTGAAAATGTACAAAGAACAGAGCCCACAGCATTACTGGGGGCTGACTGGTTGGGGGAGCTGAAAACAGCAAATATATTTGGGGTTTTTATCAGGCCTGCAGAGGAATCTTGATGGGAGCAGCTACACAGGCATGTGATAAGCATCACGGAAACCAGAGATACTGCGAGCCGAGGAACACGGGACACTTAGCAAGTCGAGCTCCATTTCCACACCAGCCAGTCTCTAGTAAAACAGATCATACAGAAAAGAGGGACGGCTCGACATAAATCATCCTCTAACGGTTCTTCAGGGTGCATCGTTGGGAAACACGCTGGCGATACGACCGGTTTATTTGGTATCTTGACTTTGATGCCAGTGCAGGGAAAGAGAGGGCTGTTGTGCCTACAGGCCGAAACTCTACCAGTGCCCCCTGGTAGGGAAGATCCAACCCTGTGCTTCTGCACACCCTTCCTCGGGGGGTTTCCACCGCACAGCCTGCTTAAGCTCGCTCCAGAGGGAACTCTTCCGTAGCGAGACCTTCCTAGAGTAGCGCAGCTCGGCGGGGAAGTTCGTGCTGGGGAACGGAAGCGTGCGATGAGAACCTCAATGGGGAGAAGTAGTTTTAAGACTCATTTATTAGCTACTGTATGGCTGATCTCCTGTTGAGCAAGCCTTAAATTCCACAGGGATGGTGTTTATGAACTCGGTACTTAAAAGAGCAAATTTGGGGTTAAAAAAAAATACCCGTACTTAACACTGATCTTTGAAGATGCCTAGTTTTGTCTTATCAGCAAAGGTGCATTCAGAACCCAGATAGTTGCCACAGAGAGTGAGAAATAAAACAACGACAACAAAAAATCCCTCCCTTTGCTTCAGGCTTTTGGATGCGCTGGATTAAGTTCATTGCTAATTAGACACAATTGTGAAGCACAATTATTTATGAACCTTCAATGGGCCGGATTCATGAAAGGAATAACGAGTATATATTTTCCTTTTGTAGAATTTTAATGAAGAAATTGCATTACTATTCATTATTTATCCACTTTCAAATTGTAATGAATAGTTCTACTGGCAAACACCAAATTTCTGTATTTACAGAAAGGCAGAACATGTGTAGATAATAACACAGTTCAGTATGTATGAAATTCTGTATTTCTATAAATATAGAAATAAAGAAATTATCACCAGGACTATTCATTAAATTTTGAAAGTAGTAAATAATAAATAGCAATAACATTTATTCATTAAAATCCCCCAAATAGAAAATGCTGAGGCTTTCTTTCTAAAATAAATCCGGTGCAATATTTCTCCAAAAAAGCTGGCTTTTATGATGGTTTGGATTTTTTTCCCCCCTTTTGACGTTGTTTCATATGCAGCCTTTCTCCTAAATGCATTTTAAATAACAGTAACCTGTTGAAATAGCTGAAATCATCCATGATGCTGTGAAACAAGGAGGGTTTAGAGAGCCTCTCTTCCCCGGCCAAGTGAACTCTTTTGAGCACCATTCTGACCATGGATATCGGGGTCCTAAGGAAAAGATGTCTGTGCCCCCTTCATGGAATGGTGTCACGGCAGCAGTCACACAGGACCTGGCTGTGTGTGAGGACGAGGGTGCAAACGGGGCGTTCTGATCATTCAGACCCCAGAGCAGCTCAGGCTGAGCTGCAGACCCCGCAGTCCCCAGCGCGTACGTGGGTTTTACAGCCAGACAACTTCCCGAGTGGAAACCAAACCTCACCACCAGCGGGAGCAGGACCTGGCACGCCGACCTCCGATGCGCTCAGGACCACAAGCAGGTTTGCCTTTCACAGTCTTTAACCCAATAAGCCCCAATATAGAAAAGAAAAGCTGGTGGGCTGGGCAGGAGGCTGGGTCACACGCCGTGCTGCTGCGACCACAGTGCCTGGGCCTCTCAGCCGCTCTCGAGCACTTCAAACCAAGACTTCTCCTTGCATGGGAACCACATCTGCCAGAAGGCTCCTTTGTGTTTTCCCCACGGCATTTCAAGGGTTTCCAAATGGTTCTCAATAGCCAAATGGGGTCTTAAAGCTCCTCAGTGATCTTGGCCTCCCTCCTTGAGGGCTGGGTTATAGGTGATGGCATCTGGTCCTCGCTACAGTCAGATCAGCTTCAAAACATATGTTTGGCTTTGTTGTTTTGAACCTTTCTGCAGAAAGCTGCCTTTCCTTCCTTTTTCAAGTTTGCTGTCCTGGATGTAACATTTACATCACGATCTAAAAACAATTTTACACATAATAAAGTTTAACTATTTGGAATTTTTCATTCCAAAACTAAATAAGAGACATTTAAGAGAATATTCCTTTTTTTAATGACACACATGATAGTATTTTGAAACACCAAATGACATTCATAGTAAATTTTTTGGTTTTTCTCTAGCAAATACTTTATCAGTAAAGTTTGCCCATATTTAAGATTCTTTTTTTCTTAAGATGTTTTATGGTGTTTGGTTGAACCAGCATCTGCTTCTCCAGGGACTCTCCTGTTTATGACAATTGGAGATGGTTTTGAAAACTATTTGAATTAAACTTAGGCTGCTCAGAAGTGTTTCTGCAGGAGCTGACTTTACATAGAGAGTTTTCGCTGATGACATTTGACAGAGCTGTTAATCCCTCTTGACTCTGATGTATGAGATCACATTACGGGAGCTGGAGCAATCCACCGAGATACGCACATGCAAAACAACGCTTAGCGATTAGTTACCGTTTGTTCTGTTCAAAAACAAACCCCCTGAAACAAGCTGTTTCATCAACAAGGAAGGAGGCGACGTTCCCTATTAATATTGCTCTTCACAGCCTGAGGTGATGCCTTTACTCCCAGGAGCTGAGAAATCCTCTCTGCTGTGTCCTTTGTCCAGAAGCTGTTTGGTAAGGATGGAGGAGGACATGCAGACACCCAACCAGTCCCTGAGTGCACCAGCAAGCGCTGGTAGTCCTTTCACACCCTCATCTTTCCCCACCACCTTCTTCCACGCTGTAGCACAGGCTTGTCCTTCAGTTTCTGCCAGTTTTTGCTTAAATCTCAACTCTTTCCCTTTTTGGAGGCTACGCAGATGGACAGCCAAAGAGGAAATCAGACTTGAAAGGTTGGTTGGACCCTCTGGAGCCACATGAGCTCTGGAGAGCTTGGCTCTAGGGGCAGAGGATGCCCAGAAAGCCGTGAGCATGGTGAAATGCTGAGAGTGCTATGGCACCTCCTCTTTCACATGTCCCTCCATGCTGTCCTCGCCCTGAGCGGCCCCTCAGACAGCAGCCACTCTTCTTCCTCCACCCCCGCCACAGAAACTTTGCCAAGGCTTTTGTTTCAGCCCGAAAGGAGTAGTTCTGAGTGGAAAATCATTTTTGCCAACTGAGTCTCAATTATCACATCAGCAGCCGTATTCTGGTGCATAAACTGCCGTTCTTTAAAAAAAACCCCTCCCAAGTGCGAGAATTCTTTGGGGAGAGTTACTGATGAAATGCTTTATTTTCTCCAAAGAGCGATGGTCCTCGTAGAATTGCCACCAGTTATAAGAAAAACAAGGTGCTGCGACGTAGTGTAACATTATGAGTTAAATGTGGTCCTGTCTGATTACCATTCCTCTTAAGTGCTGAATAGGCAAGATCTTTTTCTGCACACTCTTAAGAAATCTGATGTCAGAAAAAAAAAAAAATCTCCAAAAGGTGGAAGCGATGCTTCTGCATTAACGTGAAATCTTTGGGCTTCATAAATTTGATTGCAAATATAATTCTAAATATGACACTATTTATGTTGGAAATATAAAAATAAATATTTTCAGTTGTTTTCAAATCTCTAAATCACAGTACTAGACGGAGGCACAGCCTGTTGTGTCTCTGGTCTTTTTTACTTGTATTTGAATCTTTACTTTTTGGTCCGAATCAATGATTTGTTTCAACATTTCAAATAAAAGAAAGGAAAAAAAATATTCTTTTGATGAAGTAAAGCAACTCAAACTTGGATGAGGTGAATCAACATAGACAATAAGAGACTTCTTCAGCTGAAGAGAGAGGCACTGATTCCTGAACGTGCAGTGTCTCTGTATCTGGAAGGGCATTTTCTCGGTTAGGAAGACCAGGTCCTTTCGCGGATTACATATAATCCGTTCCGCTCTTCCATAGGTCTAATTATTCCTACAATTAAAATAGATGGTGTGATCTTTCATCTAAATCTTTCTCTTTAAGAAAAAGAGAATTTAAACCTTAATTTATGAACGGTGAGCTCATTAACCTTCCACGCGACTCACTCCTGAGCCGTGACCTCGCAAACAGGCTGCCCTACCTTGCGGTTTGTCCTGTTTCAAGACCCTGAGAACTAAAGCTCACCTGCACAACCTGAGCTAAACATTTCCTCCCTTCTGCAGCCTTGTTTGGTGTTCCAGGTCCCATGATTTGCTTCAAATGTTAGGGGGGAAAAAAATCATTAACCAATTTGTGTAAATAAATGGAAACTTTGTTGTCTTTTCTCAAGACGCAGCCGCCCCTTTCTGTCCAGAGCACACGGCTATTCTCTCTTTTGCCCCCTCCCGAAGGAATTCGTGCTCTCCGCTCCTGCTGCTGTTTCTTCAGACACGCTTTGTTTTCTTTGTTTCTGCTATTTCCATCAGCCCAGATTGTCTTTATTTCCTTTTTCCCCCCACTGTCTTTATTCCTTTCCTCCTCCTGTAGACATCAGGGCCTCAGCTTTTAAAAACCAGTCATGCTGCTCCTTCTCCTCCCTACTTTTTACCATCTTATTTGTTCATCTTGGTTTATGAATACCCTCGTCTCCATTCTTCATTCCTTTTATTGCAGTCTTGCTTCTTCCCTCCCTTTCATTTTCTAGGATCCTACCTTGTTCTCTGTCTCGGGTCTGATTATTGTCCTGGATTCCCCTCCCTCTGAAACACCGTATCTGCCTTTGGCTGTCGATGGGCACTTCTTTCATTCTGCTGCCTGTACTCAGGAAGGAGAAGATATTTCCCAGGGATGCATAACTACTTCTCAAGAGCAAAAGCTGCGTGGAATTCAGACTTTTTTCCCTTCTCATCGAACCTACCCTACCCATGGTTTTTCAGAAGAGGCTGGTTTCTTCCTCTGCGAGTCACAGAGTTTGGTGTTGTGAGGCAGCACGTAATTCCCCATGGCTGTCCTATGTGCTCTCTCAAGCTTGGAGAGCTGTTGGACTGTCCTATCTGGTGCTCAGGGGGCTGTTTACCACCTTGTTTGAACTTGCTTTGGCAACTTAGGAGTCTGGAGACTGGTATGGTTTGCTGGGAGGAAGTAAGTAGCACTGCTGGTGTCCCCTCGGTGTGCTGGAGGCTGTGGGATTTTGTGAAGGTCAATGTGTAGTGACACACAAGTATTGCCCATGGTGGGACAGGGAGCTGGGTATCTCCAGCAGAAGTTCAGGTCAGTGCAGAGATAGAAAACGTCCTGTGTAGTGAGATAGAATTTTCATAGTTTTTCAGCATACAAGGCTTGTTCTGTAAACTTGGTTACCTTACACAAAGGAAAAGCGGAGCAGGGATGGTTGTGCAGTTTGTTGGGTTCTTCAATATTTATTTTTATATAAATTCCAGAAGGCAGGTGCAAATAAAGTCAGAGGTTTGACTTCAGGACTAATAAGAAGGCAAAGAAAAGCAGAAGGCTTTTTGCAAGAAGAAACAACCAACAGTCCAAATCACAGGTGCTTTTAATAATATGAGAGCTCTAGGGGAAGGCACCACCAAGGGCACAGCCGGGAGAATTAGTCTGCTTTGACTCTTTGGTAAATGAATTCACCATTAGTAGGTCAGGCTTTACTCTCACCTTAACCAACTATGACATCAAAAATCCCATGCTCCAGTGTCTGTGAAAGTCTGGAAGGGTGGAGGGAAATGCTGGGATCTCTCTCTCTCTCTCTCTCCGTAAAGCTGGAGGTCTGTAGGCTGTGTTAAAAAAGTTGGACTGACAATACAAAATCAAATCTATGCGCAGGAGTCATAGCTGTGCTGGACTGGGGAGTTTTTCAAGTGGTGAAACGTGACCAGAAAAGTCATCAATACAATGAAGAAACAGGGTTTTTTTTTTTTCCCCTCTCTGCTCACTGTGTTCTTCCTTCATTTTCTTTCTTACTTTAATTCTGTTATTTTCTTTTCCTAGGTGCCAGCTGCACATTCTTTCTTGTGAACCTGGGAAGAAAGGTTGGTACAAACTAAACCAATCTGCCCTGATGGCCCTGGTTTGGGGATCGACAGTTGTTTCATGAATCATCATCGTATCGTTTGCCGTAAATCTCCATAGTTTGCTTTTTCCTTTGTTCCCGATGGCCTCCTCACAGAGTTGTGGTTGTAACACCGAAAATCCAGGATAACCAGGTCATTAACAGCGACCTGGACACACCCCCCCGACACAGAAACACCTACGCATACCTGTAGATGGATATAACTTTTTACGGGAAGCAAAGGAATCGCCACCCATATTTCTTGTACAGAGGGAACAGAAGTTAATTTGTAGGTTGGTGAGCGAGCGCTTGTGACACCGCACTCCATTTCACATCAAGAGACATTAACTTGAAATTACTGTTTCCACGGGAAACACTTACGACTCAAAGCATTAATTTGCATTAGCCCACGATAAGGCCAGCCCGTAAATTGAGTAATTGAAAATAACTCGCAACCATAGCACCAAGGAAGGAATTAACTAGGACTGTTTTCCTATAAACATAAGCTGTTTTTTTTTTTTTCCAGGTAGTTAAAATACTAAAAGTGTGCAAAAATGTAATGAATTTAGTTTTCTAGCAAAGTCATTATTTAACAAATTGTCACTGTGGAAGTAATCAGTTTGGATAAATTTGCATTGGCTGGGTTTTATCTCCTCACTTTTTAGTTTCATGCGAACAGCCAATTAAAACCCATGGTTTGGGACAAACTCTACATTTTTCTCTTACAGCTGTGAGGACCATGGTCATTCTTTACAAATTTAGTTCAAGGTAATGTGATGTTCAGCCAAATCTGGCAGCAAGATTTATAACTTAGCAACTGGGGGCTAAATTTCTGTGTTGTAAGCAAGTCTGGACTCGGGCAAATTTTACCTGTTTTGAACATCATTTAGGAAAATCTCTGTCTTTACCCTTCACATTCTCCTACAATAGGCACTCAGAGTGAGTTAATACCTGCTGGTATTAATTACTGAAATCTACAGCAGAGAAACTACTCTAAAGTGGCACTGATCGTGAGTTGCACATGTCCCACCACTGTTGTAAATGCCAGTGGAGCTGACGGTCTCCCCAGGTAAGAACAGTTAAGCAGGTCTGATTTTTCCAATTCCCACTGAATTTTCCGCCCTCTCGCAGCATCACAGTTCCTTAGGGGCAGGGTTTAGTAGGGAGAGGGGCACAGTTGGACTCGGTGATCTCAGAGGTCTCTTCCAACCTTATGATTCTATGATTCCATAGTTTGATACAACAACTGAAACCCTTGCAAAATTTCTTTTCTTTATAAAAGCTTCTTTTTCTCTTCAGGAGCCACCCAGGCTGGCAGCATAGAAGGGGAAGGCAGATGCCCCCGTGTCCGGTATAAGCGTGCCCCATCCCTGCACACACACAGCTGTGCCGAAGGCACACACCCACCCGACTGTCTTTTGGCCCTCTCCAAACACTCTTCCAATTTATTAGATCCAAATTTACACTGGAAGAGGAGATAGGAAAGGAGTATGGACTAATTTTCCCAACTGAGAGTCTTTAAATACAGATTTTTCTCTCCTCAAACGCCATTACCACCTATGCTCGTACTGTAGCATCAACCCTTTCTTTGGCCTTTCTTGCTTTTTTCTTTAGACTGAACAAACTTTCCAACCCGGCAGCACAGGCAGAGGATGGTGGGGCAATGACGCTCCTACGCGTTTGTCCACATAGCCTGGAAGCAGACTGATGTGCCAGTATATCAAATTGTTTCCCCTTTCCCATGGCAACACGGTGCCTGGGGAGCTGAAGGGTTGCCCTTTGGGCTGGAGAGGGTGAAGCCAACCTGCTGAGCTCCCCCAGCAGAGGAAGGACCAAAGCAGCTCTGAATTACGGCCACGGCTTTTCCAGATTAGACACAGGATGTCTGGTTTTCCACTTGCGCACCCATATGGTAAATAATGCACTATCTATAGAAGGCAGGTGACAGCGTTACATGTGTAGGTGAAGAGCATTAATAACGCAGCGGGTCTGAGTCTTGTCCTTTGCTGTGCGTACGGTGCATTTGTCACGGAGCGGAGCCCTACCCCTGCCCCTCTCACACCCCGCCACGCCCCGCAGGGCACCCCGCCGCCCGCCTCTCTATTGCTTCTCCTGAGCAAGGACATTGGTTTTGATCCAAACTAATATGTAATTATCTATCTCAAAATGTTTTATTAGGAATTAGGACCCTTTTTATATTTTAACCAAACATATTCATTTCACAGCATGTTAAAAATCATTTTCTCTCTCCTAACTGTGTTTATCCTTTCTCCATAATATTTCACAGCTGAAGTCCTTTTCTAAGAGAGCTTGCAAAATATGGTCTGCTTTTATTTTTTTTTTAAATTGAATGTATATGGACAAAAATCCGTCCTCTCCTTTCTTGTCCTTAGCATTCTAACATGTACCTGTGTTCAAATATTAAGAAATAAAACAAATATAAATTATGCATTTTCCAAGTTAATTTAAAATGCATTATGCACTGCTTTGTTCTCTGGAATTAGTATTATTAAGGGGACAGATCTGTATGGATTAATTTTGAGTCAGTTTATTCACTTCTTTGTAATTCAGTGGCAAGGATTTCTGTCCCCAGGCATCAAATTAAAATTTTTACTGTAAGTAACACATACACAATATGGACCTCTTTGTATTGTTGCTTTGTTTTTCTATCAGACGGCGTATTTACATACCGTATTATTTCACAAAACCATCTCTATCAAAGTAAACAAAACTTTTTTTCCCCTCTCTTCTTGAAAATTATTTCGGTGTTCCCTTTGTCACTGGACACAACCGGCACCCAGGTCACGTTGCAAGGGTTGTCTCCCCTCCCACCAATAATGCCGTAATATTTAGCTGTGTCTTCCCTGAGTTCTATCAAGGCTGAACAACCACCCAACCTCTCTTGCCTTCCAAATATTTTTGCTGGTGTTTGAGCTGCTTCTTTATGATTATTTTTGGAAAGAATCCAAGCTATTCAAATAATCATTTTAAAATATTGTTTTATTGTAATAATTCTTTGCACTTGCACATTTTAAATCTTTATTTTTCCCTAAACTGAGCAAGAAAATAGAGTCTGCTTTCTTAATTAGTCTTCTTTAAACAAAATATCCTTTCATATGCACTAATAAAGACTAAGGATCATTTCTCTCTTGTTTAAATAACTGCTTGCTGTAGTATAAAATTGTAAGAGACATGATGCAGATCAAGATGCTGGCTTGAAGTGGAGAAGAGGAACAAGCAGTGCAATAATAAGCAGATTTTAATGATTTACTATAAATCAGCATTTTTGCCCTGTCAGTGAGATTGAAGAGGCAGACAGCTCCTCACATGTCTGCCTAGCAAATGTCTTCCTGATGAATCATGTGCTCTGAATCACTGATCACAACATTCAAACAGCACATCCAAATAATGAGGAAAACATATACACAGCATTCTTACGGCTAGTCTAAATCTGCAGGAATATGTGTTTTTAGTGGTGTGGTAGTTAAACCCCTACGTTGAGACTGTGTCTGTTCAGCAGAGGGTAATAGAAGGTTAACTCTTGATGCCCTAGCTTTGCTTCCACTCGTTAAACCGACGGGGAAAATCTAATCTTTACGTACTCTGCAGGAAAAAAAAGAAGGCAAAACTGGGTAACAACGCCTGGGTTTAAGTATTTTCCAGCAGGGAAATGCATCGACTACTTAGCAAGAGAAACATTATTGACATTAATTAGAAAGCTACCGAGGCTCTTGTTTTCTACACAGGGTAGTTCAGATGACCATTGTTAATAATTTCAGTTATCGTGAAGCTAACAGTGGTTATAAACCATTCTGCGCTGCGTGCCATGACACGCACGCTGATCCCCCTCGCAATCCTGCCCATGGTTTCGGGTAACCACGTAATTGTCATCAGCGTCTCCCGCAGTGATGGAGTGTGACTGACTCAAGGTCTTCAATGCAAAACTCACAGGTTTTCAAGGATGAGTTGTATCCAGTGAGTCAATGGGATGAGGTGCAGCCCTGAAAGCTCTGCGAGAATTAAGGCATTAACATCAGCTTGGGGTCCAGCCTCAGCCTCGGCCAGCAACGCTCCCATGAGCAGGAGCCGGACTTAAAGGCATCGGACCAAACTTCCCTGAGCAAATGCTGGAGCCGACCCACCTCGCCGCTCGGGTTCAAGAAGGTCGATCTTTGCCCAGGAGTAATAACAGTGGTGATCGTCATCCTCACTCACAGGAGGTGTTCTGGCGAGGCTTTCGCGTGGCCGCAGCGGAGCAAGGGTGAGCCCACCTGCAGGAGGACCTCATCTGGCATCTTGCTAACTTTGTGGATGAAATGAGGACTTTGGCGTTGGGCAGTCTCTGTCCTTCAACCTTTCATTAAGACCGTCATCTATTCAGTAAACAGTTATGAAAGAAATAATTTGCATTAGTAGGAACTGTGGGTTTAAAGACTTAAAAAAGTAGATTATTCTAATTTTGGTTGTGGTGGTCTTTTGAAAGGGAGTAACCTGTAATTCATTTTGCAGACTGTAACTTTTGAATTGATTACTGATTTTCTGCACTACTCTAAATGCACTGCGCACATTTAGTTTAAAATATATTGGTACCGTTGATGTGCGTAGTATTTGCAGTTGGACTCATCCTTATGCAGCCTTAGTAAAAGGCGATGCTGCCGATGAGCTGGCACTGGAAATCCACGGATGGCTTTTTCTCCGCGTCCCTGTATCCTGCTACCCCTCAGATGCAGAATCGCAATCTGTGGGGTTTGCAGGAAGATGCTGCCCATTGTTTGAAGGTGTAAAATTCAAAGTCCTCATCTTTTCTGGTTTTGTGCTCAAGGGAAAAAAAAAAAATAATAGCAGGCTTTCAAAACAATAAAATGACCATATATTTTAAACATGACCATGTCAGGCTCCAAAATGTTTTTCAAAAGCATGTCCATTTGTTTAATTTGGATAAGAACATACTTAATTTCATGGTCATTTGGTTAAAGCAGTTATTTTTATTAATGTGTTATTGAGCTGGAAGCTGAGGGCACCGGTCAGTTTGCTACTGTATAACTCACTCGCTCGGAGAATTGAGTCTCGCAGTACAAAGGGGAAAACTCGCGTGTGCTATTCAGGCATCACGATGCTATATTTGATCTGTGTTCTTATTTTATTCAAAGTAAGGAGGGGAAAAAAACAAACCGCTCAGACTGCTGATTTCTGCAGAAAAAATCTGCAAATGAACTGTTCTATTAGCACAAATGTACAAAAGTCTTTAGAACCTCTCTCTTCAAAAGCATAATTAGGTATTTATTTCAGACATACTAACATCTTTGCAGTAGCTAATAAGATGCAGCCCATTTGAATATTAATATAATAAATGATTAAATTAAACAGCAAGATTCAGACTCAGAAATAGCCTTTATATGTCCCAGGGGGTCACTAAAACTGTATTCCATTTCTTCCTACAGTTAACATAGTACAAGGGACATGAATGCGTAAAGCAATATTTGTCTTATGAAACATGGAGTTTTATATTGTGCTATTCAGTTTTATTACTCCACAGTTTGAAGCTGAGGCCTGGGATGAAGTCACCATGCTGGGACCCAACAGCAACTCTTCCTGTTTCAGTGCTTTTTGGCATCCGAGTGACGCATGGCTGCGCCGGCGGAGGCAAGCCCAGTGGCAGGCTCCGTATAAATAGGTTAACCACGCCGGCGTGCGATAAACTAACACCAGCACACACCCCCCCAACCTGTCGTAAGGCAAACGGCTGAGGAATTTTTCATCTGTGCATTATTATGTATTTATTATTAATAATATGTACCCAATAATGTCCAGAATTAATATCAACAGCACAAGGATGATGGGTTGGGCTTATTTTTTCCCCCCTGCACACCAGATAAAAGAAAAATAGGCAAAGCAGGCAATTATAATTGGCCATTATTCCAATAAAGGTGTTTCCCTTCTCAAATTAGTCCATGAAAACTGCACGCTATCCAAATCCCATGAACCTGAGAGGTGTTAATAAACATCTGGTCATGGGTTTTGCTTAATTAGCAATCCCTAGCTTGGACTGAAGTCTGTTTATGTAAAACAAAACACACGTACGTGCGCGCTGCTCTTTCTCTCTGCCCCCTCCTCAAAACAGTAACAAAAAAACCAGGAGAGGTTTTCGTTCTGTGAGCCACAGCCCTTCCGCAGCCCAAACCAGCTTCTTGGGGGAGAAGTGAATTTTTAAGTCTTATCATTTGTCAATAGAACAGAATAAAATGAAAGCTATTTGGATTTGTCTGTTGCCGTGCAGTTTAGCAGACCCACGTCACCTCAGTCAGACCTACGAAAATCCCCATCTTTTATCGGAAACAAAATTACCATTTTTAAATGCAAAAAAAAAAAAAGGGAATTGCATGCTCACTGTGGGTTACTGGAAAATGTCATTTTATTATTCCTAGCATCCAAAATCTTACGGCACCATCTCTCTAAGGAGCAGCATTGGCAGGGAGGTAATGGATAAACATGCAACTGGGCTTGCAAGACTGTACTGTCTAAATTAGATAAAAGAAAAGTAGGAAGAAAACTCCAAGATAAGTGGTACAAAGTAAATCAAAACAAATCATCTTACCAAACTTTATTCGCATCTGATACCATTTTTAGAAATTAAGGTCAGTTTTGTGGAACTAATAGGGAGTTACACCTATATATCTTGGGCACCATGACAATGCTTGAGAGGAAGATTTATACACTATGGTTGCAGATGCAGAAGAAAGATATGAGAGATCAAATGGAAGTGCATGATAACAAATGAAAAATGGTCCCCACAGCCCATAAATTAATTGAGAAAAGAAGGTTGTCATTATTTGAACATGCTTTAAAATAAGGTATGGGGTCCAGATGGCAGAGAATAGATAGGCCAACAAAGTTTGAGTAATTGATGACTTAAAAATAAAACAAGATCTTAAAGAAATGAATCACATTGGGAGAGTTAGAGGAGGAATATTAGATGAAAAAGCACAAAAACTCCTCGAAACTTAGGAGCAAAAATCAAAGTATAGGAAAACAGACACATTTTTTCGTGAAGGATCTAAATAAATGTAAGTAATAAATATTTCAGGCAGCAATTGTATCCCCATTAAGGACACTTTTCTATTGTCATTTCATTAACCTATTCAGCTTTATTTTCACAATCTTATTTCTCTTTTTTTTTTTTTTTTTTTTGTGGTCTAAGTTTTTTTTTTTTAGGAATGAACTGAAAGAAATTAACAAAGACTGTGCTATAAAAACCCCAATTACCGCTCCTGCTCCCATCACTGTGTTTCTCTCCTCAGGTCACCACCAAGAGCCCTTTGGTAAACAGGGACTGGCTTTCCCAAGCTCCTTGCCCGCATTTCCAGCACCCAATTTCCAGCCTGTTGTGCTGGTTAAACCCAAACCCTTCCTTGCTGCGTTTTCAGGTTAGCAAGGTCAGGCGGATCAGGGAGGAAGTGTCAACACTCACATGGGGTTTATTCCATGTGGTTTTTTTCCCTCCTTGTTTTCCTTCCCCTTTTTCTCCTCCTACTCTTTGGTCCCGCTCGGAAGGGGTGGGAGCACAGCCCTTCAGGCTCACGCATCGCTAGGTAATAAATACACAAGTATGTGCAATTTTGTTAATTTTGCCTTCGGAATGTCACCCATTCATCCATAGAAGAGGTGAAAACACCTATATTGGGAGGGTGCGAGCGTCTGCAAGGGTGCGGCGCGTTTATGTGTTCGCATATGTATCTGCGCTTGGGGTGCACGCGCGTACGCATGTGTGCGCTTTCCATATTTATCGCTTTTCAGTACATTAGAGCATTTAGTACTTTGGAAGGCACTCATCCAAACAGAGCTCCATGTAAATGCACTGTGTACAAGCCAAGAAAGCACGGCTCCAGGCCGATAGAAACCTCAGAAGTATGTTAAATCATCGTACTCAACTGTTCCTCATTAGAACACTCCTCATTTCTTTTTCTTTTTTTTTTTTTGCCTTCCACTTAAAAAAAAAAAAAATAAATTTTTCCTCCAAGCCACTTACTTGGATGCCGCACTCTAGGAGCGTATTATGAATATTCAGGCTGAAAATGGAGCACCATCTAATAACGTGGAACACAAAGGAGCCCTGAAATGTATTCATCCTCTTATTTACATTGTTATGAGAGATATTGCATTATCAAACAACGGCTCTGTTCCACACTGTATCCGTTACCCCTCACATTGGGCTCCTTGGGAACTTGTTAATGATGATAAAAGTGCATCTACTGAGAGGCTGCAGACTCGCTAGATGTATAGGTAAGCTATACTGCCTATAAGGAAGATAGCCCTAAAGGAACAAACATCAAAGCCCGAGAGCTGATTTGTTCAGAAGCACAACTGAGATGGGAAGAAGAGCAAACTTGGGGACCTTCCCATCATCGCACACAATGATGTCATTAAGGTGCATTAACCTCAAAAGGGATACATACCGAGAAACCAAAAGCCAACCTTCGGTGCAGAAGGCAAGAAAAAAGGCTGGAAAATGTTCCGAAGGCAGAAATATACAGCAACCAGAATTTCAAGGGAAAGATAGTTGCCAGCAGGATTGATCGGAATACTCAAACTGCTGATCTATTTTTCGTGCTTCTCATAAAAGAAGAGATCCTCTTTTTGCTTTGCCCCTCCTCTCCCCCTCACCTGCTCCTTCGCCCGCAGCAGGAAGGACGGGCTGAGAGGCACCGAGCTCGCGGAGCGACGGCTGCCCTTCCTCAGGCTCCAATGAGTGGGGGATGCTGGATGCACCAATTCAACCGCTTTGCCAAGGGTGTACGGAGAAATGGGCCAACCCGTAGCCCTCACATGCGTCGCAGAAGAAAAGGAAAAGGGACAATTTCATTAAAAGTCCAGCCTCCGTAAGGAGAATGTTAAATAGTTTCATACCCAGACCCCAAACTGCTTTGAATGCAAGTCCTGCTTTGCCCTTAACTACAATGAAATTTCAGAAATCCGGCTGTACGTAGAGCAAGGAAATGAAAGACAAAATATTTACTCATGGACTCTACAGTCCCCTTTTTCAAAGGGAGGGGGAGCAGCTATTGATTTTTTAACAATATAAATTTAGCATAATTCCCATGATCCATTACATTCCTTAGAACCATTAAGATGCAGTTTACATGATTTATTCAGAATAAGGTCCACTTTTAGCTATATTTAAGTCCCCTATTTGTTATTTAACATGTGTTTAATGTTTTCTGTCCCTGCTGTGCACAGCTGCAAGCTGCTATTTTTTGGCAATTTTTGTGACTGTGAAGTGATTTGTGTCTTTGAATCTCACCTTTCGATTCCGCGGCCTGCTGGTTTGATTTTTTTTTTTTCCTAAACTTTAAGGAATAAGTTGCACTGTGTTACGACCTTTACTTCATGTCATGAAAGTAAACAAGAAGTCTAAAAGGACCATAAAAAATCATGGCAGGTATCCTTATGGGGTAGACACAAGGACGCATATGTAATTGATTTAGCATTCTGTGACACTGTAATTCAAAGCAGTTTAAGAAAAACCCTCTAAAAATCCAGTAATGACATAGGAACTACTAATTGAGTGCTGGCACACACTTCACTCACTGCTTACAGCCCAGGCATATAAATCCTCCATGGCAAAGAATCTTCCATATTGTACAACTTCATCAAGACCATTTCAGCTGATCTCAATTAGAGGAAATCCGACCAGAAAATAAGTTGTTATTGTACAACGTATTTAAAATACCCCATGTATTTTTGCAGTCGTAAAGCAAACAGAGCACAATGTTGAAGTGCAACAGAGAGATGCAAATGGTTGCGGGGAGTCGTGTAGCGAAAGAATGGGCATGGCGCAAGGATCCTGGTATTTCAGTTGGCTTCCCAGATACCAGAGTTTTGAAAAGCAGAGCTAATGAATGATGGCAAGGCCTGACAGCTAGAGCAGGGTAATTGTGTTGGGGGTTTTTTTGGCATTAACTGGGGCTTTTCAAAACACGGCTACGAACAATTGTGAAGTTTGCTAAACACTGAATTCCTCCCCAGTCCCAGTATCTCTGTGCCGTTCCTGCAAAGCCCACGCCCGTGTTGCGCTCAGGCAGTCCCAGGCACGATGCTGGACCCAGTCCCCATCCCAACTCAACCCAAGCCCAAACACAACCCCCTACGCCTTTCGCCACGGAGCAGAGGGGCAGCTCATGGTGTGAGACCCAGCACCTGTATATCAGCCTGGCAAGAGGCATCATAAAAGGACTCAGTCACCCAATATTCACCCGTAGGTCCCAAACTCCTTCAGACTGACGAGGCACTTCTACACACACGTCAATACCGCTACCTCACCCAACTGCACCTTTTCACACCACGATGGGCAGCCACCCCACCCTGCCTATACTCAGCCTGCAGCAGCCAACGCAGCCTCCCCGGCATCCCTTGCCTTTCCATCTGCTGGCTTTCCTTTGGCCACCTCTTGGTTTCAAGGAAATGAATCAGTATCTCTCTTGCAAATTAGAATCTACGTATAATTCATGGGCAATGAATGTGCAATGTTCATCTAATGATCTAAAAAGGCAGTTAGCAGTGCATAATGCATATGCTGGTACGTATTCCTTTCTCCTGCGGAGTAAAGCGGGAGTGCTTTGTGGTGTGCTGAGATGTCAGAGACGCGTGCCAGCGAGTCACTCTGGTTTTGGAAGGTTCATATTCCACATACAGAAAGTGAAACACTGTTGAGTGCACTGGGATTATGTGTTGTGGCTCTTTACGGATAATTTCAGTGTCTATCAAACTGCTACTTTAATTGATAGGAGAGATTTTTCTCCTTAATTTTAAGGAAATAGAGTATGTAAAAATGCCTGTGTCCATTTGAATACATTTACCTGTGAGAGGCAGACTTTGTAACTTCATTTGTCTGATTTTAATGAAAACGGAAAATGCACTGCTATATGACTTTAAAAAAAAAAGTAAAATATACCTGTTTGATATATGCTCCCCATCCTTTCATAGGACCTGTAAGAGAAAGCCATGTTGAAACAGTTTAATGCAATGCCTTTAACTTATCTAAACCACATTCAACTGACTGCACTGGGAAAATTGAATCTTTTCCTCACAATCTTAGTGACATGAAAAATATATAATACAGTAAATGATTAATGCAGTTATAAACTATACCTGAGATAAGATTTAAGTATTCATATTTCTATCATGTTAATACAACACGATAAACCCATGAAGCAAACTTGACCATAGCATTTGTTATTCTGTCCAGTGTTCAATTATTCTTTGTCCAAACACAATTTAGGGGCTTGCTGGAATACATTCCCTGCGCAGGAAGCGTTATGTGCTACAGGGAGATAATCCAAGCAGTGGTCAGCAGCTGTACACTCGAGCTGGTACACACAGAGCTGCAAAAGAGAAGGGAGCCCAGCACCAACCCACATGCAGCCTTTTCTATTTTGCTTGTCCATCGTGTCTTTTACGCATAAACCCATTATTTTTTCCTCGCTTCTCCAATGTTTCACTTGAAGCTTTAGATTTTCAGGTAAACCTAAAGTGAGGCAATCGCCGACGCGCTTGGCAACTACCAAAGCAATTTCAAACCACGTTGCTTTAATAACCAACTTCTAACTTGTGCGGTAAGGGTCAAATCCTGCCCTTGGGACAGACTTGTTTGCAACTCTGAATGACACCAAGAGAAAGAATAAGCCCACACTGATGACCACTTTGATGCTTTGATGGGCATTTTATTGCAAGAATCTTGTGCCTCCAAGTGAATAATAACCAATTGTACTGTGGGCAGGCAGGACGCTCCGCTGGGAAAGCACAAAGCTGGGAGACACGCTGAGAAATCTGTGTGTCCGTCTCAGCCAGTGGCTTTCCAGTGGGTTACCTGAGGGCTCAACTTGCACTTTGGCAAACTGAGTATAAATCTGCATTTC
Organism: Neomorphus geoffroyi; assembly: GCA_033558235.1. Classification (NCBI taxonomy): domain Eukaryota; kingdom Metazoa; phylum Chordata; class Aves; order Cuculiformes; family Neomorphidae; genus Neomorphus; species Neomorphus geoffroyi. The sequence goes on along the minus strand of JAUMJM010000001.1, from coordinate 21,667,167 downwards.
GAAAGGCGCAATTATAACCTTGACTGACAGGTGAGATAACGCTGTAATTAAACCAGGTAATAAAGAACGTGGTGAAGGTGTTTTACAAGTTTAACCCAGCTTTGAGCAAGGGGTTGGAGTAGACGACATCCAGGGGTCTGAGTACAACCTGCTCTTGGCAGCATTGGTTTTAAATAACCAACACCCTGAACCATTGTCCCACTGCTGCAGCCACTCGCTCACCAGCCGTGGCCATGGACACCCCGGATGCAGCTCAGGCTGTGGTGACCCCCTTTAACCAGCCACAGGTAGGCTGGAGTCTCCTCAGCTGAAAATTCCCTTGAGCTCTCTGAAAGGCTGGTGGTTTCCGAGCTGCAATGGGTTGTAAAGGCTAGAGGTTCCTTTAAGAGTTCCTCAGAAAACAACGCTGAAGATGAGCAGGATTTAATAATGAAAAAAAATACCTTCTTTTTTTTTTTTTTTTGTCAAAGCTTTCATTGAAAAATTAGATTTCCAGGAGTTTTCTGTTTTATTTGCCCCCCAACTCAGCTGTCAGCTGAAGAGCTTTTGACGAAAACGTATTTTTGAAATGAATATAGAAGCCAGCTGGGCTGGCCAGGCAAGGCCCTGCGCTAAGCTAGTCTGTCACTGACCGAGGTTCAGATGGGCAAGTGTTCAGGATGCTTTGAGGTTTGCCTGGCCTTTGGAGCGGTAGGTGAGCTTAATACTCAATTTTATACAGTTTTAAATAATACTGCTAAACTACATCACATTGCAAATACGCCCTGCAATTGAAATGGAAAAAACCCAAGGAGCTGACAGAATTAGAATAGAACACAATACACCTCTTGGGGTGGAGTTATTTTACCCTCTCAAAAGAAGCCACAAGCTCTTGTTTAATTAAATAGGCCTTAAGAACACAAACAGCATCAAAACCGAGCGGCAGAAATGAAATCCTTCCCACCACTTGTTTAAGATTTGAGTACGGCTGTAATAATTCTTTATTTCCGCGACACTAATTTTATGGGCTCGTTCTATTTGATCAGAACTTCTGCATTTAACAGTTACCAGCATTTCAACCAAGACATCACGTGTGACTGTGTGCACCGGGATACGCACTGTGCTAGTGGTAATGCCAGGAAAAGGGCATTTTCACTTAGGAGCAAACCAGCTGACACGATTGGGCAGCCCTGGCAGCCAGACACCACCACTGCGCTGGCAGAACGCGGGGCCACACGCAGCTCTTTAATTCGGTATTGACACCAGCGTTGCCTCTATAGGCACTGGCAGTAACGCGCTTTGCATTTTTGGGCATGTACTTTCATGTATAAACGTAAATCTGACCTGCAATAAATACTTAATTTCTTTCAAGCGTGATTTACTTTCGCGCCTATTGCAAAACTTCTAGAAACTACAAATGGTTTCCTTTCATGAGCAAGATATGTCAAGTGCCTTCTTTTTTTGTAACACAGTTACATTTCTTGGGATTTCTGGCTTGGTTTGCGCTATTCTTAGTGATGCAAACTCCTGAATAGAGAATTAATGTCCTCACAGCAATCTCCCAATTTCAAAACATGCCTCTGATAATCCTGTTATCACACAAGCTTGCGATGCCACAACGATCTCCGTGCAAGTCTGCAGTGACCCTCCGGAAGGCAACACCGTTACAATGCCAGATTATGCAGGTAAAATGAATTCAGTGAACACACACACTGTGGCAGAGTTTCAGTGTGGAGCCCTGATGAAATGATAAAATCAAGTTCACCTTTATGCTACATTATGTTTATGCTAAATGCCAGGATGAGGTGGGAGGAGCTGAGCTCAGACGTGTAGCAAGTGATAACAAATACAAAGGGGTTTAAGCAGGTGCAGAGTGAAAGTCCAGTCGGTCCGCAGGAAAGATCTCACTAGGTTTGTTGAAGTGTGGTCAGTCTGGAAGGGGTGCAATGATAATCCTGACACACCAGAATCTGCCCAGCAGACCAGGTACCCCTCCAGCGATGGAGCGAGCACCTCTGCTTGGCTGCCAAGCCACGTCACCTCCCCGTCTGTGGCCACCCAAGGCACCTACCTCAGCATTGGGGAAGAGCCCTTATCCTAAGCCATTTTAAGCCTTGCACCAACACATTAATGGTTACTGTTTGTTGTGCCTTCCAACACTCAAAAGGGCAATGCAAAATCAGCACTGAATTCATTAATTTATTAATTAAAAGAGAGGAGAAGAATACATTAACATCCTCCAAGAATGGCCACGCAGAAGCGTGCTCTCCATGGGGCTCTTTGGCCCTCACCTCCTCCTGCTCACACAGAACAGGCCCAAAGGTTGGGGCCTCCTTCAGTGACTTTGGTCAAGGATACAGGGATCTTCCCTCAGGGAAATGGAGATGCTTCCCTACCGCTGATTCAGATTTTTATCCAGCTTAACACAATTATCCCTACACCACCAACACACAGAACATTAACAGAGGCAACTGGACATTGCCGAGGCAAAAAGACTTCGCTGGGCTGGCTCGTGGGACGTGTGGGCACGGTGAGCCCCAGACCAAGAGCGTGGCCTCAGCAGTGTCAGACCCTGGAGAGCCACCTGGGCTTCTGGGGGCCCTTTGTCAGCCATGCAGGAAAACAAGTGCACGGCGCAATATTTGATTTTGGCCAGTGCAGGGTGGAATCGGTCTCACCCAGCAGGTAATGGGTAAAGACAGGTGTGTAACCTGCACTGACCACTGTGCTCGATTGGTTTTTATAATCAGTGCAGACTACATCCGACTCATCTGACCAATGCAAAGACTCTGTCTTAGCACAAACCCTGTTTCACGGCACCGACTTTAAAGTGTGAGTCACTCAGACTTAAGACACCAAAGTCAAGGAAGACAAACGTTATCTACCTAATATCTACGGATGTCAAACTGAAATGAGCAAAAAATAAGAGAGACTACTCAAACTATTTCCCCTTTTGGTAATTAGGAACGGGAAGATGTTTACTTACCGACTTTTAGAAACAACTGAAATAAATCTGGGAAGCTGTCAACTATTGCAGATGTTTTGTATCTACATCTCTAGGGATTTCATAACACTTATTAAAAGCCTTTGCACATCCAGCATGGGAAAGCCCTTCTGGATGGAAAGGTGGTTTCCAAGGACAGCCTACTCAAAACTTTTCTAATACTTCTTGGGTTGTAAAGTATGATTTCTCTTTTTTGAACTGGGGCTGTCGATGTAGTCTTGAATAAAACAGAGAGGGAGAGTCCATCCCTGGTGCAATTGAGAACGAACTGGCACCAGTGGTGTCATACTGGGATGAGCCATTGCACGTCCCCCGCAATCTGTCTCACAGGTAGCAGTTGCCTGAGAGGCTGCAGGGGGGTTCCCTGCGTGCCATTAGCCCCCTCTGAAGGGAAGATGGATTGGAGGTATTTAAGGAGCGTGGCTCAGGACTTGACAGATTCGAGCGTGTAAAGAGCAGACCCAAGTCCCAGTTCCACACATCCCAGTGATTTTCCCAGCCAACCAACACACAGCAGTAAGAGAACATCAAGGCAAGCTTTCCTACGCGACTGCTTTTACAAGTGTCTCAAAGAGATTGACAGCGTTCATATTCTCATTATGGCATCTGCAGATAATGAGGTATCCAGGCACAGGAATATCCGCGGCCTGAGCATGCCAGGAATATTATCACTGACGTTTGAGCAAAAACATTGCCATTCCACACAATACCTCTACATCTTCGAAACGTCAAAACACAGCCGGATGCTGGAGCCACGGCTGCTGAAATCACACGGGTTGGTTGGTATCTCTTGAAAGAATTATTATAGAGGTAAGGTATCTATTTAGCCATCCAGGACTGTATGGTTTAATTTTGCAGATAAGAGCAGGGTCCCTCCCAGAATTTAAAGGCTCTCTCCCTTCCTCCTTTTGAAATTTTTGTAATTTTGTATAAACAAGGCTCAAAAACCGTCTGAAGTGCTGTGAGGGAGAACCTTCTGAGTCAAAAAAGGAATCTTACGTTTCTCATCTATAAGGCAGCTGGAATGACTTACCTTGAGGGAAGGCTGCAGCTGAGATGATCCTGGGACCGATGGCTCGGGGCTAACTCTGCCACTGACCTACTGCAGGGTGACCTTTGCCAGGTTGCTTTGCCACAGCAAAGCACATCACCTCGTCAGCTGCCAGCCTCCCCGCCTGGTGTCCTTCACCCTGAGCTTGAGCTGGAAAGGAGGGACAAACAGACAGGCACCAACCACACATAATGTGTGCAGGAGGTGTCTACAGACTCAGCTCCTAAATACAACACCTCCAGGGATGGGGCAGCCACCACTGCTCTGGGCACCCTGGGCCAGGGCCTCCCCACCCTCACAGCAAAACATTTCTGCCTAAGTTCTCATCTAAACCTCCCCTCTTTCAGCTGAAAACCATTCCCTCTCATCCAATCCCTGCGCTCCCTGATCCAGAGCCCCGCCCCAGCTTTCCTGCAGCCCCTTTCAGTACTGGGAGGCTGCTCTGAGGTCTGCCCAGAGCCTTCTCCTCTCCAGGCTGAACAACCCCAACTCTCCCAGCCTGTCCTTCTACAGGAGCTGCTCCAGCTCTTGGATCATCTCTGTGGCCTCCTCTGGACTCGCTTCAACAGCTCCAGGTCCTGAGGATTCCAGAACTGAACACAGGGGTCCAGGTGGGGTCTCACCAGAGCAAAGTTGAGGGGAAGAATCACCTCTCTGGCCCTGGGGGCCAACCCTGTGGTTGGCCCTCTGGGTTGCAGGCACTGAGTCTCCTTAAGAGGAAGAGGTGTCCTTAGCCTGAAAGCAAGCAAGCAAGTTTGTCTTCACTAATGTCACACAAAGAAAGGATGTGTCTACATGTCTTCGTAAAGTCTTTGGACATTACAGCTGCTTTTTTTCCCCATCACGCTTCTGCTGTTTGACCCTTGTCCCAGCTGGAAGCACAAAGCGTGTTAGGTGCAAGCTAACATTCCCCGTCCTGCTGCTGCAAGACCCAGTGATCCACAACAGCCTTGTAGTCACACAGCCGGCGTGGGGACGCCTATCACCAAACACGAGGAGGTTCACAGGCGGCCTTCAAAGTAAGACAGAGGGTCAATACACAGCACTCCTTATGCCTTCCTTCTAAAAAGATGGTTTCTCCTGCTGGGCAGCAAAACTTCAGTCAAATACCCCGTAAAGATGAAATGCCTTAAAAAAAATCACCATGACTAAAGAGAAGATAGCAAAGAGCTGAACTGGTCGCTGTTCCTTGGCATCATCCATAAGCTAAATTGCAGCAGGCGTACTGAAATGGAAATGTGCACCGGTACCTTGGATCAGGGCTTGTCCTTATTTAAAAGATTTCTTACCCCTAAAAATGATATCAAAAAGTCTGAACCTTTCCTATGTAAGAACCCAAAAGAATCCCACAGAAATAGGGTATTAAATCCACATAATATTCTACGTCAATATTTTTACGTTATTTTAGTGCCAAAAATCAGAAAAAACACCATCCAAATTAAAACTACAGAAGGTTTTATAGAGTTCAGGAAATAAAGGCAATGTGCCCTGGTAGGTCAGCCAATCGCCTGAGATGTAGTAAGTTGCTAAATACTTGGTAAGCTTTCTTCAATAATGACAAGAGGGAGGTCTTGTGGTTAGAACACCTTGTGAAACTTGGGACGTGTCAGTTCAATGTGTTGTTCCGCTGCAGCCTCCAAGTGTGACTCTGCTCACACCACTTACCCTCCACAAACTGGGAACACGACTCCCTAACGCCTGCTCCAACGGGGCAGCTGCCACGTTTCCTCTGCACTGGCACGGCAGATGCTGATGTTGGTGAGGTCTCCACATCTAGCTGTGATGCAGAAAATAACAGATAAAATGAAGGAGTCACGTTTTTTCAGAATTACAGGAGAATTCAGTGAAAGCATGAATCAATTACATTTCCAGCACCAGACTGGAAATGTTCTGTACTTCTGTTGGAACAAGTCTACCTTATGAAAATAATAAATCCTACATTTTCATGAGGGATTTTTTTTCCCGTTTCCACCACGTGCTTAGAGGTTCTTATTTTGCTTTTTCACCAAGCGCCACGCTAAATGTTGAGCCCTTTCTTCAGGTGGTAGCTAAAAGGGAAGGAAATAACGATGTCTCATAATGACAGCTGTCGGAGGGATTTGTGGGAATCAGAAAGCTATCCGGAAAACCCGGCGTGCAGAACGCTGGACCCAGTCATCATTAGTTCTGCCTGGCCCAGCCACCGCCTCCAACGCTCGGAGCCGGCTCCCGCGCTGGCTGACGCAGAGGCAGAGCGGGACGGGCAGCGGGAGACAGAGCAGGGCAGCTGCAAATGAAAATCACCCTGGGGAGGGTTACAACTAGATAAAGTTTTCGACAATAAGATTCCAGAGACTGCTGACTGGAGAAAAGCTCAATATTTTAGTCTCAGTACAAATTTGCTTCAATCTTCTACAACTCCCATGCAGCAGCATCCACAGCTGCATGCTGTAAACAACAAACAAATCTATTTCCATCAGCCCTGCTGATGCTATGAGAAAAGTGCCTGAGCATAAGACATGCACAGATGTAGAGTCTCACCTGAGCCTAGTGCTGCCCTCCATTTGGCCCCTCTAACTTAATATCGTTGTTACAAAGCTATTGGTCTCCTGGTAGCGAGCTGGCTCAATGCAGAGCCTCTTCTTCCAGCTAATCTGACAACTCCGATCCAAGAAGCATCAAGGGCCCAATTAAGAAGACACATCTTATCAAGGAGCTTATTTTGCATAACAGAATACAAATGACGAATAAAAATTTAATGTTTAATAACTTAGTACAAAGAGGGCTGTTGATATAGAATGCCTGGAATTTTTATGGCGGCTGTCAGACTTGTGATAAAACTGTTATATAGGAACACTTGGCAAAAAACAGCGTAGAATTTTTCAGTAATGGTGTGTGCATGATATTGCATTAATTCTTGATAGGAAAGTAACTGTAAGCCTGGGAATCAGCCAGTTTGAGTTTCACTGTAAGATGATGGGGTTTTTTTTGAAGGACATCTAAATACGTTTTAATGAAGAGTTAGCTGAAAGGATGCTTGGTACTTCATAAACGCCCTTGCGTGGTTGCTCAAGTCCAGAAATTATAGGCAAATCACCGCAGTCCCTCTGGGTTCAGAATAACTTTGTCAGATTCAGTGATGTGGCTGCGGTTCGCTGGAAACCATCGCTAATGGGTGGTAGGGAGGAGGCTTCAAGAGGAGGACGAGGTCATCTATGAGACTTTGTCCTTTCTTTGATTTGCTTGTGCCGCATGGAGCAGTTGCGTGCGGATGCAGCTCCTTTCTGACTCTGAAGATCATAAGCTGGAGGAAAGCTTGACTGGTCTTTGTTCTAACAATTGCAATTTAAACAGTAGAAGTCCTTCTTGCTAATAAAAATAAACACTTTTGTGCCAGAAGTTCCCCCCAGGTCTCCAGACAGCGGGTATGCACTGCGTTATCGGAGACGTGTCACCTCTGTAACTGGCATCTTCTCTTAATACGTCAATACTAATCAGGAAAACAGAGATGTTCATATTCTTTTTTAACTATTTTCATAAAGCTGGTGCTCTTGCACAGGTTTGGAACGCTCGCACCGTGTTCTGATGAGTTTGCCGTGTATCTTAAGCCTTTCTGTAAGAAAAAATAAAAATTTAAGTATCTAAGTGTAGAAATTAAGTCATCTTTACCAGTAGACTTAAAATAAAGTGTCCATTAAATAATGCTAAACTAATGCTGGGTTAGAGTGGAACTCTTTTAGAAGTACATATCACATCTATATGAATACCAAATGAATTTCTTATTCATTCGATTCTATTGTATTAGTGTTATTGCAATGAATATGAAATGAATTCCTAATGACTGGATACTTAAAATAAAGTGTTACCCCTTTACAATCGTCATCAAACTTTAAGGACAAATTGAGATAAAGAGAAATTATGTACTGGTGGGGGAAAAAAAAAAAAGTTGAACCGTATAGTTGAGAATACTGAAAGGTATAATTTATCTGATGATGCTAATATTCAGATACAGCCTTGTATTAGAATTAATACTACAGGAGCGGACCCTTATACAGAGAATTTGTTGCAGAAATAAAATCTATCAGTAACCGTTTCATTGTTCCGTCATTATGAACTCATTTGGTATTCACTGTAATGGCCCTGATCGTAATGAATTTGTTTGATATTCATGTGGCTCTCACATGCATTAACAGGGGCTCTGGTGTAACTCAACCCCCAACAAGCACCAGCTAACGCAGCCCTTGGGTGAGGCACCGGTCGGTATTCTGCAACCAGAGTCTCCTTCTACTTTATAAGCACTTAACAGATATTTTCATCTGTGTAATTCCTGGCTCCTTTTTTCCCTTTGATACATTACTTTTAAGCTGGAAAGCCTCCTAAAAGTTCCCACACTGCCTTTTCATAGGAACATAGGTGTGTGCCATCTTATCGCCGAGGCGCCAAGCCAGAAAGGCAGGCTTGTATCAGCCAGGCACACCACCTCATTATCCCCTTGGCAATAGCGGCTCTGGCACAGCCTGGAGCTGGCAGGGCGCTACGGGAGCAAGAAATCCTGGCTCCTCGTATTAAAGGGATTTTGCTGCTTTAGGTTGGGGAACGCCAGTACTTCCCCAGGATTGGGTAATATTTATCTGGCGAAATGAACTCTTGCCCTTGCAGTGTCATCCTCAGAGGAAACGGCTCCGTGGCGAAAAGCGGGGTAAACCTTTGGAAAGTTTTCATAACGGAGGGAACTCGGCCAGGTTCTCACTAGGTTTGACTCGCTCGGAGTTTTTTGGGCATTCCTCAGCCAACGCTCGACTAACGCAGGCGCTGGTGTGATGCAGGCTCAGCCAGGGCGTCAGACGCCATTCCCCCGTTGTGCCTTATGGTAATTATTCCTATTAGATCTCCCAGAGATTATAGGTGAGCGATAGATGAACTGCAACGACTATTAACAAGAATTACAGCCATCTTTATGCATAAGCTTTCAAAACACCAGGGGCCACACGCTCAGATAATACACACGGATTTAGATCATGTAATCAATTCGACTGCAGTAATTGGCAACATGAAACTACAGAGCCAGGTGATCTGCTGATGCCACCAGCAACGCCGCTGCTGCAGCCCAAAGCCTTCTCAAAATACCATCCCTGTTTCATTCCGGTGTCTTACAGAGTAAGTTTTCCTTTTGTTTTCCTGATTGCTTTAAACAAAGAATTTCTCCCACCTTTCTTCCCAGCCTCCAACTAAAAGGCTGGGTTTCAGCCCTGCGTGGGGCACGGGGCTCCTCTTCCTCTCCTTGGCAGGTTGGAGGTGGGAGGAGGATGGGACGGCTCCAGCGTAGACCCACTGACTCCCAGAAACCTGGCAGGAGAGATAGATGCCCTCCTCAGAAATATGCTGGAAGGCTGACCTTGGGACTCAGGGAAGCAGAGGTGGGTCTGCAGCAGGTTTCTCACCCCGCTCTCCTTCGTAGCAGGACCTCGTCCGACCCAGAGATGGAGCTGCTGTCTGGGACGGCCATGCCAGGTGCCCCAAAGCGGGCAGGCTCAGGGGGGTGCAATTGGAAAAACATGTGCTTTAAGTGCATGGGGGATGCTCAGTGCCCGGTAGCAGGACACAGCCCTCCTCTTCTGAGGAACCTCTGTCAGAGGGTGGAGGACCCAAGCTGACCAGGAGGAGACCAGGGTGGGTCACAGGGAGAAAGGAGGAGCAGCACTCCAGCAAGTGAGAAAGACTTGCAAGTAAGGAAGACCTGCCCTGGGTGAGTTACTGGAGACAATCTCCAGCGCTGCGACATCAAAAAGCTGAGGTCTTGTTCCAGCACGTGGCAGTGCCCACCACGCCAGTTGGCTCTGGGCCGTAATGGCTGTGAGGGGGCCTCCTTCCTTACCATTTATCTTCTCTTTCGACTTGCAGGCAGGGCAAAATTTGTCAGAGCTCTTGGATGCCCTGATAGATGTAAACACTGTTTAATTAATTTGATTTATGGTATAATTGCACCATTGTGCTTGTGGGTTTAAGGGAATTCCGGTCCCACTGGTTCTCCCTAAAAGGGATTTCAGGTAAAACTTTGTCCAGTGCAAGAGATGTGTCTGCAAAGGATGTACCAACCTGCATCTCAGCCCTCTACCTGTACCTCACTCACTGTTTGAGAAAAGATGTTTGGGTGCACAATTATTCCTCTTTTACCTAGAAATGCTGGTTTACACAGACAAATCTGAGGCTTAAGTGCACTAGAAAATGCACTTCTTTAGGGGTTTTCATACCAAGGTTGTGTTTAGGACAGAGAACTCTTTTGCAGGACTACGGAAAACACGTATTTTTCTATTCTTTTGCTTTATTTGCCTCACTGAAAAATTATCAGCTTTAGTTCTTGCTGAGCTAAGACTAAGGAAACCCATTTTTTTCCTGAGCTTCTAAGGAAACCATATTTTCTACTTTTTTCAGTATAAAGCATGCTTATAATTAGGTGATAGATGTGAATTAAGGTCTTGTGGTATAGAAGCGCAGAGCAAGGATGCAAGCAAGCAGCTACTTTCCGTGTTTCACGATGAAGCACAAAGTTTGGCTGCATTTAATGGAGAAAATGGTGGGGAGCGTTGCTTGGCCGCTGCCGGGTACCCGCGAGCGCGTGCTCGCAGCGCTTCCCACTTAAACTAAAGCAAACGTATGTCACTGCTGCGTGTGCCGTAACACCTGGGCACAACAGAACGAATTCATGGACTGCGCACCCATAAATCTTCATTTCCTGGTTTTGTGGGTTTGTCAGGCCTTTAAAGTTATTTAACACACTTTTTGCAGTGATAGATAGGTACTGAGAGTGTTATAAATACTAACTTGTGTCTGAAAGTTGGGCTGTGAAGCTATCACCCAGGCTTATGGTGTCTGTGATTTTATACCCAGCTAACAAGTCACTTTCATGGGTCGGGACATCATCTGGAGTCTATGAATGTGTAAGAACCAACAGTTACTGTATATATCTTGGCTGCTCTTTGATTCATATATACAACACTTCTTTTAGAAAAAAGCATAGTAAGAGTGTTCCTCGCTCTAGTTGTAAAAATAAAGACCACAGACCTCGCTTGTGCCTGGCCTATCAGGAATTCATAATGAAAATGAATGTTCATTTTTCCTTTAAAAGTGTCTCCAGCTAAATGATACTGACGCTTTCAATTTTTAACATCATAATCAATAAAGGCTGCTTATGCACACTTTGCAAAACCATCAGTTTAGAAGTTGGAAAAAAAAATCTGCATATGGCTGCAGCTTGCTGACTGCAAAGCTCGAGCACTAAATCTTCCGAGTTAAAGTTTTACTGGTGTGTTATGAGTAAAAATGCCTTGTCAGCCATCTGCCAGTTTTTCTCCTAACATCCATATTTTCAACCCTTGCTAAACATTGGGAGCGTTTGGCCACAAGAGGCCAGCTCTACAATTAAACAGCCGAGTTCTGCAGCAGAAGCAAGGGCATGTCAAAATAGAACTGTCTGTTATTAATTTTAAAAGTCCATAAAGGAAAGCTATGACCCTGTCAGGGTGATGGACTGGCAGTTAAAGGTATTATAAACTGTTAACTCTCTGAGACACAAAGGAAAAGGAAAAGAAAAACAATGCAGCAGTGTCAAAAGCTTCAATAAATGCTAATCATGGCAGATTAATCAGCCTCTAATTCCACTGATCCAAAAAGGTTAGAGAGTCAATTGTGTAAAATTAGCTCTTTCTCATGTGTCCCTTTGCATTTGGAGAATCTGTCTGTTCATTTGCATCTTTTGCCAATGTTTACGAAGAATTCAGTTCATTAGCTCTTAAACATAAAATCAGACACGGGAAGGGGGATTCATTGCCTTTTCCTGCTTAAAGTAGTACTTAAAGCAAACAGCATCGCCGCAGTGTACATTTATAGATCCTGCCCAGCAGCATTTATTACTGCACGGCTCACATCCAGAAACCTGCATTTCAGAGGGAAGTTTTCACGTCAAGTGTTCTATTTAGAGCTTTTTGTGATGGGTTCAGATAAGATGCTGGATCGCAAGATTGAGATGAGCCCAACGGCAAGCGGGGGCTGCTGCACCTTAGTAGAAGACGTGCTACGAAGAGCTCCCAGATGCACGTGCTCTGCCTGCTTTGGGAAATACCTGCTTCCACGGCGTCTGAAACCCCTGCACCTTGTCAAAGCGGATGGCAGTTCAAATGGATGACTCTGCAGAACAGGAGAAAGCCTGGGGAAGGACTGCTTAGCGACACAGGAAGCGGGAGATGAGGAGAGGCGTTAGCTGGCACTGTTTGGACTGTTCGTAGCTGAAGTGGGGACCAGGCAGGACTCACCTGCTTTCCCGATGAAGCCAGCATTCCGACAGGATTCGTTCATCATCTGATGGGATTCGACCGCTGGACTGAGCTCTGCGCAGTTATGACTCAGGTTACTCGGGGAGGGAAGACATACAGGAACGGAGACCTGGATTTCATAACAAACCTGAAAGCTTCACCAGTCACAGCTTCCCCTTTCGGGAAATGCGTGTGGTCAGCTGAGGAACACATCTAGACACATGCTCCCCTTCTGCTCAGTTTGCCTGGACAGCCTACACTGGGATGACATTTGTGACCAGTTTCTCATGCCCTTCAAGAGAAAAAAAAGATATTTCTTCCCCTTGCTAAATAGATATCATGATTTAACAGGAATATAGGCATTTTCCATCCATTTGCTCGCCCCTAGTCCCTGGCAGCACACTCACATCGAGCTCCCTGCCAGAACCCTACCTGAAAGCCATTGTCCCAGACAGAGGTGGGAGGGTGGAGGAGATCTGATCATTTCCCAACTGCTCTCCTTTCTGGGTGGTTTCCCTGGGCAAATCGGGGCTCCCTCCTCAGAGGTCTCCATGCATGAAGAAGAGAAGCAGCAAAAGCCTCTTCCTACCACCTTTCATGTGGATTGGTCCCTGACTGTGAAATCCCACAGCGGCCGAGCATCGACACCAACCTCCCTGCAGCAAGAGCCGTGCGCGTCCTTTGGCTTGGTCCTCTCCGACACAAACACGCAGCGATGCACCTATATATTATCAAAAAGTGTCAAAGCAAAACAGTCCCTCAGCAGATGCTGTGGGGAAGAGGATGAGAGGACAAAGAGGAGCCTTGTGCCTGCCCCATGCCTTCACGAACTACTGAAGGGAGCTGAGCTGCGCATGCCGGAGTCTCTGCAGAGGCTGGAGCCACGCGAGGTGCTGTTGGGTATCGCTGCCCAATGCTGCCACAGGGGGCACAGCCACACTGAGCACCTCTCTCACCTGGAACAGCACCATTTTCTCTAGGCTCACAAAAAATGTAGTTGTAGCGCTCAGCCCTTCCTCTAGATTGAGGCACTTGGGATCATAGAACCATGGGATGGGTTGGGTTGGAAGGGACCTCACAGCCCATCTAGTGCCACCCCTGCCATGGGCAGGGACACCTCCCTCTGGGTCAGGGGGCTCCAAGCCCCATCCAACCTGGTCTTGAACACCTCCAGGGATGGGGCAGCCACCACTGCTCTGGGCACCCTGGGCCAGGGCCTCCCCACCCTCAGCATGAAGAATTCCACAGTATCACAAGGTTGGAAAAGACCTTTGAGATCATCGAGTTCCTAATGTCTCAGCTAAAGCTTCCTCTTTCCAATTTAAAGCCGTGCCCCCTCATGCCATCACTACTTGCCCTTGTAAAAATCCCTCCCCAGCTTTCTGGCACGTCCCCTTCAGGTACTGGAGGGCTGCTGTAAGGTCTCCCCAGATCTTCAGGGATTTATTCCGTAGAGAAATGGGTCAAAGTACCTGCATGAAGAACCACATCACCATGGGCGGGGGGAACTGTTATCATTAAACACCCCGGGTTGCTTAAGGATAACTTGGTTATGTGCACACCACATTTCAGCCCACAATGGAGTGTGCTTTTTGGTCACAGGCTCTTTAGTGGGGCTTCATGTACTTGTTCCCTGTTAGTTCCAAGTTGGAAATCCCTCATTTTCTCAAGAAATACTCTTGATTTGAGGTAAGTTTTATTTCTGGACACATTCGGTCCAAAACCTGAAATTAGAACTTAGTGAGAGAGACCTTTACGGGAAGAGAAAATACGGTTTGATATATTCCCTAAAAGAAGAAGAGCACTGTATGGCTCTAATTTTAAAAAATGAGCCATGAGGAATATAGCTTAGGATATGAAAATATAATATGAAGTTTAAAAGATAATTATGAGGCAGTAAAACAGAAAAACACAGAAATTCTTTTAAAGGGAATGTAAAGTAAGTATATATGGCACGGTGCGAGGGATGGACTGTCAGCAGTATTTCTTTGTGTGTGTATCTTTTGTATTGCAGTGAACTGTGCAACAGCAAGATTTGAATATTCTGAACCTGCCATCTCCCTCTTCTGTCAATCAGAGCCTTCCAATTCTGAACATGCCAGGATGAACTACGTTGACTTCTTTGGCACAAGAAAGTGAATCCAGTGAAATTCATATATTCAATGGTTTCATGAAAATGAGAAAGGTCTGTCTATTTGCTAGAACAGCTTTGGGCTAGTTTTGAATGGCTGCATTTCATCTCTGCATTTTCCCTCCCCACAACTGTTATGATGTGAAAAGTGCCCAAGGCCAGGGGCTTGTAGGCCCAAGTCCACTGAAATTAATTGTAATTGGGAAAAAAAGGCCTTTTGCCTAAGCCCGTCATATTGTACTTTCCCATCTGACCACTTCTTTGCTATTGATGGATACAGTTTACTCCACTAAATCATTTCTTTTTTTTGCAAGTGAAGCTAATTTAATGCTACCCAAAAATATATCAGACAGCTTCTGGCACCTATTCCTGGCCCCGGAGCTCTCTAAAAGCTCAGCTCAGGTATCCCTAAAGTTCTGCACTATACAATTGCTCTTGCTTCTGCTAAGTTTTTGCTTTAGTAATAGCGATGGGCAAAGTTAAACCCTTCTCTTTGGGGTGAAATAGGGTGGGTGTTTTCCTACCGTACTGCAGTTTCTCCTCCTGCACTGCCCTGTGGCCGCACACCGGTTGCAGAGGGCAGAAGGCGCTTGCAATTCCAGCCATTTTTCCTGGCATCCAGCCGTCCGAAGTTGTCATGAGACCGACCAAAGAAAAGTGGAGTGACCACTGCACAGTTACATGGTTCACACTCTCAATCTCAGCTTCCCGATGGTTTTCTGACGTCTGGAGTAACAAGGGCGGTATTTGTCCTGTGAAGAACCAGAAAAGCTCAGCTCCGCTTTTCAAAAGGACTAATTATGAGCTCAGATTTTTTACAAAGGTCCTCCAACCTTCATCCCTCCCAATGCCTTAAAATAGATGATCCTGGGAACGGCAAGGCTTTGATTTGGTGATAAACTTACAGTTAAGAGAAACTTTTTGAAGTGGTGCGCTTGAGGATGGCAATGACTCGAAATTTCCAGTTTTGGTCACTAACTGGTTTCTGGTCTGTAAAGATGATTTTTAAAGTCTTAAGGCTGAAGTGGGGCCATGTCCAGTCTATATCCGAACAGAGCATCTCCAGAAAATGCTTGGGTGCTGCAGGAATAGGGAACACAATTCAGGAGGTCTGATGCGTCTTTTGTGGGCCAACGTGACCAAGCAAGGTATGAAGGGAGGAACTGTGATGCTAACAGAGTAAGCCTTCAGATAAGACGTAACTCAGAGTTCCTGGCTGTTTTCTCCGTGCATCAGCCTTCTGGCCACCCTCCACCTCCTCTCTGCCCACCTACGCTTTCAACCGCCTGAGACAGCGTTCATTTCCTGCCCCAAACCGTTCTCGTTCACTATTGAAAAGAGCAGCTGCATGTTAGTGGTGGGTGAAGAGCTCTTCTGCCTCTCAAAGACTGTAATTAGACTCAGTCAATTAAAATTTATAAACACACTTTAAGCCCAAGAACATCTTTTAAGAGACAGAGATGCAGGGGGAAAGAATAAAGTGAAGAACCTGAACGACAGCCACTGGAACTGTTTTGTTAACCAGCCACCGGTTTGCATCTCCTTTACCACGTGCCTTGAGCTTCTGCTTACACGGTGCAAAGCGGCTGCAAATCACTGTTAAAATAGTAGCAGTAGTGCCCAGTTTGCATTGGCCAATGCGATGGCCCAGGGTCAGGATAGTGACCCTGAGACCCCCGTCAGGGGCACCCTGCCCTTTCCACCAGGGCACAGTCCAACCCAACACGACCACAGCCGTCTCCTTGTCCCACTCCAGCATGCGTGCACAAGAACTGGTGAGACACTGATATCTGAGAGAAGTCCAGATCTAAGCGTGCAGGCAGATTCCTGAACCCTGTTTCAAAACCACACCTTGCTTGGAAATCTCAGACTGTCTCGGATTCGGCAGTTAGGTCCACTCGAGTTTAAATTAGAGGCTTAACCTAAGATTTCCCGAGTTTCCCTCTCCTTGTCAAGAGCAAAATACTGCAAGAAGAGAAGAAAAACTCCCAGAAACCCTTCTCTCTGCATAGATCAGCAACAGCAAATCATAAGCAGGTCCTTTGAATGCTCAAGTATATGATTATATATTTCACTGTCAACTGAAACCACAGGAATAGGAAAATATTACTGTGAAAATACTGCCTGTAATGAGAGGACTTGGTTGTCACATTTGGTAAGACGTAATTTATCTTTTACCTGCTATTAGTGAATAATATCACTTTGCCATTCACTGGAGTGTATTTACCTTAGAAATCCACACACACAAACGTTCCTTGATATTAAATCCTAGGTAAAGAAAGCTATCTTTTCTGGGTGTCACGAGCTTCCAATAATACATAGAATCTTCTCCGAGTTCCACTGGCTTTGCTTTCCCCAAATCTGCAAAATTCTCAGGAAAATACTGTTACTTGATCCCGTCCCAGTGAAGCTGTGTTGACCTGCGCTAGCAAAACACCTCGTTCATCTGTTTTCTGTTGTTTCATTCCCTTCCCACCTTCCTGCAAGGGCTGTTTCTTTGTCTGGGTTATTTGTCCCCTAGCCAGAAAGTGCTGCTTTATAAAGAGGGTGGTGTTTTCACATCAAACTCAGCGCTGGATGATTTCTTTCTTTGTCTGCGGCCATAACACCCTCTTCTTCACACAGAAATAAAAACCCACAAAGGGTATGGATTATGCGATGCATTTCCTGTAACATTTAATAATCACAGTAAAACACTGACATATATTGCTGTCTACTTGCAAATCTCTGCTTTCTGTCGAAATTACAGCTCACCATTTAAGTCACCTGAATAACCTGTTTTATACATCTGAACAACAGAATAAAACAACTCATCCTGACTGGATGAATATCCTCCAGCTAACTTAATACACGACGCCCCAATTCTGCTCTACGTTTCAGTAACGTCAGTCTCAAATAATACGTCTTTATTTACAAACGGCATAAACTGAGGCACGAATCACTCCTCTAAATTGACTAAACAGAGATGTTCACAACTGCCCTCCCAGTGAGCCGTATTTCATGGGTTCTTTTCCCAGGGACAGTCTCTCCGCGCTCACCCTCAGCAGGATGAGCCGCCTTTCCCGAGCACACGCCCCGTCATTCCCTCCCATCCACAGCCACAAACCATCACTGCAGCAATTGCAGCAATTGTTTTCCCGGGAAAGGAACGTTTGGGAAGTATTTAATGTATTTCTAACTGTCTTCCAGTGCAATTTAGCAGCTGGAAGTCAGGTACAGAGCCAGAGCAAAGGCTTTATCCTGTGTTACTGCACTTCGCGTCCTTTTCCACTGACTCTGAGAGGGAAAACAGCGCTCCCACGAATGCCCACTTATCCTCCTGTATCAGAACGCACGGGACGGTGTCCTGCGCGGCAGGCTCCGATCCCCGGCCTCGGCCTAGGACTTATTTAAACAGGACTAATTGCACGTTCCAGGCTTTAAACACCGCAGACAACTGGAAGCTGACAAGTACTTGACAAGCCTGTTTTGGGTAGGTCCTGGTCGAGTCTCCCTTCCTGTCAGCTGGGGAGGATGTTTGAATTACCTGATTGGAAAATAAAGGCGTTCAAAAAAACCGGTACTTTTCTTTTCCTCTGTTTCTTTTAGAAACAAAACAAAACAAGGAAACCTGAACATTTGACAATCTACAGATTTCTTTTTTGTAAAACAAATAATAAAAATGAAGCTTTTTATCTTGGTGAAGATGATTACCGAGAATCTCCAACAATGCGGCGCAGTTACGCATTTGCTGGAAACCTGTGTTCCTATTCTAAAGCTCTTCCCACAGAAGCCTTTAAATTAAAATTATTTTTGAAGCCTAGCCTAGAACATCAAAAACAAATCAGAGTTCAAGTGCACAGTGTGATTCCCACTGGGAAAAGGGATTCATTTACAGATGCTGGGTGATTTCTGTGACAGTGGGAAAGACATTTATTTTCATAGGTGAAGAGAGGTCCAATTCCGAAGCGGGGCCTGTTTGTACCTGGCTGTGGGATGCTCATTGGAAGATTATTGATCTTCCCGGAGATTAAGTGAAACGTTATTTTTGTTTTCACAGCTTTCTGACTCCCAGCAGTCTCAGCTCAGCTCTGAGGGGTGCTGCCCGTCGGTGCACCAATGGCTTTGTTCGAGCAGGTTTGCCCACGTCTGCGATACCCGGAGCACCAGAGCGACGCGGCTGCGGTGGGACGGGCTGCCAGCTCCCCGCGCCACCCACGGCATCAAAGGCTTCCTCTCCATTTCAGCCCAGGCGTCTAAACAATGAACTTGAGCCCATGCAGGAGAAACAGCAGAGCAGTTCAGGGCTGCGCTTCAGTTTCCTTTTCACGTATTGCAATTAACAAATAATGGCAAGCTGCCCGTTTGGAAAGGTAGCACATTAATATATTTTGAATAGCTGAGAGCTTTGTGGTTGTTGATATTGTTGATGTTGTTGTTATTATTATTACATTTTCTTCTAAGCTTTCTATTAGCTCAGTGATAATTTCAAAAAATGACTTTGATTCCTTGAATAGCTCTTTCAGAAAACCCCCTCAAAATCTGGTTAATATTTAGCAATTCCCCAGTTTCCCCCAAATACGCATTGAAACTATAAAATGTTACCAAATATCCTGAGAATTCTCTAAATAGATTTTGTAAAATTCCCGCAACCTTTTGCTAACCACCAAGCCCTCATTATCTAAAGAGGCTTCCAGGGAGGTGTTTGTAGGTAATTACCCAAGAATTAATCATAGGATTAACATAAAAGGCAAAATATAATAAATAATCAAGTTCTTACACACGCAAATCATTGTGAGGTATGTTACCAATTTTCATAGAGGGGCCACTGTCAGACGTGCAATTTCATCCACCCAATTAGCAGCTTTTGCTGCATTATAAATCTGTCACGGCTTTCTCTGCACCAAACAGCTGCTTATGCAAGAAACTGTGTGAAACTCCATTAAAAACCACAGGTCTGGATAAAGGGGGTTAGGTAAAATATATTCCCCGTAAAGCCGCACTGGTTCTCCTTGGCCTGGAAGGCCGTGGCCAAGAAGCAGTTAAAATTATTAGGAAGGGAATTCCATCATGCTTTTAATGTCCTGCAATTCAGCTGTGACTGTGTTCTGTTCGCTTGGTTTTCCTCTTCAAGTGCTGCTCTGTTTTTAAAGCTGCTTTGAAGGAATGCTCTCCAGTGGACTGCCGCCTGTCACTGCTCCCTGTCATGTGTCCGATAATTAAAATCTGACTGATTTACTGACTGGCATCAACCATCTCAGCTCAAGAGTTAGAAGATGTTCATCCTTCCCAAGGCTAAATTTACTTGGTGAAAAGGGGCCGCTTGCTTCCAGCCTGAGCTGTCATTCAGCTGCCGTGGAAACCATAAAGATAGCTAACAGAGCCCCAGCCAGCAGTCTTTAGTTTATTTTATTCTAATATTTATTGCCACCCAGAAAATGAACATAATACAGACAAGTTAGTGAGAGCACTGCACTAGTGATTTGTGAGGCTGGTGTGGAGTGAGAGCAAAACAGTCCTGCAGCATTAAAATAAAATAGAACAGCGGTGTTTCCCAAAAGTATGGCAGGGCTGGAGCTGTGTTTATTTTAACCCTAATGGGGTGCAATTTATTATTACATTTTAAGTAGATGCTCTCTTGAAGAAGGGTGGTTGGGGGGGATTTTTTTTTTTTGCCGTTTTTTTCTAAGTGCGCGCTGCTCAGGAAGTACAAAAAAAGAGGAAGGGAAAGGAATCTCATGTCATCCTGTGTGAACGATCTAACGGTATTAATGGAGCCTCCAGGATCTATTGAAAGCAGCAACTTCAATAGCTCAGGGTCACGATATCAGTACTTGTGATGGAACAAGCTATTTACAAAAGATTTAAACTCTGGGGAAGATGCCTCCTCCGGGCTCTCTGCCTTATCCTCCTTAGCCTTTCGGGTCACATCCTGCTCAGCTGCCTCCCTCTGGTTTCGCTGCTGTCTGAGGTTGGATGTGACAGTCGCCAGCGATCGCTAGCGCTGCCCCTCCACGCCGTGGTGTCCCCCCACAGCAGAGAGCAGCAGAGCAGCACTGGCCCCCGGGTTCCAGCCTAGGTTTGTTTTTTTAGTGCACTGCTCTCATTTTTTTCTGTTCCCTCAGCTACAGTATTTGTCATTTTCTCCACATAAATAAAGCAAACCTTAAATATATACTGTCTGGTAAGAAACTCAAATACCTTTCCAGTATGAACAAGATTAATCACACATAATATTTACAGTACTAAACAAAACAATTATAACATCATATATACTCACTTGAACAAACACACTGACAGTTCTTTTTGAAAACATACAGTAAAAATCAAATGGAAATCCATATCAGAGCAAAGGAACTTATCTCCAATTTGTATTCCTCTTAGGTCCTTTCTGAGACCAAAATTCATGTGCCAACGCCTTCTCCAGAAGTCACCGAGGCCTGATTTACCACTGGTTTCCGCTGTGGTGATACAACTGGGGGGACAAACAGAGCACCAGAAGTGAAGGCAAGGAAAATTACAGAGAGGCATCAAAAGAAAGGCAGGCTTGCTCGCTTACCTCCACAGCCCTTGGGGTTTCTGCTCCTGCAATTATCATAAACACACAAAGAGACAAAGTCCTGAGTGGGTGCTGACGCTCACCCTGTTCTTGAAAACACGGGCCATGGTCTGGCCTTTAGATGGCCCACAGCACGCCAAGGGTAAAGTGGAGACATGAGTCTTGTCTGCCAAAGAGCTAACAAGCTGTGGGCTCCAATAATTTCTTACTCGTGCCTTGCTCTTGGAAAAAGCCCTGTTGACCTCAGCTCCCCTCAGAGGGTCTGGGTAAAGCAGTTCTCGGTTGTACAGCAGCCCCATCAGATGCTCCAGATTAGTTAAACTAAACACTGTTGGTTGAGATAATAATGTATCACAGTATCACAAGGCTGGAAAAGACCTTTGAGATCATCGAGTCCAGCCTATGACCCAACACCTACACCTACTCATCATCCAAACCACAGCACTAAGTGCCTCATCCAATCTCCCTTTAAACCCCTCCAGGGACGGTGACTCCACCACCTCCCCGGGCAGCGCATTCCAATGGCCAATCACCCTCTCAGTGGAGAATTTTTTCCTAATATCGAGCCTAAATGTAGTGCCTGCCATCAGAACACGCAGGCTGATCTCGGTGCGCTCAGGGATGACGCCCGGCTGGGGCGTGGGTGGGGAAGGAGAACACAGCAGTGCCCAGCGCCTGCCTGTGCAGAGAAGTCCCAGCACAAACACAAATTTTCACTCAGCATGCTGACACATCCCTGGGCACCGCGTCTGATCAGCCTTAGATCTGGAGTGCTGGAACAGCCTGTAAAGGGAATTCAAAATTATCCATAACCAACAACTTCATCACTCACTCTCAAAAGTATTTCATCTTCCCCTGTCTCCTTGCCTTCAGGATTTTCTCTCAACATGATATTTCTTAATCGGAACTTATTTTTTACAGGTCATCAATTTGATTTCTCAGTGTCTTAGTGCTTGGTATTCTCATTTGGAACAGCAATCAGTTGTGCCCATCGATTTTTAGCACCTTATATTCAATTTTCATGCAGCTGTTTACAGCACGGAGCAAAAAACTTTCTGGCAAAGGGAAGTTTAACTGCAAACCTCGGGTGTATTTTTTAAAGAAACCACTGTTAGTAAAAGGAAAATATGTATTAAAAAAATTAAACCTAACAAGCCCCAAAAATAACAGAACTATGGGAACATCTGAGAACAGTAAAACCGTCTGCCACCTTGGAGCACCCACAGGACCAAAGACTTTTCCCATTAGTTCAGGGATCACTGTCGACTCTGAACACAAGCTGGGGTTAAATCGCTCTTATTTTAACAAGTATAATCATAAATATTTGGACATGAATTTCTGTAGCTTTTCCACCTACATTTGTGGTCCTTATGGCCTGCTGAGGGAGTGAATTTCAGAGGCTGGGGACATGCTGGGTGAAGAAATATATCCTCTCATTTGTTCTAAATGGACCTGCCATTAATTTTAGTGAACGATAGGTCGTTGCTATACTAGGACTTAACATGAAAGGGCAGAACTGGCCGGTTTTTCACTACATACTCACAGTATTAAATATCTCAGTCAAGTTTCTTTGCATTTTTCTGCCTTACAAATGCCCTTTTTTTTCCTGAAATCAGTAATGCAGGAGATGAAGGTTGGTTTCTGGTATGATTAATGCTGAGCAAAACTTTCAGTTCAATACTAGAAAAAGATCTCCTGGTTTTGATAAAACGCCTCTCTCCCTGTTTCTCTTGCTCCCTTTCTCCCCTCTCTTCCTGTGGGGATGCACAAAGTATTCCAACCAGCTCCACTCCAGCTCCGATCCCTCGCTCTGTGTTCCTAAAACACCACCTCCACGCTCAAGCGACTCTTGGAGCTGTTGCTCTCTACTTTTTCACCTCCAAATACCCTCTGAAAAGTAAAGGCTTTTTGAGTCTCCCAAGATATTTGGCAAGTCGGATGACCCCATTCATCACTTCAGTGTCATTTTGGTCAGGGTGGGAGGTGGGGATGGCAGAGTTTTCAGCAAACGTGGAACATGAGGCTCTTCCAGTCAACAGGGGCCTTCAAGGCACTTTTTGCAAGTTCACCTGAGCCTACGGCAAAGCAGGGCAAGAGAACTGGTTTCACTTCTACTTCAGCCTAAGCTCCAACTGTGCCTTAATATCAACAGAGCTGGGAAATTGCTTGGACTTTATGGGATGAGAGCAAGAAAAACCTCTGCCTGGAAGGCCACCTCTGACACTGAAGGCTGGAGACACACAAGGCCTGGTCACAGACACCAGGTGCACTGATGGTCCAGAACGCTCGAAGACAGAAAGAAGCGAACCCCCTCGCTTCGTCAAAAAGCCCCAAAATCAGAAGTTTTGCAAAATCATTTTGAAACTTCCAAGATTTTTTTGTGTGCTTTGAAATGCAAGT
Organism: Neomorphus geoffroyi; assembly: GCA_033558235.1. NCBI lineage: Eukaryota > Metazoa > Chordata > Aves > Cuculiformes > Neomorphidae > Neomorphus > Neomorphus geoffroyi. The sequence continues at coordinate 21,643,776 of JAUMJM010000001.1, read as the reverse complement.
GAGCAAGCTCTGGAAGACGAGAAATGTGGCAAAGCAATTGCCTTCTCTTACTAAACCCATAGGAACGCAAAGAAGAAAATACTGCCCTCCTACCATTTCACTGCTGCTGCCTGTGGGCTCTACACATCCATGGCCACGCCAACACACCCGAGACAGCCTTCGTCTTGGCTGTACTCAGGGGCAGAAGGCTTCATTCTGACTGTGTCTTAAATCTTTCTCCTTTACTGCTGTATGAAACAAATTAACTTAATTAGAAACCGTGACAAGGTAATAATAAATAGTCAATATCAGAAGGCAAGATTTTTAAAGTTATTCGAATGCCTGATTTGAGCAAAGCGCCTAAACAGTTTTAAAATGTGACCCATAATGTGTTTCACCCCAAAGGATATAAGCAGGATATTGAAGATTATTCATATATAGGAAATATTCAATTCATCATCCAAATGCACCCACTTCTGCAGTGAAATATAGCAGATACTTAACAGCGCCCGGCAATTCGATACGCATTGAAGGTGGGGTGTGGAGAAAAAATAGAACAGTATCCAGATGAAATTGCAGATGTCAGGAATGGAATTCACCAACTGGGAGGAGACGAGCAAAAAGGGAGATTACTATTTTTATGTAAAATAAATCAGTCTGCTAATCGGGCTGGGATTTTGCTGCTGGGAGTTAAGGAGGGCAAGAGGAGAACCGTAATTTTTAGAGCTGCCACTTTAAACTACAGCCCCTCTTGCTTCAATGCTGCTTTGATGCGGCATCAGAGAGGCAGCATCTTGAAGTGCTGTAATGTCAACGCTCAAACAGGCGTATTTTAAAGTAACAGGAAGTAAATTAAGCCAATTAAACCATCTCAATGCTTTGACTTTTTTAGAGTGCTTGCTTACCAAGCAGATTTTTCTCCGTGGTCACAGCGACGATCATTACCTACATTTTAGGCAGTAACTGGTTTCCACCTTAATAGGCTCACACCTCAAGCTTTGGGTTATCCCTTCGCTCCCAAGCAGAGAGTTTGCACACATCACACGGAGTCCAACAGTCCTCACAACCCTGTCGGTGCCTCCTGTAACTGGAGAGAGCGATGTAAAAATGCTTTGAGGACCCCTGAAAGGATTTATACCCAAAGAGGAGGAGCCACCCCTGAGACCCCCCAGCTCCAGGGTGCCGGTGCTGCCTGTCCAGGACATGGTGTCCAGTCCTCCTGCGCCCTGCAGCAGCTCAGTGCTGGGTGCTCTGCTGGGGCTATTCTAAGTCCATCAGGGTACAAAAGTCCTTTTCCCTTCAGCGTGGGGCCTTTCTGTCTCCAAACTGCCCTTCCCTCCAGTTTTGAGTCCACTGGCCAATTTCCAACCAGGAGACCACAATGACCCCCATGTTCTGACATCCCTACATATTGCCCTAGAAATAAGAGTCTGCTTCTACTAGAGACACTGGTGTGAAGCAACGACTCGTCAGGTAACAGCTCTGTTGGGATCTGGTGGGAGCAATCCCAGAATGCGGTGGAAGCTGAACTCACAGGTGACGGACCGATCCGTCCCTCCGCACCACCCAGCCAGGGTAAACCCAGGTAATTCTAAAGGCCTTTAAGGCTTTTCACATTACTGGAAGAGCAAGTCTTATACCTCAAGTTTGGCAAAGAGCATTACTGCTTTTAACCTTCATGTTCTTCATTCTTCTCACCTTCTCTCAGCACTTGTCGAGCCCTCGCATGGCGACACTTTAGTGCCGGCTGGAAACTAAGCTTCACATACATCGAGATCTTTACTAAAACCCAGTGTAGGTCACCACACAGCTCATTAAATAAAGAGACTCACTCTGCATGTCAATTAAGAGATTAAGTTATGGAATAAAGCAAAGGGAGAACTAAAATTTAAGATCCCTTTGTATTTTCAGGCAAGTGATCTGTCAACTGGAGGAGCAATTCCACTAACTGAAGCTTGTGAAGAGCCTGACATAGCCACAACCGTGAATATCTCAAATGGTTATGTCAGCTGAGGTTACTGTGAAGTTGAAATTGCACTGGCAGTGGAGTTCTCTATTGTCATGATTCCTATACAAATAGAAAGATGAGGAGGGAAGGAGAAAAAGAAGGACGAATGTTGACCAGCACAAGGCTAGGTATGTTCTGTTATCTGTGAACAGCAAAGAGCATAACATATGTACCATAAATGCCTGTAAAACGGACGTACCAGAACTTCATGGGGCTACATGTACATAAATAGTGTGTTTGATACTGACAGGCAAAGAAATGAGGTTTTAAATTTATAGTGGAAAATTGGGATAAAAAATTATTCAGATAGAATTGAAGTGCACTGCTGAATTCACGGTTTCAGCCGGGCTTCGCTTTTGGACGTTTGAGTCCTTTGAACGCCAAAGAACCATGCGTGTGTGTCTGCAGGCAGAACTGCGTGTGCCCTCGCAGCAAAGGAGCCCAGCACCTATCCCGGAGCCCAGCACCTATCCCGGAGCCCCGCACCTATTCCCATGTACAAACCTGGTGAGGTTGGAGACAGCGTTCTTTCGTTTCTGCAGAGTTTCTCTCAGAGCACACCCCACAAGTTACCAAAACACTGGGTCCGATACGAAGAGCAACGGGGATGCTCCACTTCAGAACATGACCGCACCCATGGGAACAAAGCCTAATTCATACGTTTCCCTGTAGACAGCCCGATACCAACACTGTAGGGATTCCACAGCAGAAGATGTTTCACTACACAGAAAATCATACAAGTTTGGGGGTTATTTTAGTTGCAGAATGAAGAGCTGCTCCTCTCACCTCAGATGTGGCTACGGTGTCGTATTCAGGCCTGTTTCCATCTCGTGTTGAGCGAGATGACTGTTCTTTAAACCCAGCTTTCTGAAACCCTGGGTTACTGCAGAGACGAGCGTTAGCGTTCACACAAGGGCTGCCCCCACGCTCCCAGCTAGGCAGGCAAAAGCCAGCGCCTCTCCAAAATCTATAGAGCTGAATTAGCCCATTGCTGTGCCCACACTTGCAGCTGAGACTCGCAGCGTGTTAGCTTGGACACGGAATGCACTGCAATAAATCCTGCTGTATTCCTGGCTCACAGCTGAACGCAGAATCACAGAATCATTTGGGTTGGAAAAGACCTTTCAGATCATTGAGTGCAACCATAAACACAACCGTTTGTGTCTGTCCTCGGAGATTGTTCCTAACTCCTTGCAGTTCTGTGTGAGCCTGTGGGCAGGAGGTGCTGGGTCCACCCAAGAGACCCCTCTTACCCCAGGCTTTACAGAGGTCAGCACTATGGCACCTTCATCTCTTGCAGTTCTAGCTCTCAGCAACCAGCATAGAGTTTAACTTTTCATATAAACCCTTAACTTCTTCCGGAATTCCAGCTACCCCTTCCTTGAATGGGAGCAGATGATTACGAATACAAAATTAATTTTAAATCAGTCATCACGTTCATAAGATTAAAAATTTTGGAAGGTCCTACACAAAAACTATCTTCCCACAGGCACCGCAGGGATGGGATGGACACGCTGTGGCTCAGGAGAGACGACAGGAGAGCTTTGGTTTTCTGAGGAAGAGTTAAAAAACGTGAGTTTGTGAGACCTTCGCCTGTAGCTTCAGGAGTGCCTGTCGGCCAGCCCCCGTAACAATGGCATGTTTGGGTGTGAAACAGGATGTTTTCACACAAGGCAGGAAAGGCTGCTGCGTTAGAACAGCACCAGTGCACCAGACCAACTCCTGAGGTGCAAAGAGGTGAGGCTGGGAAAAAGCCGGACTTCCCAGCCCCCCCAAAGCTCGGCGTATCTGCGCTCCTTGCCGAGCAGGGACCAAGCCTTGGCCCTTGGCTGCCTGTGGCCCTTCACTGCCAAACCCACGCTAGCTCGGCTCTCCTTCTGGAGAACAAGTGCACTCCTGATCCCACCAGCCCGTCTGCAGAGACGCAGGAGCTCCCAGATGTAGGTCCAACCGCCCATCCGGTACCTGCAGAGCAGCAGGAGCTCCCCCCGTCCCGCTGCAGCCGAGCAGAAAAGCCCATTACCAAGCCCAGGCTGAAGATTTCCATACAAATAACTTCACCTCCCTCAAATCTGCTCATAGCACCATCGCTCGCCCAACCACGAGTTGGCCAGTTGATCTGAAACACTGAGTTTTGGAGCTAATTGGAAGCCTCGAGGTTTGGATCTGTACCAGAAGTGGATCAGCAACCAGAGAGCTGATCGCGCTTCCGCACAAATTGTGATTTATCCCGGAGTGCCAGAGTTACTCTGTGGCTGTCACATGTCATTGCGTGAGGTGACATGTCACATCATTGTCACGGTGACATGTCACCATGTTACTGTGCAGCTATCAAGGACATACAGTTAAAAGCCCTCGCTACAACTCCTTCCACTTAGGTATTTAGTTTCTTAAGGATTACTGACTGTGATGTAGAAATTCCTATCAATCATCATGTCAGCTCCACAGAAATTAAGCTACTTTTAGATGAGGATTTTGAAACAAATGTAATAACACAGAATAGTGCCTATTTCTCAAAAAAGTGGGTTACATCCATCAGGGCAATGACACAAATGACGAGGTGGAGACAAGGGAGGGTTTCTTCTATTGTTTCGAGAGATCTCATGAAAGAAAAAGACAAATCTAACTTAATAATATTTAAAACATAATATTAGGATTGGAACTGCAGAAATGTCTTTCAGAGTTTGCAGAGAGCCTCAAAAAGAAAGTGTATTAATCTAATTCAAAGTGCAAAGACCAAGATATCCAAGCCTTTAACAGCTAACACACTGTAAGCACACAACAGGGCCAATTCACAACCCCCAGTAGTTACCAAGAGGTGGCTCGGTGAGCTCACACCCTCCGCTCATTGTCCATCTTGCCCAAATACTTCATGGAAAACCTGCCTGAGATTGGCCTCCACAAAGATTTAAAGCCAGGTGGCTTTTTCACTCTGTATTATCTTGCTGTAAAAATACATTTGTTTCACAACTGAAGATAAAGTGAAGGAAGAGGACGTTTTTCCCAATGGAGAAAGCATGGAGATGGAAGGAAGGTGGAAGAACACGTCTACGCTTATGGTGATATGTGTGCGTGCCTCTATACGTATGCATATATTGCCTAATTTGACAACAGAAAGGACTATAATTATCTGTTAGTTTTCCTGCTCCTGGGTGGGTACTTGGCTAAGGAAGCAAAGAGCAACCAGAGGCAAAGAAGAGCTACCTTGTTCTCCTGGCACTGAGAACGCTTATGTGGAATTCTCTGTCTCAGAGGAGGAGAAAGAAAAATTGCTGTTTTCATTCAAAATAAATCAGTTTGCTAATCAAAGTGGGAATTTGCTTCTGCAAATTGCAAAAGAAATGGCAAACAGATAATATTGAGAGCTGTCATTTTAATGAACAGCCTTTGGCGAGACTGTATAAGGTAAAGGTCAGCATAAAATTTGGCCTAGAAGTTTGGTTGGAATAAGAAACTTTGTCTTAATGTCACATGTTTTGCATTTCCAGTCCAAAATCTTTACAAAACTCATATAAAAACATTGTATAAACGTTTACAGTTCTTTAATAGAATTGTAAGCATCCTAAAAAAGCTGAATTCACCTTAGGATCTCCTATCACGACCCCCAAAGCTGAGCTCATCCTTTGCAAACGGTGCCTGTCAGAGACTCCACGGGACTCTGTCCTCACTGCAGCGTTTTACCTCCACGCACAGATGAAGCCTGAAATGTCTTGTACACAAAAATGAGCATTTTGGCATAAACAATGTGATCAAGACAGTTTCCATCCTCATCACTGAATCTTGATGGTTGCCTTGAACTTAGCTGTAACAGTTCCCCACACACAGGATATTGTGTGTGATAGAAGCAGTTGTAACTGGAAAGCTCACTCCCACCAAATGTCTGCATTTTTGTGCGAGCCAAGAAAGACCTGAACTCAGCTATAACATGTTTCCAAGAAAAAACCTCTTTGCTTTTACTCTCTCAGGCACAATTTGTTTCCTAACCAGTGATGTTATTTAATCAAAACTCACACTGCTCTTCCTAAAAGCATTTAAAAAACAAAACAGGAAAGAAGCGTTTCTGTTCCATAGCTTCGTTCTTAATCATTTAATCAAACTTGATAAATTTTCCACTCTCTCTCCCCTAAAACGAATTCTTGGCAGCCTTCAGCGAAATAAAAAAAAAAAAAAAAAGTTCACGTAGAAGTTCAAAGCAGCAATTTATGATTCTGATAATTTTAAATTAATTCCTAATCCACGAAGCATAAAGAAACTATGCTTGAGATGCAGCCCGCATCCAACCACACGGCTTAAGGAGGCTGTCTCTGTGATGTGTGGCTGCACATCTCCCCGTCCCTGCCATACACACCTGAAGTTCATGCCCCCTAATGTAATTGGACAGTTTTGTTTGTGAAAATGGCCTGTTCTGCCAAACGCTGAAGTCCTTGCTTTGACAGATATATCGCTTTTCCAATGTGAGCGTGTTTTGAAGAGAGCTGACACATGATCAAGTTCTCTTTAATATCCTTCAACAAAGCTGACAGTTGTCCAGCAGGGTCTTGTGCCGTGTCCAACTGTCAGCGTCCGCGGAGGCATCATGGGAAACCTGAGGAAAGCAGCAGGAAAGGGAAAAAAGTGATTTATGCTTCTCTGTGTACTCAGCTGAGTATCAAAAAGAGGTACCTCAGCTCACACGTATTTCAGCGGGCCTGCATGGACAAAGTCTCCTTGGGTTCTGGTCGTACAGAACAACCTATTTACATTTTCATTTCTTATGGAAGGGATTTATTGTATGTCTTGTTATAAAGCCCCTCAAACCTCACATGCAGAGGGAGGAGTAGTTATTTAAAAACAAAAAGTTAACAGTAAAAAAGACTAAATGTTCTCATTAAGAACATTTCCAAACCTGAGCTCCCCTATAAATACCAATAACTGCACCGGCTTTTAACCCTTTGAGGTGCCTCCGTTTCAGGCTGTTTTCAGAAGGGCCCTTCACGTATGAGACTGCAGTTCTCGTACAACGAAAAAAATTGCTCAGCATTTCACTGCTTACGTTGCCACCAGCGAGGAAGTCTGGGTTTAAGTAGAGATCTGGCAATGGAAGCTTAGTACATCCTCTTCAAATCCTTATTTAGGCCAGGTGATGTTATTTTTGCCATCTTAAAATTCCGTTCTCCTGCAGGATGGTGGAGGTTGATGGCAGTCACCGTGTTCTCACCGAGGTGCTGCTTGCAACAGGAAGGCATTGAACGGGACCAAGATAACAGCATAAATCCCACCATCCCCACCCGGGAAATGGTATTTGCACCCTCAGTCTGCAGCTGCTTTCTTTATCTGAAACCTTCCCCAGCCCATCTTCCATCACGTGTTGCTGAACGACTGGAACACGTTGTGATGCTCTGTTCTCTGCATTGAACCTCGCTGGTCTGCAGCCTCGTGCCAAAGTGCCCACCCTGGTGGCACTGAGGCTCTCCACGAGCCCACCTACGTGTCTTGAGGTTTCGTAAGCCAGATTGCAGCCTGCTCTGAGCTTGCACAGGGTCAAGCCCCACGTGGAGCATCCAGAGCAAGCAACCACAGCCTGAAGGGTCTGGAAATTGCACACCGAGCTCCCACTAGTGCTCACCCTTGCACCGATGAAAATCACGCGTGCGAGCAGCCCTGAGCTTCTACATAAAAATGACAGAAAGATCCTATAAGACAGGAAGACAAGTGTTATTGAAACAGTCGTAGGAGAGTTGGTCTGAACCGGAGTAGTGGAGAATGACCATGTTATCTCTGTTATTCCAGTGCCCCTTTAAATATAGTGCTGAGGTGATGCCTACTTAGCCTACGGTGAAGGCCACACTTGTCTGCAGTGAAGTCCCATAATCTTAGTTTATTGCATTGCATGTATTGTATTTGCTCAAGCTGTTGCCTGAGGGGGTGCTTGTGGGAAATGTATAGCTTTCTTCTCCCCCCCTTCTCTGGCTGACTATTTAGGCTGACATTTATCAATAAATTGCACATATTGTTATACATTTTTCTGTCGGAGCAGCGCTACAAGATTATGTGATGAGCACATTTTATCAATCTAGCAATGCTTTTTTTTTTTTGTTTTATCTCCATACAAAGATTTTTGCTGCAGAAGTGCTGGAATGTCACAGCTCCGGCACGACCCGATTGCTCAGTCCAAGCAGAGACCCAGCGTTTCCCCGGCAGCCCACGTTTCAGAAAATGTTTGGGGAAGGCTGCGCTCCCTCCCCGAGCCCCGCGGACAGCAGGACTGCAGTAGAAACACAACATGGCCCTCTGCTCCCCACAAAGCACATAAATCTCCCTCAACCAGGCGATTCCTACATCCTGCAGTCCTGTATGGTACATTTTTCCCTCTGGGCTAAGCCGCTAACAGCCACTGCCCTGACCTCCTGCCAGCTTTTTTGGCTTGCTTTATATTTGCCAGGGTAGCAGGAGGGCGACCCTACAATCAAGATCATGTCAGTTAATCCTTCTTTTCAGATCAGCACAACTCTTTCTCATGCATTACATGTAAATTCTTCTTTAAAAATGCTGTAGCTTTAAAGACAAATCATTTGTCTTCAAATTTCATCTGTCAAAACCTAGACAGGCTATTTCCATAGTATATTTTTAATCTTGTTCTGAAGTTTGCTTCTTCTGTTTTACCCTGCTCATTAGCTGCACCCACATATCTGGATTATTTCAAAATGCAGCTATTTTGGACAATCTGAAGGAAGCCACTAGTTTCTTCAGTAGAAGAATCGGAGTTAAGAGTATTTAAAAGAACAGGAGCAGGAATTTATCCTCATGCCTGCAGCAAAATACACGGGGCAGCCCATACCCTGTGCACAATCAGCTGCCTTTCAGGTCCCTTGAGTAGAGGAAAGATGGGAAAATTTGGGGAAGACTCATTGTGACCCCTTAATGTGTTCGAAACAGAACTCGGGAAAGCTGCTGAAGGCCATCGAAACGCGTGCGCACAGTTTGCTACAAGATTCATTTAACTGTAAGATGCAGCTGGCATTGTAAGCGAGTACGACTCGTTTGGGAAGGAGACAGAGCGAGTGGGCAGCCTGTGCCACAGCCCCCGAGATGGGCACTGGGAAGGGCACCCCTCCAGTGCTGCAGAAGCTTGTGGTGCCTGGTAGCCTCCTCCTGGTCCAGCCTGACGCACCGGCAGGCAAGCAGGGATGCCACCCGTGCCCTGCGCTCTGCAGCTCAATCCCAGAACAAAATATAGCTTATCTTTTGATTGGTCCTTGATTGTGCCCCCCGGTACACAGGGGTACCCTAGTGGAACCAGCGAGGACAACTGTGGAGGTCCTCACGGAGACATCTGGCACCAAGAGCCTGCTCTTCCTTCAAGGATGGTCCCATGGGCAGGAAAAATTAAAGGCTGCACCACACTTGTGGGTGGCAGGAATGAAGGCTGTTGTGCAGACAGCCTCGCTTTCACCCTTCCAAAGCTGATGTGGAATTTCTGCTGGAAGAGTAACTCGCGCAGCGCTGTTGTCCACAGCTTTAACCCAGAAGCCCAGAGTCTCTGCGACTGGGAAGAGTTACCCATTAAACTGCTTTAACTTTAAGCTTTAATGAAGAAATTCAATCAGTTTCAACCAAAGGGTTTTCTTTGGTCCACACTGACTAGCAGACACTACTCTGAAATAAAGAAAAGCAGAAGAATACTGTAATAAAAAGAAACAATGAAAGAACTCATTGGTTATGTAAATTTACTGCTGTAATTGTTTCATTATTAAAGATGTTTTGGTAAGAACATTTTGTTGAATCAAGATTGATTGCAACAAAAAGTAAAGCCAAGAAATCATTTAAAAATGTGTCAAATACTTTCACAGAAGAATTGAAACAAATAAGGAGGGTACTTTGAGAAAAACGCTGGCTCTTTGTTCATCTTTTGATGGGTAGACACGCACATCAATGGAAGATTTGTCAGGAGCAACCATCTCGGTTCCCAGTCTTCAGTGAGTTACACGCTAAGTGAAGTCTCAGCGTTTGTGAAGCGTTCGTGATCGCTTCAGAATTAACAGCTTCCCACGAACGTCACATTTATGGACAACCTGTTAAATATCTGAATCAGATCTTCTCACCTGAACTAATCCATCCAAAGAAAATACACGTTTTTCCCGAACGCCAAGGGTTATGCCATGCCATTTTGCCAGCGCAGAAGGAAGCATGTTGTTACCAAAGGAAGATTTGCTCACAGTCCCGAGGTTGTGTGCTACACAGGACTACGTGGATTATTGACTCCTCACTGCAGCTTGTTTTACATATTCTTAATTATTGGCTGAGACACCCTCGTGGCGTATGGAAGAGTAAGACCAACTCAAAGCTACAGCTCTGAGTTTAGCATTAAAATTCAAACAGAATTTCCCAACAAGGAGACTGAAGTAATACAACGTGCATGGGACACATTGAGTGAAATCTGCTCCGTAGTGCAGTGGAGCGCCGTTGGATGTATTTAGTAGACATACTCTGCCCTTCTCCGAGCACAGCATTTCAGAAGCGTTAATGAATTGAGTCCCGTGCCAGGGACTAAATGGAAGAGGACAGGAAGAGGAAAAGATTGTGAAGGAGGAAAAGATAGAAAGGAATTGTAAAGGAGTAGAGCCGAGAAGAGAGCTGATTAGATAAAAACTGACACAGAGAAAACCACATGTGAAAGAGCTGAAGCTTGCTGCAAATAACATCTCCAAAGCAGATATGTATGTTTGAAACTCCCCGAACTGAGCCTTCTATTTTTGATCCGTGATTACTTTTTCAGCCCGGCTGTTCTCTTCCCGGTACCTCTCAGCTAATTCTACTGCATTTCTATCTACCCCTAGAACACAGGGCCTCGCTTTCTCTCTCCCAAAACCTCCCCTCGCACTCCATTTCCTTCCAACTCTCGTGTGACAGCTGCCTGTGCTGCTTCCCTGGTTCTCACGCGCCTTTGGCTGCGGCAGACGATGGCACGGTTGGCTCACAATGCCCATAATGGAAGATCCACTCTACCCCACCTACTTGAAAATCCTTAGCCATGTAAAGGCTGTTCCATAAAGCAGCAGAGCTCTCCTGTTGCACAGTTATATTTCATTTGTGACCTGATTCAATCATCCTAGACTGGATCACTCCAGAAATTGTGACAGCTTCCTCATATCTTCCTTTTCCAGTACTCTTGCAAACAACAATTCCCGTTGCTGCAGCCACGCACCGTCCCACTAATTCACAGTACCCATGTAAACGCATCTTGCCAAACGTACTTGTACTCAGACTTTATATCCCACCTTCAGTATAGAACATATGCACTTAATCAATGCAGAATTTAGACATTTTATTAGCACATCTCCCAGGGAACTGGTTTAGCTAACGATAATGGATGGCCATGACTATCACGTCACTGGGATGGCATTTGCAAGGGGAAAGAAAGAAAGAAAAATCCTACTTTCGTATGACCGATGCCACGAGGTTAAATGTCACTAGAATTCTACCCTCTTGCTTTTTAATGTGGAAATGACTAAATAAAACATTAAAAAAAGAGGAAATACGCATGAAAGATAGTGAATGGCCGTTTTATTAACTCTGCCATTCGTGTTTCGTCTTGGTAGGACAATAAAAGACACATAGATCAGCAAAGCTGTGATGTGAGGACCACGCTTGGAGCTTTCACATCCCCCAGTCTCTGAAACAATGACAGTCTCCTCCTTTCTTTGGTTCAGCTTGTGGGTGCTCAACAGTTCTGAAAATAATTTTGGACCACAGAAAACTCAGCAATCCAGAACAGAACTGCTAATAATTCAGGACTAAATTTTCCAATTACACATCCAAAGCAAGTAATTAACTTGCTAAAAACTCGAGTTGCCCTAGACAGAAAATAGCACATGTGCAGATTAGATCTCTTAAAAATAAAACGTGAAATGCTACGGGAAGTCACACCATTTGTTAATTCTAAAGCTACACATTTTTCCGGAACATGTTTTACCCACATGAGTTTTGTCCTTAACGCTATCATCTCTGCAGATATACATGTCAGCAGCTCCTGCCTATTCTGGCTCGCACAGACCTCTCAGGAGGAGAGAAGGAAAAAGTCGTCACTAATAGAATCAGCACCATTTCATCAGAAATTCTCCAAGCAAACCTCTTTTCAAAGACTTTTAGCCCAAATGAAAAATTCAGGGTTTCAATAATTTTAATAAGCTTCTGATAGGCATTCAAATTTGAGGTGTTTATCCAAATACCCTCAAGCTTCAGAGAATCCCTTATCGCTGTTTCAGTTCCTAATAGCTGTCATTCCAATAAATATCAGAGCAATTAAAATCTCTATCAATCAAAAATATTGCTTTCTTACAGGCCTGTCATTTTTTTAAAAGCAAATCCTGATCTACCTTTTCTAACAGCTCTTGAATTTTATAGCAACATATAATAACCATCTGACTGCCTTTATTTCCATTTAACTTTTATCTTTAATGTCTCCACTGTTTCAACCAAAATATTTATAGCATTTTTCCCTTTGCACACTTAGTATTATTGTCTCTGTTCCCTGCTGTATTTTGCCCTCCATCCTACGAGGACGGAAGGCAAAGCCAGAGAAACCAGTTCTGGAAGAGAAAGGCAAATTTTTCATTACCGCTTACAAATCTTATCAAGAGAACAAAGACATCTTCTCACCACGGTATTTCCACGGGCAATGCTGACCGTTTCAACAAACCTAAACAAAGATCTTAAGAACGACCCCTCCTTTCTCTGTAGCGTCATTTTAAGGACTTAAATTCCCACTTTTTCTGACACAACACCTTGAAACCCCTGTTTAGACCTTCCTTTTGGTGTCATTTGATTTCTTGGAGGGTAAGGGGGTTAAAAGGCTACAGAGGAGTTGGCAGCACTTGAGACATAAAACTGTGATGATCTGGCACAGAGATTTAGCTGCAAGGAACAGAAAGAAATCATTGGACTAAAAGAGCTTGAGAGAATAAGCATCAGAAATGAGAGCTGGCCTGTAAGTGGAGCTGTAGAAAGGAGAACCAGAAACAAAGATTTCTCTTAGTAAAAAGAGGAAGAATTAAGAATTCTGCTCCCCTTATGCCACATTCAATTTCAAAGGGGGTTGTCCACAAGAAATTGCCTCACAGCTGGCTGCTTTCCTTGAGGAGAGGAGGAGGCAGGGCAGGAAAAGATAAAGAGATACGCGAATGCTCACACATTCTGCAGGAGATGAGACCGCTGATCTACACTGAGCTAAGATGGACATGAAAGGAGTTTGGAAGAACGTTCTCCCAGTTTGCATTTCCTATACTGCCACCAGGACACGACTGAGGAGACATTTCCACAGCGTTCCTCACGGAAATGCCATCTCCCTTAGTTTTCTGTTCCCATTCTCAAGTCACCCTCTTTTTCCTCTCCTACCCCCTCCCTTCTTCTATCCTTCAGGTTTCAGTGTAGCCAAAGAAACCCATTTCTAAATCTGTCCCATTTTACTTTGATTTGGCTTTGTTGGGTTTTTTTGACCTACTATTTTAGGAACAAGCCCAGCTGTTAACGGGACCCAGTTATCTGATTGGTCCCCAGTCCTATGGGCCCTATTTCCATCTGTAGAAACAAGAACTGAGGGTTGCCTAGGCAGATGACACTTAAAGGTTAAGGAGGTTGGACACTGTTTAGAGGGCAAACTGTCATTCCATTATTTTCAAACCCAAGCCAATGTTTTGCAATGCAAATGCAACAGTTTTCTGTGTATTTGGTTTATTCTGTTTCATGTTTGGGCCATTCCGCACTCTCCAGAGTGCTATTAAGATTAGGAGGGCTGCGTGCAGTGGTTTAAAGAATATGAAAAGGGATATTGTCTAGTGCACGAGTGAGCTTCTGCAGATTGGATCCTTGAGACACTTTAACCTTGAATTTTTTTTTACAGATGTCAGATAGATATTTTTGGTAAACTTATATTTCTTGGTAGCTCATTATACATTCACTACAGAAAATCCGCTTCCCAGGTAATTTGACTGATTAAATATTCAGAGATATACGTGTGCTTCAAAACATGGTGTAAACTTACAATAAAGGAGTCGGGCAGATGCTGTTTGGTTGGTCAGAGTATGTTAGTCAGACAGTTTGCGTATACATAAATCTGCTGCTCTGGATTGATGTCCAGTGCTATTTATTCTGCCGGTAAAACACAAGGTGAAAGTAAACGTAGTGTATTGCAGCCTCAAGAACTGTGGATGAGCAACCGGTAGGAGAGCCTGCAAACCGCAGACCACAAACGCAGCACGCCAGTGATAACAGCCAGATCCCCTGGTATATCCAGACCTCCCAAAACGTTGCTAATATAATCCATTAAACACCCCAAAATTCCCATCTGCCAGCACAAACACAAGGGTGGCAGAACAGAGTCCGGTGCTGCCGAAGGCGCGACCTCAGCAGAGGGTTACTGCTGTGTGGGCAAATGCACATCCTCTGATAAGAATACTCTAAACCCGGTCTTGAACATTATGTTTTAGGATCTCTTGACAAAGTATTTACTCTTCCGTTTGAGCACAGTTGGGCAGCACAATTTTAATTATTTCCCAGACTATTTCTCTAGATCAAGTTTTTCATTGAACCCGATTCACCTTTTGCTGATTTATTCATCCTCTGTCAAAAATAAAAGTTTCAATCCCTTAATTTAATTAAAGTGTTCTTGACTGAGATCATTAAATCTTGGAGAGATGTTTAATTCAAAATTTGCTGCATCCACAATGGTAGTGATTGAGTAACAGAAAATCAACTTATGTCATAGTAGTTTGTTAGAATATTTGTTTACTCTTCAGCTGAAGCATGCTAATTACAATAAGAGGTCTTCACAAGCAATCCAGTTAGCAAATATGATTGGTTAATGGATAAGGAATGATTTGTGATTAAAAACACACAAACCCAGCATCTGCAAAAGGAGGTTATTAGACCTGGGGCCACATTGAAAAGCGTCAAAAATTGGGTCAAAGGTACTTGGGCTGCCACGTGGATGTGGGATCAGGCAAATTTTTATTGTACGTGCAAATAGGAACTCACATGTACATCTGCCTCTTTGGAATTGTAGTGGCAGTGGTGTTTGCTGCTACGAACACTGGTCTGATCCAGTAAGTGCAGCATTTTCTCCCCTCAAAAGAGACCCTCACGCAATCAGAACATTCAGGAGGAGTTCACGGTTGGACTCGGTGATCTCAGAGGTCTCTTCCAACCTAGTGATTCTGAGTCTATGAAAATAGTTGATACCTTAGAAAAAATTTCAGCTCTTTGGAGCATTTTTGATTTCTCTAAAAAAAGGACAACAAGCTCAAAAAATATTTCCATGTGTTGCACTTGGACATGACCGAAAATCAGGAATGACTCCTCTGCAGTGCAGAAGTTAAAAAGATGAGTTCCAGAGTAAGGATTTCCACAGGAAGGAAAGTCCTTGCTCTTGGCTTCTCCTTCTTAAGAGATTCTTACACGTAGAGTTTATAAACTGGTTGAGGAGAGCTTAAACAAATAGGGTATCAAAGTAGATGGTAGCTGATATTTAACTGATTTATGCAGATATGGGACATCTATTTGTTAATTAATAAACAGAGAAAGTCCAGTAATTACCATTCTGGTAATTACTGTTCTATTTTAGCTAACTGGGAAATGATCGCTTTTCTCGACACAAGGTTAATTTAAGTTTGGTGATTTTGAAGTAAGGAAGGATTTTGTTAACTTTTTCCACAGCCACTGGGGATCTTTGATTTCATGTTTTAATTAAAAAAAATAAAAAAGCATTGCTTTTGACAGGACTTTTGTATGCAAACAGCTCTTGAATAACTCCATTACACCACAACAGGTAAATCAATCCATTACAACAGGACAGTTGTTCTTTCACCTTGTTTTGCAATTTCTCAGGTTCACACGTGCTTTTTGAACCTGTCATTTTAGTTCCAGAGCTTCGTTCCCCTGCATCCTGCTCAATCATCTGCATCTCTCACAGCTGATTTCCACTCCTCTTCCCAAAGAGTCCTATCATACTCACGTCTGGCACTCCCTTTCTTCCAGATCAGCCTAAACTAGTATCTACTCTGAACTTCCTCCATTTTCCCAATATCCCTTCAACCGTACTTCCAACCCCATCCCTCAGCAGCAACTCCCAGGATGTCCTGGCAGTGGGCATGGCAGGTCTCTCCTGGGATTCGACACCAGAAGGCACCTTAGTCGGGCGACGCCAAGCCTAGGCAATCCCAGCAGCCTGTGGAGCTATAAACCTAAGCCAGAACTCACCCGCCTCCACCCTTAGTTTACATTGTAAATGTGAATGGAAGCATTTTATTGTAATTAGCTGGAAGGGGTACAGATTGTAGTTGTTTTATAGAAGCAAAACTAGGAAATCTATAAATGTAAAACTGTTATGGCAGCCATAATACACTCGGAGCACTAAATTAAATTATGTCATAATATATAGGCCATTTATTAAAGATATAACATCTAACAGCTCTTTTTTTACCATGAGGAGTTCCACTCTGAATATCCTGGGAGGTGAACTTTCCTCTTTAGTCACCCAAGTGGGGACTGACAGGGTGATCACAGCTGAGTCCCTCAGGAGTGAAATACTGGGAGACTCCTCCATCTCTCCACTATCTGGAGGATGAGAAAGACGACGTGGAGCACAGTACCAGCACCCTGACTGACCCCATGGAGCAAACGCACCTCCATACCTCAGGTCAGCCCAGCTGAGCTGAAGTCAGCTATTGCAGCCTGTATTTTCCTCGCTGGAGGATCAAGGAGGCTGCCTCGCACCTTCAACGCTTCCCTTGTCCGAAGAGAAACGCAGAAGTCATGGCAGTGTTGAGCACAGAAGACTAAAGTCACGGATCCCCAGTGCAGAGAATTAACACCCTTATCAGAACTACTCAGCGATTTCAGATGAACTTATTTTCTCTAGAAAACTTCAAGGTTCCCCCCAAATTCCTTTCTTTCTAATACGATTGCTCTCAATCTGCTGCCACTTCACAGCAATCCACGTAGGAATGGAAAAGTTAGGTTTGCCTTTCCCTAAAATCCTTTTCCCAACCAAGGAACAAAAATGTAGATTTTTCTTTCAGGATTACTTTGCCCTGGTTTTTTTGTAAAGCTCACTTTCTGTGGGGCCTTCCTTTGCCAGTCGCTTCCTGGTGGAAGGAGAGGCTGTAAACAACCAGTAATTTGTCCAAGTAGAGGTCTGTAACGGAAAATTATGGGGCTCTGGATGGATATGAAGCAATCTACTAAGCAGGACAGTAAACAAACTCACTAAGCCTGAATTCCACCCCCCTCCCCAAACTGTACGATGCACTGTACGGTGGGCGGTGCAAGTTCCTAAGCGCAAGAAATGTCTGTACCGCGCACGTGCAGCACTAACACAACGGGGCCCTTAAATCCTCCGCTGCGTTTGGATTCTGCTACAACCCAGCTTAATAACGGTAGGGAGGATCCGAGTGCCACGGGAACATAAGACACTGCCATCGCTTCGTATTTAAATATTTATTTTAGGATTCCCTGGTTCACAAACAGACACCAAAAGTCTCCGATAAGCTTCCAGCTGCTCCTGTTAGAGCAAATCCACGGCTATTTTGGAAATGCTCATTTGGATTTTAAGCTGCAAGGACGCTTGATGGAACACCTCTGAAGATTCACCTTCCAAAAGTGCACAAATAGTTCATGCAAATGGTGTTACACTTTGTGGCTACAGGTATCCCTTTACAGCAGAGGTTTTACACGGTACCCTGTGTAAATTGCTGCCGGGTAGTACTCAGTATTTCCCAATGACTGCACTCATCCAAGGAGCCTGATCTCATCAGAGAGTGTTTAAAACCTTGCCAGAAATAACAGATCGTCAGGTACAGAACAACTCTGAAGAATGGCAATCTAAGCAGAGGTAAACATGGGTTATCCAACGGTAAAGACAAAATCTGCCACTTCTATTGCCTGATCTTCACTGCTGCAGCCTCAGAAACGCAGCTGTTAGCAAGGGTGGGAATGGGGGTGTGGGGATACAGCCTGTGCTGTGCAGGATAGATGGTGTTGAGGCAGGCAGACTGTACTCTGCTGCTCTACCCCCGTTGCAGCGCTACCCATGTGTTGTACCTGGCGTTGCGGGCCAGGAGAGTTCAGTGCTGTGAACATTAAAAGCGATTGATTAATGGGGCACAACAGAGCCACTGCACCGGGAGCTCCGTTTACAGCATCTAAGGTAACATTGCAGATGGTCATTTTATTTTCCGGAAAGTTTTCTTTTACATTTCGAGTGCTGCACTTGATGGTTTATTAAAGGGTTTGCCAGAATCAGTTTTATCTAAACAGCGGCAATAAACTTTACTATTGGCTCTTTACCCTGCAAGATCGTGCTTTTCCCTGGTCATTGCTACCCGAGCAGACTGCTCTGCACCACAGCTTCCCTTTGCACGGTCTGCGATGTGTTTGTGACGGAACAAATACACACCCCCAGACCAGTAGATGGATCTTCAGACCCAAACTCCAGAGTAAATTCCGTAACCAACCAGGCTGAATGATGCTTTTAGCAGGCCAAGGCTGGTACTCACGGTAACTCGCATTCCCTGGGTACAGCGCTCCGCAATAAAGCTCCGATGTCAGGCGTGTCAGCCAAGAGCCAACATACCTGTTTGAACTAGTCCTGTGCCAACGGCAACATATCACAAACTGAAAACATTTAGCCCACTGTGTAAGCATAAATGGATTCTTTTTAACCAACTGGAGAATAATCACTTATACATAAGCACACAAATACGTTCAATGTTAATAGGTCATAAAGCCTTAAACCACTCCTCGCTGGCGTGTGCAGAATAACATCACGGTAAATAAACACACCGGAGAGCTAAGAGAGTCCAAGACCTTTCTGCCCATCAGTAGTGCGAGTTTAACAGGACAAACTTCCATTATATCCTGACATTGGGCACATACAGTACGCTGTTTATGCACTAAAGGCCACAATACCAAGACGGTTTAGCCCTTTTATTTACGTATTTAAGAGTTATTAATTTACGTGTGACCTTATTTAATCAAAACTGATGTTTAATAAAAATCTCATCTGCAGATTTCAAAATAGAGCTTTAGGTTCGGAAGAGACATTAGTTGTTGTTTAACACTCAGATATGTGCGCAGCCCTCCTTAGAAACCTTTTTTCCCCTCGAAGCTTGCAACTCCGGCATGCACAATGGTTTAATCGTATATTGTTCTCTGAGTACTAACCCTTTACAAATCATATGACATAAAAAGAAAAATAAGTAACATTGTAAAGACAGTAATGAGAACTGTTGAGCTAAAGTGCCTCTTAAAGAAATCCTAATAAATTCCAGAATTTCTAGTCTTCTGGCAAGCTTTCCATTTAGAATAAAATCAATGATCAATGGTTGCAAACAGTCAGCATCAGGCTTGCATGCCTCCGGAGCAGAAAAAACTCATAGACGAAAGATGACATTTAAAGGAAAAAAGCTGACATTGACTCCATCACTGTCATTGCTTCTGCCATAAAGCAGCTTCAAATATTAAAACATTTTTCATCTGTGCTGCATTATTGGCACCAGA
This sequence comes from Neomorphus geoffroyi, assembly GCA_033558235.1. Classification (NCBI taxonomy): domain Eukaryota; kingdom Metazoa; phylum Chordata; class Aves; order Cuculiformes; family Neomorphidae; genus Neomorphus; species Neomorphus geoffroyi. The sequence goes on along the minus strand of JAUMJM010000001.1, from coordinate 21,624,257 downwards.
AATTGTTTTCTCTCTGTCTGATACTCACTTGAACTGCAGCAGAGCTCCCCAGAGACTCCAGATTGTTACCAAGGCCTCATAACATATTGGCAGTTGATGTGGTGGTGTTCATGTACACTTGCCACTCACAAAGGAGCCTCCCCCTCCCTCCACGCTCATAGGAAAAAGAAAATGCTCCGACAGGAATTTCAGTCAAGTTCAATGAGTTCACTGACTCGGATGCAGGAGCCGGTGCACATCATTTGGTGTGGGCTCCTCGAACTCGATGTGGGCGTGGGGCAGGTGGGTTTACTGCCCACACCTGGGGGTCTGTGCCAGTGTATTGATAACCTGGCCATTTGCAATGATTTTTATCTTTCCAAATCTCCGTCATCCTCCTCCTTTTACATAAATGCCTCTCAATTGCCCTCGCATCCTGTGCCCAAGCTGCTCCCAGGTAAGTGTTTCACAATTCAATGGGAGAAGCCGAGCTTTTGTTGCTCAGTGCACTTACGATCTGTCACTGGGAGAGAAGGCAGATTTCGATGCACCACGCAAAGCCTTTGCTTGCTATAGGATAATCTTGGCATAAGTTTTTACTCAAACACAGCAGCAGGATATAGGTCAGTGAGAACCGGTAGGCAAATAAACCGTAACTAACGCATCAGCTCGTCAACAGAAATTAAGAACCCAAATCCCTATCGGTGATAAAGACACTACTGAAACGAATGAGTACACTGCATTTTGTGTGATCTAACAAAACCCCCACAAACCTAGTGTGTTGTCAAGCACTGGTACTCCCTCAGGTAATGAAAGATGACGCAATTAAATGCGGCTTCACATCATCAGAAATGATTCATGTATCCTCCTGCTAGGAAGAAGACGGAGCCTTTCATGAATGGAGGCTTCTGTCAGAAACACTTGCCCAAGATCTAATGTTGAGAAGAACGTGGGGCAGCGGGATGCGCGGGTCAGCTCTGCCTCCAGTCCCTTTGGTGCATTACGACCATTACAGAGGCTGGAGCCCGAGTCACCTTTGACTTATTATCAAGTGCAATAACAAAACAAAGCAAGGACAGGCAGTAAATTATCTTCCGTTATTTTCTACTGTCTCTACCCTCTTTGCCAGTGACGGCACCCACTTAGACGGTCCAAGTGTAAAACAGAATGAATGCTGCAATTTGCAACCGCACCCAGCAGGTTTTTTAAGACGAAGGTCTCTGCCCTACGACACGTGGGCAACCTTGCCCACCAGACCCGGTGAGACTATTTGCAGTTATGGCAAAGCAAAAAATTAAGGCTCAGGCTGACAGGAAGCAAAGATTTGCTCACTGTTCACAACTTCACCACCTTTTGACCAATGGAGCCGAGGGACTGCTACTCAAAACATTCCCAGCAGCTGGGACACGACAGCGCACAGAAGCTGACCGTCATCTCTGTGCCTGCGGTAAACCTCAGCTCCTACAAGCCATAAACCACCAACGTCGGTCCCCCACGTGCTACCAGACTGGGAATCGGCCTGCAATACTTCTCCTGGTGCTGTACTGCCTGACACCAGCTGGTGTCACGTACCGATGCAAGCACACAGCAAAACATGACCCAGCGGGGTTGCCCCACTGCACGGCCAGCGGTGCTGGTTCATCATGTGCTGGGAAGAGAGGCTTGAGCTTCCACTACTGTTATCTCGTTGCGGTGCTGTTTCACCTTGTGATATAGACTCCTGAGTTTGGACAATCAAGGGACTTAACAGGGTTTAAACACCCCTAAATCTACACTCTCACAAAAGAGAAACCCAAAAAAATCCATGCCCACCTTGCCTCAGGGGCAAACCAGCTCACCCAAACCAACCTGTCTGTCCTCCTCCCAGCCAGCCCCAGAAGGAGCCCAAACCCCTACGCTACAGCCCCGTTCCCTCTCACATACGCATATACCTTATCGTGCAGACCACGAGCAAAGGCCAGCCCTGCTCAGGGTGTCTGGGAACCTCCTAGCTGTGGATAACAAAGTTTGCAGGCACCGACGCCCAAACTTGCAACAGGATGGTCCGTTTTAGCAGGCTGAGCATCGAATCGGAGCAGGTGGCTCCAATCTCCGCTCTGACAATGCCTGCCTGCCTTGGCAGCCGCAAGTCTTTGTCTTTCTGTCGTCTCTCCCAAACACAGCTACTTGCTTTTCACCAGAGCTGCTGGGGAACTGGCGACCTGCACCGAAAACACCGACAGAGAGGAAACCACCAGACAGGGATGAGCAGCACGGGTTGAACTCCCGTGAGAGAAGCAAACCGGAGATGGAAAAAGCTGTATTGGAGCAGAGGGGCGGGGTAATGGGCAGGAACGAAGGGGAGAGAAGGGTGCTTTACATTGCCCAGTGGTTTGGTTTGTCTCAGTGGAAGACATCCAGCATCCCTCCAGTTTGGGATGTGCTTTGCTCACAACATCACTAGGGACACAGCTTCTTGGAGACTGACAGCATTAAAAAAAAAAATTATAGGGTTTCAGTCTATGAAAAGGAAGTAATCATTTGGCACAGACCTTTTGCTGGATATTATCTCATGAGTCATGACCCATATCAAGAGAGCAGCCATTTGAGTCTGACTTGAAAAGCTGGTGGTTGATAATGTTCCCCATATATTCCTGCAGGTAACAAGTGATATTTAGCTGAGAAGGTCTGTATAACTTGGTTTGCCGGCCCTTTTAACTCAAGTAACTGCCTGAGAGTGAGTGACAGACTAGAGAGATTGTGTTGAAAACAAACAGAAAGAAAAATCAAATAGAAAGTATCTGTGTGGGTTGTTTTATTGTGGAAGTGAATGACAGCATTAGGATTTAGACCTCCTAGTTTAACACATCCTGCCTTCCCCAGTTTAATAACTATACACACAACCAAAAGACAGCATATAAAAACATGCAGCGATTTAGTGGATCAGGGTTGCTGTATTTGGATTATCAGGGCATTTAGGGGAAAAGGGAAAGAAAAAAAAAAAAAAGACCACACAGGGAGACAGCGCAAAGAGCCTCTCCACAACCATCTGCCACAGCATCACGTGGCCCCGTAAACTGACAGACACTCCTTTAGCAGGGCCCAGGCACGTCAGATGAATCAATCAATCAAAAAAATTCTTATGAAACTTAATCACGGAGGGTCGTGTTAGGGAGTGGGGAACAGATTAAATTACCACGGTATTAGATACGGGAAATGATTTCTGTCAAAACCATCTTTACTGCAATTATAATATGTTAATTATGTATTTCATTAAGTAAGTGGATTAGAGTCTGCACAGATGAAATCACGCTGAAGGCTTTGAATCATTTGCTGAGCAGTGTGGGAGGACTGGTGTGAATGGAACTCAGTTAATTTTGAAAACTTTCACATGCTAAACATGTCCCCCCCCCTCAACGGCAGGAAATAAATGCCTCCCAGCTTGCTGCGTAAAACATCCAAAGACCACATTAATTTTAGTGATGTAATCAGATCATGCCTGATGTGGTCCAGGAGCTTGTCAAAGCTGCCATAAATGTGTTTGTGTATAACGAAGCTCCGCTGTCTCTGAAGCTCCCGGCCATAGAAGGAAGAGAACTGGGACAGGAGAGCAGCTTGCTTTGGTCTGTGCTCCAGCACCGAGCCCCACTCGGCACAAAATCCCCCTTCTTTCAGGTACCGCAGGGCCACGGATGCAGCTGGCTGCAACATTCAGTCTGCAAATGCATTTACATGGCACGGCTCTGCCGTAGCTGCAGCTTTTGTGCTCCTGCTCGTTCCTCACTCGATGGCCCGAAGGTCCTGGGTTCCTTGGAAAGGGCTGGCGAGCGATGTACGATCAGGAGCCCCGGCGAGCCAGTAATTTGCCGTGGGTTTCTGTGCACCTGAAGGGACCCACGCAGGGCGCAGCGCTCAGAAAGCCAGCACAGCTATCGGTTTACACCATGGCAGGATGCGGCCCAGCACCAGAATCCTGACCTTTTTCAGAAGAGATTATTGCTGTACAGCGAGAAACCGCGCGCGTGATCCAGCGCAAACCTAAAATGACCATTTTCTTAGTTTGAATTCTGGGTGAGCGAAAGAGAAAGAGAAGGGGTTTCTGTTTCGGCAGGTCGGTGCTCCTCCTGCATTTAATGCCGAGCTCTCGACAGAGAAAAGAACATGAAATAAGGGAAGATCACGGTAACTATTGTTCTCCTCACTCCCCAGTAAATCAAATGCCTCATTTTAGAGGTTTATCTCGGAAAGGCAAATTAATGAATAAATAAAAATAAACGTGTCAAGCTCTAATTAACAACAAGGATTGGGCACCTTGTCGTGGGATTGTAGTCTTAGCCGTAGGTAACCTTCCATTCAGGGGAGACTGCCCCACATATTAAAAATAAAAGGACATTCAGTGTCACAAAGAAATAAATCTCCCGGCCCTTGCACATCCCTCTCTCCTTTAGAATAGCTTCCAGGGTAGGAGAGTCATTTAAAATATATGTGAAAAAATAAGAGCAAAATAATTAATTTTAAAAAGGAGAACGTATACAAGATACATAAATTTGCCTCTTCCCAATTATTTAGATATCAGTAATAATCACAAGGGATTTAAAAGGAGGAAAGAATCCGAGACAGCATAACACCCTGCATGGAGTGAACGTTGGTGTAAATGACTGGAAAAGGTTGGCTGATTTGATGAAAACCCAATCAGACTCTCTAGGGAGATATTACTTTCCTCATTATTCCACTGATTGGCCTTATTTCATCTGAAGAATGCAGCACATTCTTTACAGCGCTGGCAAGCCTCTTTAACAATATCCGAGGCAAAAAACCCCGCTCACCTCTGTAATCGAAACAACGAGAAAATTAAACAGAGCCACTTTCCCCAGGGAACTCTTACAGAACCCCCCAAAATCTCCTCCCGGGTTGGCACAGGGAAGACGTGAGGCGAAGAGGGTGGGAGTCTGTCAGGCTTGGCACATGGCAAACCCCTTCGATACATCTGCTAAAAGCCACTAAACCAGCAGGCTCAAACCATAACTCCGCCCCTCTGCACTGGGAAAAAAAATAAATAGCACTCGAGTTGTTTGCTTGTAGCAACCTAATCTTAACCAACAGTGACATAATTTACTAAGGGAGTTTGTTCTCGTGATACAAAATTCGTTATGCCCACATCGCTGTGCAGGGCTTTAGAATAAAGCAGCAATTTCAAGTCAAGTACAAAACACACTTGTGAAATTCAGTCCGAGAACTGTGTTATCAATGGCCTCGAGCTTGCAATAACTGTTAATTAAGTGTATTTTTCATTATTCTTCAGCAAAGAAGCAAGATTTAATGATGTAAGTTAACAATAGATGATAATTTAGAGCAGTGACAATAGTTTAATTATTCACACGCACGTAAAAGTTAACTTCATAACTTATTTCTTTGCAAGAACAAGTTCATTTAAAATATTTTGAGCAGTGCATACAATTATCACATGCGGTACCGCGCCACACCGACTGTGTGGATACAAGTCAATTTGCAGCACAAGTCTCTTCCCCGGCAGCCGAGCAGGGAAGGAATTCTCAGCCTTAATTTCATTTCTGTTTGGGAAGGGACCAGAATCCAGTAGTGATGGATAGCAGTGGGCCCGTCAGGCTGAAAACTGAGGTCAGAGTCCTCAAACAATGGACCTCAAGATTGCCTAAGCTATTTCCAAACCTTCCACAAAGGCCTTTGTTGAGTTACAGGAAATACTGGGGGCAAAGAATAAAAATACAGCTTAGGATGAGCTGGAAAATGATGCTTAAAACCCACTTGAACGCCACCCTATGAATGCATTTGAATGTCTCGAGACCTCAGTGTCCTAAAGTTAATCTGGATTACCCGTAGTCGAGAGCCTTTTGTAAGGAAGGTGTTTGTAGTGCCTGTGACAGAACAATCCAAAGGGATGCCTGTTTGACTCAAAGCTTGTGAGTACCCGAGGAAATGATAATCATAATGCATTTAAAAATAAAATGATGCAAAAGAGCCACCTGTAAAGCAAGCAATAATGGAATAATGGTTCGATCAAGCTGTTTCAATACTGTATTTGGTACATATTTCCCTCTTTACAACAGACTAGCCCGGGCACTCAAAGTCAGCAGTTTTGGACGAGGTATCCTGATTGGGAATGTGGAGATGTTCCTCAGTTATTACTCAAAACTCTCTAAAACCTCTCAGACAGCAACGCCACGTCCATTCCCAGCCGGCCCTCTGACCTGCTGCTTTCCCTAACCCTGTGCCTGCAAACCTGCAGCGCCAATACGATGGCCTGATCCATTGGCCCATCCAGGCTGCGCTTTCTCTCCGTTAAGGTCACATTTTAAAAGACAGATTAAAGACCAATCAAAGATTTCATAGCGTCCTACGCCATGGAGAACTATGAGGGTCTCTATTTTCAAAGAAATGTTCCTCCCTTCAAATATAAAATAAGAAAGCAAGAAAGAAAGAAAAAAAAAAAAAAAAAAAGGTCAAGGCCGATGCACACCCTCCCACTCAAAATCACAGTGTGCTGAGGTAGAGGGAAGGCTAAGAGCGTGAAGAGCTTCCCTCCTTTTGCAGGAGATTTTTTCCTAAGTGAAGCCAGCTGAAAGTGAGGTCAGGGCCAAGCTACTTATTTAACTTAAGCTTGCGTAGTTGACACCCACATTTTGGACTCCCACACCCCTATGGGTGCTCTTGGGAAGCCCCCTTGAGTTTTGAGTGGTTGCAGAGTACGGATGGAAGCGTGGGAGATGTTGCATTCCTGCCTCTGAACTGGCTCAAACATAATTAATGATGCCTTTTTCTCCTGCTGGATTCACGTTGCTGTGAAAGCCAGCGTATTTGTTCTTCCAGCAAACACCAGACCCTTCTTTTTGTCAGGCTTATCGGACTCACACAATTCAGTATTGAATCTTTTTGGAATGTACAAATAGTCTGGGTATAACAGAGCCAGAAAACGTGACTGCCTCAGGGTATGCTTGTCCATCAGGGCACTGGAAGCAAGGAGAGCCACCCTGACCTCTGGATCTGTGTTTAAGGAAGTACCTTTGTTAGAAGGTGGTGCCCGCGCTCTGGAGCCAAACATCTGTTTCTTTATTCTGAGAACACTGCTGCTTTTAGCAAAATCAAGCTCAGTGCCTTGTGACTGTCTATAAAATGCTGAGGATAAGACAAAATTCACTGCTCCGCAAGTGATGCTTATTGGGAGCTGCTGCAACCAGAAGGATCATTTAAAAGACGAGCTAAATAAACTGAAAGATTGCCACGTTTTCGAGCGGCGGCTCTTTTCCTCTCTGGCCCTCAGAGAAAAGAAACTGGAAGGAAGATCTCGGGATGAGTGGGAGGGGAGAACAAGAGGAAAGAGAGGTGCAGCCTCACTGAGCACATCTTGAGGACAAGACACCAGCAGCTCTGTGGGTTTGTGTCTGCAACCCACATGCTCCTTTTGCACAACTCTATCACTCATCTTAAGACACAGAAATACCTACTCTTGGGTCCTGTGGGATGACCACGTACAAACGTAGCTCCTCTAGCAAGCTCTGAAGGCAACCACCATCCCTGAGTTGCTCCCGTAGCGACGTTTGCCCTTGCACCAATAACTGCTGGTGGTTTAGGGGTTTGACCCCTTCGAAGACAACCTTGCACAGGATTTTGCAAGCCCCAGCCAGCTCCTGGACACTCGTCTTTGACTACAGGCTGTGAGGAAGAGACAGGCACCGCAGCAATCCTGAAGATACCTTAGCTGGAAACTCAACTCTGCTCACATTCGCACTGTTGTGAGGCAGCTCACAAGCCAGGCAGACCTTCCTCACATCTGCCCGGACACCTCCCCAAAGACGCGTGATTAACCACTGATGTATTTATCAAAAGAAAGATGCTCTTATTTTGGGGAGAAACAGATGTGAAAACACATTCCATAGTACCGCAAACCAGCGATCTTCCAAGACCACACCTTAAGCTACAGCGTTGTGAACATTTCAGCTGGACAAAATCACCCATCGCCTTTGACGAACCCAGAGCGCTACCTATCACTTATTTATTGTACTTTTCACTACAGAGGCTGACTTTGTAACAACGGAAGGTTGTAACACCTGATTGCATTGCACGGCAGGGCTTATATCCTACCCATAAAACACTTCAATTAATTATGGCAAACATGGTGTGACCTCTTGATCAAAAAATTAGGGCTGAGACAAGAGATCACAGTGCATTTCAACAGTACAGGAATCAGACAAACACAACAACCTTGGTAAATACAACAGCTGAACTGGCTGTACAGAAGGCTCCTTCAATTCAACTCCGTCTTAGCTTCTGAATTTTAAATTAGAATAAACCAAAATATGTCAAAATAGAATAACCTCTGAAATTCCCCCTATATAATTTATTTAAAATTTCCATCTAAAATTCATTAAAATCACTAGCTTGGGCAGAAATTCAACCTGCAGCATATAAGGACGCACAGCTGGGTAAAGTCATTTTTCCTGTTCCATTTCAGTATGGTGTTCTGGCTCCAATGTTATACATAACATCTCACTAAAGGTAAAAAAAAAAAAAAAAAAGAAACCTCTTGTTCTCATTCTGGAAAGAAAAAGGAAAAAGCAACTGGCTTTCAAGCCTTATGGAGTCATTTATCTTCTTCTTGTAGGACGCAATCTGACTCACCTTCTAATCCTCTCCAGTTCTCTTCTATCCCAATAACAGATATTGCCTCTTGTGTGTCCTGACCTGGGTTGCTTAACTCCAAATGGGTGTGGTAGTCGGAAAAAAGCTTTCTTGGAAGTGTTTTGAGGGAGGTAAAGGGCTTTGAGACCTGCTCTTTGTTAGGGAAAAAAAATAATATGAATCTCTTCAACGTGTGCTGTCCATTTCCCAGAAATGGAAACAAAGCTAAATTAACCCATACTGGTTCCGTAGGTTGATTCCTGGAGGTCATGTGAGCTCTGCTCTTGTTAACCAACAAAACCACCACCAACAAAAAATCAAAATGAGGTTTTTCTATTCTTTCCCAAGTGGCCTTAGAAGATAAACAAAAAGAAGCAGCCAGCAGTTTTCATAATATTTGGCAAGCAAGGCAGCCAATTTTAATTCTATTGTACTGATAAAATGGTTGGACCATTTAGAAAGCTATGGAAATTCCATCCTCCAGTCAATTTCCGAGTTGTGAGTTCAGACTAACCCAACTCTCAGTCAAATCACTTCAGGTTGTCTGGTTGGAGCCTGGGAAAAATCACAGGTTTTGACCAATTGCCGTGGAAAACTATAAATCAGACTGTGGTCATTGAAAGTTAGACTCAGGTTCACCATATGGTTTGTAAACCTGGGGAACCGCCGATGCGAGCTGAGTTTCTGATGAAATCTGAACCGTCACTGGTTTCACATGGTTTCAAATTCCCTTGCAAACATTGCAAACCCCCCGTTCGCTTACAGCGTGAATTCTTTCATTCATTCTAGAGCGCGTTAGGAGATCACAAAGGAAACTTAAGATTAAAAAGAATTAAAAAGTAGAAACCGAGTTTTCACAACTGTGTATACAACCAGCTTAATGACCCGGACAAACGCCCTTAATTAAGCGTTTGTGTGCACAATCACCCGGGTTGTGAACAAAGCCTTTACAATTGCACACGCTGACTGGATGTCAAATGTGCACAGGCTGTACGGACCCCGTCGTAAAACTGCCCTTACCCCAACGTGCCCTTCAACTTAATCAATTGCTTTATCTGTTTCAAGGCCTGTATAAAACGTCAGATGTATTCAGCACATCAGCCTGGTGTAAAACTCAACAGCCAACCTGGGAGGTTAGGTTTTGGTTTGCGAGACTGGCAGTGTACTTGTAATTTGGAAGCCGGGAGAGGTTTACTTTTTTATAGCCAAGTATGGGAACTGCTTAAAAAAAAAAAAAAAGAAAAATAGCTGCATATGGTTTTTTCCATTTTGGTGAGAAATAGTTAATGTTCCACAGTCTTTGATTTATTTATTAAAAGTATTTTACCAGGAAACACAACAGAGACAGGCCTTCTCATTTCCAGCGAGACCCCAGAGAGCAGTAAATTTACATACACAAAGGACTCGCATCAACCCCTGAACCTTTAATGTTTATTTTGATAGCCCACCCTGCTGGTAAGGCCTTTTGTTGAGAAGCCAGGTACAACAAGGCAAGGATCCAAACAAACAACACTGGTAGCTTTGTTGACCAGGTCACACCGTGTCCTGCCCTTGAACAGCACCCCTCGTCTTTTACCCTTTGCCCCTGGAAAATGAAGTTAGCGAGAGTCCCTGTGGCAGGTTTAGCATTTCCTTTCAGTGTCTGCCAATCTATCAAAATTCAGCTACCGCTGTGAACCCATCAACTCGGTGCAGAAAAGAACAAGGCTTAGCACGGACCCCCTCAAAGTAGCAATCATTTATCCCTTCCTGAACTTTAGCTGACCTTTGTAAGCACGCTAGAAGTTGAAGCGCGCTGCACCTTGTGGTGTTCGACCCAGGCTGTGGGGTTTTTCTCTCCCCCTACTCAGCCCCCAAATCAAAGCTTTTGTTTCACTTCGCTTAATAAAACCGTCGCGTTTCAGAATAACCACCTGAAGGGAAACAGAGTCTTCGACGAGGGGATGCAATTGCTTCAGCACCAGGCAAAAGAATAGAAACAAATATAAATATTCTGCATTTACCGAGCCAGTTAGCATCACTTTGTAAAGGAAATAAACAGAACAAGTGGATTCCATTCGCAAAGATTTATCGGAGGGAGGAGGGGAGATATTGTTCGCAGAGCACAATGATGCATTTATATACAAATAATTGCAAAGTCAAATGAATCATAGAGAACGTTCAGCTCCAAACCTGAGAATACCACAGAACTACAATAGTGCAAAGGGTTCGGTTTATGCTTTAAAACAGGAGGAAAATCTGGATTGCAGTAAGGGTTATGCACAGTGTAGCTCCCTCTGTAAATCTGAACTGACCTAAGGGACATAATTACATACATCTCATCATGAGACAATATACTTTTTATTTGTTTGAATTTTATTTGTATTGGTGAAACGGACCCGAATCTGACACAAGTTTATTAGAAAAAGGACTCTCAAAAACAGAGTGGGCTGGTCTTCTTACTTAAGATGGATGTGCCAACTTCTAGTATGATTAGAGAAATGGATAACTCACTAACATCTGTGCAAACTACAATAAAAAGGGATTTAGTGTTACCCCAAGGAAGGTAAAAGAGGCTGTCTGTCCATTAAACGCTTTATTACAGTGCCAGCAGCTTTTTTCTAACTCAGTTATTCCTGCACAGAGCTCAGCACTGTGACTGCCTGTCATCCTCACCAGACACTGCTTGGGGCTCCGCAGTTTTTTTGTGCAAGGTAGATGACAATCAAATGACTCATTGAGCAGGGAAAGCGCCTGACCCCTAGTGAAGGATTAACTACGGAAAGTGAGTGTGATCATGTCACACCATTACTTAGAATTTTCACAGTCAATTTCTGAAAATATGAGATAACTCCTTAAAGAGACAGCTCTTTCAGGAAGCGCTATGAGCCAGCAGAAATTCCCTTCCAGTACAAAGGCGACGGTGCCAGCACGGAGACATCTGCTTAGCAGCTCGGTGTAAACCAAACGCTGTCCTCGTGACGGCAGACAAGGTTAAGAGCGGGCACAACGGAGCTCGGCCGGCTTAGACCCTTCGAGTGGTCCAGGCAGAAAGCAAAGCGATACGGGAGAAGGCAAACCCTACGTAGCGGCACCGTTCCCATTTAGGTTAATGCAAGGACATTTAAAATACAAATATTAAAAACTCTGAGCAAACACAGGAGGGCATTTCATGTGACCCTTCTCTTATATTAACTCTCAGCCCACCACATGAACACAGCTGTCCAGCAACCGCCCAATGAATCCGTCCAACCCAGCACGTGCTTTGCAAAGCTCGCAGTCACGTGAATCATGGAATGGGTTGGGCTGGGAGGGACCTCAGAGCCCACCCAGTGCCACCCCCTGCCATGGGCAGGGACACCTCCCACTGGGTCAGGGGGCTCCAAGCCCCACCCAACCTGGCCTGGAACACAGAAGACTCCGTCCCACACGGGAACACCTGTTCCTCATGGCACAGCTCTAAGGAAATCTCCAGAAAAACCCTGGTTGAGTTCACCAGCAGCGTTAGACCCCAGTTTGTTGTCTCTGCAAATCTATTATCGCTTTCTCACATTAAAACCCCCTCGTGGTATAAGAAGAGAGGCCGGACCCATTAATCAGCAAATGCAAGGTCCATTTGCTCTGGTTTCCCATCACACCTTTTTTTCATGCACAGCTCTAAACGTGAGATTCATCAAGTTTCCACCAAAAAAAAGAGAATATTTCAGCCTAAGAACCTCCAGGCCTGGGCGTGCCAAGATGAGTTAACATCTGCTGCTGCCTGAATCTAATTGAAATGATTCATTATAAAATGTACAGATCTGCTTAATGATTTTGTATTTCTTTTTGGGAATCACCTTGCTCATTCTCCCACCTTCGCGAAATTCGGCGGAGCTATAGTTTCCCTTTCTGGCAGGAGTCTGAATGCAACAATTCCTAATTAAAGGAGGCTGATTTTTCCTTCAACATTGCATTTGTGGTTATTTTTTTGTGACTGTACTCCCTCAGAAAAGCTCCGTTATCATCAAAGAGAGACCCATTAGGGGCACCTTGGAAATTTGGACCCTTTTACTTGAATTAGGGCTTAAAGAGCAGTTTAATTTATGGCAGTTTCCTGGCTGATGGCATTTTTGCTCTCAGGTAAGGTCATCTCAATATATATCCCTTTAGAGAAAGCCAACACGAGAATCTTTCTATGCTTTTTTATTTTCCAGTACCCAACTATTCAGCTGCTAAAATGTAAGTCACATACAGAATGTATGCACGTTTGATTCCACACTGGGGTGTTTTTTTTAAAGGGAAGATCCTTTATATCTGTAAAAAAGAGAAAAGCGAAAGGAAAAAACAAATAAGCACGTGAATAATTAGATCAGAGATAGATGCCACCTTTTCTGAGTGTTGAAACTGTGAGAGGAAAAAAAGTGCTACCATATAATTGACATAATTGATCTATTTTTTTCCCTCTTTTGCTGCAGTAATTTTTTATGCATGCCATTGTTGCTGTTATTATCCAAGATGTGATCTTGTGTGGTTGATAATACTGACTAGATATGAATACTGGTAAGTACCAGCCAATCACAAATCTATAGTGTCTATTTCTGCATCACCAGGTGCTATCTCATGGGAAATATCCTCTTTTTTGGCAGGCACACAGCGCTCTGCATTATCTGTCATTTTCATTAGATTCAAGCTACAGCTGAGCCAAAAAGACTTAGTTCTAGCATATGTGCTCAAAATGGCCAAGATGAGATTGTCCAAATTCACCCTTTCAGGATTGTATTAGAAAACAACTGGAGCTAAAGCTAAAAATTAGAGCTAGCAAAGTACCTGAATTACGTTTGGGAAACTGCAAACACCATAAGCTCAAAAGATTTCCAGCTTATCACAGTCATCACCTCCAAAAGCTCCAAGGAGCCGAAGTCAGCAATTTCTATGTTTTTCAACACTTTCTTTTGTACAGACGAAATGTGATGATGTCAACAAAGAAGAACAAGGACATCACAAGAAGATAAAATCCTTCTGTTTTCCGGTGGCTGAGAAAACTACAGCGAGAAGCCACTGATTACATGCAAATGCCATATTTAATAGGTCAATGTTATTATATTCTGAGTCAGCACTAATATATTAGTTGGGACCGTTGTTTATTAATAATTCTGTAGCTAAACTATATGAAATGGGACCGTGAGCCTTTCTTCAATTACAATAAAATAGTAATACTGTATCCTCCGTCTAATGAGGACAGGCTTAATTGGGACGGTTGCTTTATTAAGATACCTCCCAGGAAACTAATTTGGTATAATGTTAGTGAATAGCTGTGACTGCTGTTTAATTGGGATGGTACTAACAAAAACTCTGCTTAATGGGGATACATTTGGTCAGTACCAAGGGGTTAAGTGATACTTAACTTGGTGTTAAATGGGTGTGAAATTCCGAGTTTTGTTCTTTTAATGAAGACATGGCTAACTAGGGGTCAGGCAAGTAAAACGGGGGAGGAAAAGGAATTCCAGAGCTATCACTTTTGTCCTTTCATTTCATTGCAAGAACTTCAAAAATGGGAAGTGACTCCTTGGAAGCGTTCACTCAGTTCCTCGGATATAAACTTTTATCCACTTTCTGTTAGAATTTAGTAGTATCTCACTTTTGACCTAATCTTTTACTGAAAGAAGATTTCAAGTGATTGATTTCCTATGATTTCCTCTTGCATTAGGAAGAATTTCTAGGTGGTCACTTAGCCAAGAGCTGTGAAGAAGCCTTCGCTCCACTCAATTTCAGGAACAGAAGCAGGAGCGTTCTGTTACTCCTTTACTAAAGGATGAAAGTAGCAGCAATGCTCAAAGTGAAAATCCAAGCCCATACCCACACCAGCTCACCTGCAAGCCATCCACACGCATGAGAAAACGTATTTGTCAAAGTTCAATCTCCTCTAACAAGCAAATAGCTTACACAGGCTTTCCTCCTGCGTGTAAGCCTTTTACTCAAGGAACTAGGGAAGCAGAAATAGTAGCCTGGTCTCCGTGATCGACACACATATAGGGAGTTCCCAGTGGCAGCACACCTACCAGCAGTTGTGGGATGTGTTAGCTAATAAATGTTTTATGCTAAGAAGTTTTCATCTATGGAATGCAAACCCTTAATTATGAGCTCTACACCACATCTAAAACATTTATCAACCAATATTGAATAGCAAACATCTGTAAAAATCAATCTCTTCTTGTGGCTCATTTGCAAACCAAGGGAAGAGCTAAATTGTGCATAATAAGCACAAAAATGATCAGAAGATCTGCAGAACTGGCATTAAAAAAAAAAAAAAAAAAAAAAAAAGAGAGAAAAGGAAATCCCATCACGGTACTCCTGCCTATCTTTGCCTTCAACTAGAAATCAAGCTTTGCTGCTGGTAGGAGATGTACCTGTCTGCATTTAATAAAAATATTTAACAGAGATCAAGCTGAAGTCTATGTTTTAAAATTAAACTTCAGGTACAAGTTCAAAATTTAGTGTTGGTCTGAGCATCGTTTACTCCTAGCAGGTATTAAATTACTCGGTCTTGATTACTCTTGCTGTACATTCATTCTACTTAGATTGCTGGGAAGGGAGGGGAATCGCAGGGTGCTTTCTTAGGGCCAAAAGCCATGGAAATCAATGCCAAAACACCTTTAAGCTCCTGCAAACTGTCTGCTAAATAAGCAAAAGACAGGAACTGCCTTGTATTTTGATTTCGTGTTAATGGGAACAAGATGAGAGAATCTCAAAACATTTGAGTGAAAGACATACAAATAAACTTTCAAAATGTCTTTCAGCAAGCAAGTCTAAAGTTATTGAGTACGTAAATTGCCTTTTTAAAAGAAGAATGATGTCTTTTTCAGCAATCAGTTTAATTACATTGAAATTTTTCAATAGAGGAATCTATTTTCTAGAGAATCTAGTTCAGCACAGACCAAGTGTTTTAGAAAAGGGACTCCGGCGTAACATGAAAACTGGAAAAACATTCACAAGTTGAGAAACTCTCAAAATGCTTTGGCTTTATTGGCTGTTACAATGCTGCAGGAAGTTGACATCCTCACTGCTGTGACTCTGTCCTACGGAGGCACCACCGCTCTACGTTGCATTTGGCCTTTCTGCCATTTCACCCATCTCCCATTCTCAAAGCGGCTACGTTAAAAACAGAGTTCTATGAAACCTGGCTTTTGGAAGAAGCCAGAGAGTCTGATGAGAAACTCTTTACTCATCCTGAAATGTACAACACAGGAAGATTCTTCAACAATTCTTTCACGGCTTTCTTGAAATAGCCATTTATTTTACATTTCACTGCAGTAAGCTGAACCCAATTTTGACCAGGAAAATCATCATAAATAATTACACCTCAGGATACAGAGCTGAGGCTTCTCTGGAACTTAAGGAGTACAATTTGGCCTTAAAAACTTCTGTGCTTACACCTTCTCCCTGGTTTTTTGAAAAAACTTTTGAAATTGAGGGTCCCAGCGGAGTCTTTTTTTGGTAACAGTGCTACGACACCGCGCTGAAGGACACGAAACCCTTCAGCAGGCCAGGTCAGCTGACATGGGATGATAATGAGGACTCCTAGTGATGAGCATCCTGGTGTTTACCCCATACAACAACCAAAGGACTAATGGCCAAACGAGTGTCCTGCCTAACGCTCAGCCAGCTCAGCAGACGTCACTGAGCCGAGTCCAAATATGGCTTTGAGGGCACCGGGAAGATAATGGATCATATTTTGAGAAATCAATCTGTATTTTTCCTGTGGGGACAGATGAGCTCTTTGCTGCAGCAAATCTGGGATGCTAATGGAGGCTCAGAAAGGCCCTGGAAGAGGTAAAATACTGCCTGGATTTCGAATGAGGGAGAATATGATTTGTAATTGGCCTGGGTCTTTGGAATTTGCTTACGGTCATTGTCTGCTAACTACTTTTTTCCTAGCTTTGTTAGCCAGGACTCTCAGTGTCCTCTGATCTGTGGCTGATGAAGGTAGTTAAGGGAAAACATTAAAATGGCAATTTGGGTCTGAACAATTGCTGCAAAAATTAACGAAATACTGAAATATTATGCAGCAAAATCTTTGCAAACTTCCCACATTAGACCGGGGACATTAGCTGCACCACAACTTGAACTTTGAGGAGTTTTATATCTCACAAAGCCTCTGGGGTATCGTACTTTTTTTAACAGATTTCCCCCATGTTTTTAAGTAAATCATGCAAAATGAAACTAAGTATAAAGTCAAAATAAGCAAACAGGATTAACATGCAATTTCTTTAAAGCTTCTATTACATGTCAGCTAAAAATCAAGTGCTGACTGGGAGTAGGTTTTGCATCGTGTGTAGAGAACCAATACACCCTCCTTTCCCCACCCCCTCCCCCAGGTTTTTTCAGTAGTTTTTAATCCCTGGAAAACCTACCAACAGCTAATGTAAAAACAAAAGCACCCCGTAGACCTGTGCGCTTGTCTCTACTTTGATACGGAACAAATTCTCCATTCTGCCAGGGTTAAGGGTTGGTGGTCTCGTTTGAGCCCACGGTGGACGCTCATCTGCATGACACGGCTGGTGCGCCTTTTGGCACAGGGCGTCGTGACTGACAGTGTTTGCTCAGGAGAGGCCTGAGCCTGGATGATGAAGTAACTTCCATTACAGGGTACAGACAAGGTCAGCTTCATGCAGAGAGCAGCAACAAGAAGTCCCGGTCCCAAAGCCTTTGTCCTACTGGATGCACGCTTTTGTATTTTGCTGCTACGCTTTAATGAAAAAAACAACCCGTGGTTTTGAGCTGTTCACTGCTGTGTGATGAAGGTTATCAAAACTGTGGAAAAAACTGCATCCCATGTACAAGTTAAAAACCAACCGCGCTTATCGACTGCGTCTGAAATAATGTGAGGCTGTCATAGGTGGGTTTGCGATACTTTAGCTGGCACGATTGATTTCAGAGGAGCTGTTTCGACTGTGTCTCAGGAAGGCTGTCCATGGAGCCGTAACCAGGAATAACAGTTGTGTTTCAGGAGTTATGCCCAGGTGTGAGAAGCCCACCTGCAGAGCAGCTCAAAGTCCACAGGCTTGCCTACAGAAATGGGATTGCTTAGAGCTGGAACGGAGCATTTGACATCGTTATCGGAGCTGAATTTTCCTCATGAAAATCAGGGTTGCAATAAAGCAAAGCCCACATTAAAGTGAATCGTTCAAACCCAATGAACTTAAAATATTCAGTGTGAAGTTACAGTTAACGGGAATGTTAATAGGTGCAATTCGAGCACTGCAAGAGACACTTCCATGCTACAGCCTGGTTTTACTACCTAATAGTTCATATGACAAAGATATTTAATAAACTGAAATTCAGCTTATGCAAGTGGGCAAGTAACAACTCTCAGTCCTCGCTGTAACCTTAGTGCTTTGGTCCCTTCACTCCCCATGAGCCAACCCAAGATGAAACCTCTGCTGAGACAAAGGAGCAGCTGATAGCCTGTAGGGGAGCTCACGGAAGAGAAGTCGGCTCTTGCACCTCCCTCCTTAACAGAATTTTCTTCCGATTTTTCTTTAAAAGAAAGGGTTTACTTCTCTTACTTGGAAAAACAAAGGCTAACATAGAAGCAAAGACTGATACACATCCTAACTCTGCTTCACAGACATCATCAGCTCCTCCCCATCCCACGCCCTTTGCAATCCAGCCTGGTTGACTGGAACTTTTTGAGTTATTAATTAGCCTATTTTCCTCTTGGTCAAGGTCTGTTCCCAAGGTCACTAGGGAACACTGACTGTATTCCTCACTGTGTATTCCGTAGTCCACCTACCCCTTTCTTCCCCCCCGTATGTAAAGCCATCTCTCATCTGCATGCTGCCGGACAGTACAGCTTGCAGGGGTGAACGCAAAACGTACAGTAGGTAACATACCAAACATTTTAAATCACAGACACCAAAAAAACCCAAATTACCAAACTAGTACTTCCTTAAGTTAAGAAAGGATGCACCTTGCTGGAGCTTCACGATGCTACTGACAGATTACTCCGATTTTATAAACTATTTACTTTGCTAATCAATTAAAACACTGAAGTTAACATATGCCATATTAAGTGGTGCATATGCTACGAAACAGTTTGTTAAAAAAAAAAAAGAAGCAGAAATACTTTTTGTGAACTTCTGTTCCCATCTGATGTTTTAAAACAGTCTTGAAAAATTATCATTTTCTAGCCCCAACACAAAAGCAATTCTCCCACCCTCTGCTAAGGCGGCTGAAGTTAACGAAGGAGACCCTACAGGAGATCAGAAGTGAAGGAATACATCCTCTCTTCGGCACGAGACCAGCCTTTGAGTCTTGCAGAGAGGTCTTAAAAATGTTTAGGGTTAAGTGAAAGACAAATTGGTTCAGAAATGAAACACCTCGTCTTTGGGTGATAAAAGCTGGCTGCAAAGATCTCACGGTGACCGGCCCATTTCTGCAGTTCCTAAGTGACACGGTGCCCGGTGAGACTGGACGTCTGCAGAGAGGGCCACCCCTAGGCTACCGGGCCACCATATGATGCCCCACACCACTGGAGCGGCCGGATTGTCCAGGATTTCTAAGGAAAGGAAGGAAAGCAGAGGAAAACAAGGGGGGGAAAGGATTTTTTCCCTTGCTTGAAAAGAAGTGGTGAAAAGGAAAAAAGGGTTAAAGAAGGCTGGCTTTTACGTTCAGAGGTCTTCCCAGATGGGACTGGCAAGCAAATGGAGCAGGACTGCACATCAGAACTTGCCCATCAATCCTGAGGATCCGGAGAATGGGTGAACATGTACAAAATCCACCTTTCTGGGGGCTCCTCACTCCCTCATTTAAAATATCCCTGCACCAGCCCCACTGTTTCCCAGACTGGATTCTTCAGCGTTCCTGGTAAACAGCCGCGTGCTGGACTCGAGCAAGGGTATCAGAAACCGGAAAAATAAAGCAGCATTTTGAGGTTAACTGTTCCAGCGCGGTTAAACAGCACTCCTGAAGCGCCCCAGGCTTCACACATCATTCCGATGAGGACATGTCATATTCTGATACTGACATGTCAAGCTTAGGAGGTTTAGACAGGTGCAGTGAAATCACACCGCAGCATTGAACTTCCACTTCTAAAAATTTCACCCTGCTCGTATGGCGAGTCAGCACGGCTGGATTTACAGAGTTGACTGGCCACAAAAATAACAGCGAGGGAGGGGTGGCTCACTAGGTCAGACATACGCGAAGGGGTGTGGAGAAGACCTATATTGATTTCTACTCCCTACGTAGACTTGTGCACAACCAAAAAAATGACTGCGTGGAGAAAAGGCGAGGCAGCAGGAGTAGAATTCGCCGCTCTGCGATTCAGCTGCTCGCCCCTTGCCAGCACACCCATTTCAATTTGGAGTTCCAGGCTGTCACAGACCACTAGGCTCACCGGCTGTTCCTTTCATTGGTGGAGACAGTTCCCATGGCAGGATAAATCAAACTTCAAACCACCTATGCAGCACGTAGCCATGCTGACCAGATCAAATTTGAAGTTTTAGTGCATGGCAGGCACCAGCAGACTCAATTAAAGTGAGCTGCTGGGCTAAATTTGCCCTGCCACCCCTTGGCAGCAGAAAGTTCTCCCTCTCACAAATTTCTCCTGTCGGAAAAGCAGCACAAGAAGTCTTTCAAAGCCCCCTGGATGCCAGGCAGGAGTAATCACTGAGGAGAGCTGCAAGGGATTCATGCAGTGCTCTCAGCTGCAGTAGTAATCCAAGACAACCAATGACAAAGGCAGTTATTCTGTTTTGAGAAGGGAAGAGGAAAGCGTGTGGTGCCGCTTCTTCCTTGCCTTCCTGAGGGAGAAGCAGGGAAAGATCAGTTTCCACCAGCAGTCCTCAAAACACCACTAGAGAGAAGAGTGAGCCAAGGCATTGAGACAAGCACAGGGATGTCAGCTAAGGCTGCATCTGGAGTATGGGGACAAGAACCACACATCAGTGCTGTCCAGATGAGCACCTTGCATCCTCCTGTGGCGCATGTAATCCTGCGCCGATGGGTTTGGCTCTAACCAGCAACAGCCCAGCACCGTTAGAAACAGAGCTGGATGCTCTGGCCAAGACTGATGTCAGGTATTCCTGTATCTTTGTTTCCCATCTCCAGTGCACTCCTACTACAGAACCAGCTGGAGGTATTTCCTGGCAGCGTAAGGATCTGTAGTTGTTGGGAAACAAGACACAGTCTACCGTGATAGAGAAGCATTAACATTACTGGGCTTCACTTTCAACAACTTTTAACCTAAACACCGACAACTGCTCCAAAAAGCCTGAAGAACCTCCAAGTGAACTAAAGCAACGCAGCTTGTAGAACCTCCAAGGTCACTTGAAACAGGCAGAGTTTCTTTCAGTCTGCAATTCTCGTTAATTCTTTAAATTGAATCTTGGGCAATAATGCCCCGTTGACCAGTTTAGCAATAAAAAGATACAATTCTGTTTGCTAAATTGCAGGGATCTTCACCATTGGCGTGAGAGCAGGATACACACGCTGTCGGGCTTTGGAGGCTGTACTACGAAAGCATCCCAACCACACAAATCAGCAAATTCCTGTGATAGAAATCCTCACCTGCCAACAGCTCTCTAATCCAACATTTTTCAGTGGAAGTCGCCCACTTCTTGGCTGAAGTTCTTCCTGGGGAGCTTCCTATTTTTGCTGTTCAAAGGTTCCTCTGAACATGCATTCTTTAACCCTTACATTTTTAGTTCTCTGTATCACTTTTCCAGCTCAACTTCCTAGAACCACCAAGATATCAATAAAGGTGCTGGAGATCAAGACTCCCCTCCACAATTGTCCACCAGAGTCTATTACATGGCTGTTAATGAAGAGTTGCTTTTCTAAATAGTGCATCTTTATGAGAGGGAAGTTGGAAAAGAATAAAATTAAAGATCATCCTGTGGATTTAAACAAGTCTCTTGCAAGGTAAGAAAAATGTCACTTTAGAAGTTATGGCCGTGATTCTAAAGTACACATTTTAGAAGAGGATGGCAGAACCTGAGCCTTCTTCCTTATGATTAATTTATTTCTTATTTTTCTTTGCAGCTGTGTTTCCTAAAACAAAAGGTTGCTAAACTCCACAGAAAATGCAAATACACAAATATCTTTGTGCTAAAGAAATTTCAAATTTTTATCATGTTACGGTTTTTTTAATACTGGTATAAAGTTCTCTGATTAAGAGCTGGACAGAAGATACAACTTTCCCATTCTTTCACATTTGCAGTCAAAGCCTTGGAAGCAAGAAGTCCTAGAGTCCAAGTCCTAGATTTTCCAATTGGACTGTTTTCCATTAATGCAAATCCCTTTGTCCTTTTAAACCAAAATCTAAACTCTGTGTATATCAGGAACACAGCACCTTCAGGGTGGCAAGATGCTTGGCTTAGGACCACAGCAACTGTAACTCCTCTAAGATTTACAGCTCTTACCAAAACGTCATCTCACTGAAACCCCGCAACACGCTAACAAGCCACAGTGGAGCGCAGCAAAATTCTTGGTCTTATAACATAGCTTTTCTTTTTTTGCCTTTCTTTCTAAAGTTTCAGTCAAAACACATTTCAGTCCCAGCACCCAATTTCTTTGTGGTTCAAGCCTCAGCCTCTGGTTGTTTGATGGCAATCATAGGTCAGCTCACTTTAAACCGCTTGATCATGTCATTTTACTTGACCGCTTTGCCTTAATTGCAGATCACATTGGCTGTACCACAGTATTCTATAAATACTTGAACAATCTGTTCAATAGAGTGATAAAGCTAAGCAATTTAAAAAATAAGTTGAGCTATGTCACCTTCTTGTCAACTAAGCTACTAATTTAACTATATGTAGAACTTCTATAATGAACTGCTATGCTGAGCACTGAGTAGAATTTCTAGTTATTCGCTTTCAGTGCTCATTAAGGTGAGAGATGACAGGACTGACCACGTGTTCCTCTACAGCTGGATATCACCGAGCTCATAACTAACCTGGCTAGAACGGAATTAAAAACACTTATCAGCATTTAAGGAATGGAGCGTTTCAGCAGTAGGTTAGTCCTGCTCGCCCAAGCCACCGTGTTTTATTGTTACCACTGTGGATGGCAGCAGGTTTTTAATTATTACAGCCATTTACATATACAATCCCTAACAATTGCTTCACAGCCCCTGCTCTGCCCAGGCCGTGACCGTGATCTCTTAAAATCACCGTGCTGACCTCTCCTCACCCTCATCCTTACATTCCAGCCTTCAGTGCCCATTTCCTCACCACCTTCTCATTGTAAAGGCCCTTTTCAAAGGACCAAAACTGTCTTCAGCTCCACTTCTTAGCTGCCACTCTCACTCAGGAGCTGTCAGGGAAGTGCTTTCTTTTGCACCACCAAGGAATTTGGAAAAGAACTACAAGGAAGCGCATTACATCGCTGAATCCACAAACCTGAAACCCGGTCTTGTTGCATCTCTGCATCCAAGAGCCCTGGGAGCCAGTTTGCAGCGCTCAGCAGGTAGCTGGAACAGCACTTTGCTAGCGACTCAGCCCTCTGCTTCATAAACAGCTTTCTCAGGGTCCCCTTCCTGGAAACACCTCCTGTAACAGGTAACTTCTACAAAAACCTCCTTCCTGCTTGGGATAATGCTGGTTCAGATATCAGAGAGAGAAGACACTCACATCAGTATGAAACACAGAGAAACATTTCCAGTAGCATTCATGGAAAACTGCAGTTTCACAATTCCAAGCAAAGAAATGGTTCCAGATCACTTTGTCTTGGGGGTCTAATTCATTAAACCTATGGACATGCAAGGTCCATCCAAGGCTTTTCCTCCCCTGGGACGTTTAGGGGGGCTCCCCACAGTCTAAATGCTCTGCTGTTCAAGAAGTTACAAATCCTCTTTTTCTCTCAGATGAGGACTAGTAGAGTCTTCCTCTGCCTGGAACTCATAGGAAACGACTACCCCAAAGCCAGTACCCACCTGTTAATTTTTCAACCCCATTTCCAAAGAAACGTGTGCATGGGAGGGACCTACAGAACCAAATAGGCTGTGTGACCGCATATGGGAGCTTTTTAATAGGGAAGCAGGTCAAAAGGTGACCAGTTTCAGGTTAGTTTGACTATACCACAAAAATAAAAGTCTGAATACACGAATGTATTAGGTGGTCGAAGTCATCGTACCTTTCTGGAGAGCTGCCCTTGTTAAGTTCTGTTTGCTCAAGGAAATTACATGGCTTAGGTTTTGATGTACACCTCTTCTTTAAGGCACATTATTGCTGAGAGAATAGTTGCAGGTGTTAAAAGGTACTTTCTCACATGGATCTCAACTGGTTATATTGGGGCTGAGGAACCTTTTACTTGCTGAGAGCAAAACAGAGCTTCCCAAAGCATTTGAGAGGTCACACTAGCACACATCCTAATGCTAACCCAGGCGAGCACGAAAAGAGGGCACAAGAAACAAAATCGGGGGCTGTAGCGAGACCAGAGGCTTCAAGTTGCCCAACAGAATGCTAGGAAAAAAGACCTTCCCCATCCTGTCCATACCAAAGGGCTTCCTAAGGGCTTCCCCATCGCTGTCCATACCAAAGGGCTTCCCCATCCTGTCCATACCAAAGGGCACCTTGCAGGCAGGGCTTTCACGCTGCAGGAGTCATCATACGCAGAAAGCATGCACGCGTCCAAGCGTGCAGACTTAGAGCTCCTGTGAGTTCTCACCACCTATGAAGCCAGCGCAAATTATGGACTGAGATAGCTTTAAGAGCCTAAGCCTTTCTGCTTTCTGGTTCCTGAGTAACGCAGGGTCAAAACTGTTATTGTATAAGAATGAACTCTCGGGGATTTAGACATCATCTCAGCACACTTCTAAAAGCTTGAAAACAACATGCTGATACAAATAAGACAACAAACTACTGATTGGTGCTTAAGCTCTGGAAGTGCAGACTGACACAGGCACAAGTTTTTCTACCAGAGGCAGCCAGGAACTCCCCTTCAGTCTCCACCTTTCATTTTAAGGCTCTTCTGCCCTTACAGAACTCTTACGAACCTCTTGTTCCCATCCAACTTCAAAGCACGACATGAAGAAATTGCTGGAGCTAAGGAAGTCCTTCCACTATTTCTTTAGCGCAGGGGGGAAGAAACGGTTGCAGCTCACCCTTAAGTCCTTCTCTTTCTTCTCTCAGGCTCTCTGCTGGGTTTCACAGAATTCCCAACAGCTGACTGAAAAGGAACGCTCCAGAAGGCCGGCTCACCCTGCAGCCAACACAGCAGCAGCACACGCGCGTCCCACAGGGGAGCAAACCTTTAGCTAACAGGACTTTCTCCCACATCCTCCACCTCTGTGTCACCACAGAGCGAAGCGTTTCCTCCGGCGTTAGGATGCGCGCACAGCCGAGAGAGCACGAGCTTGCGCGCACAATCTGCTCTGGTTCCCTGGCTCCACACGCAGCTGCTGCAGCCCACCCTTTCCAAGACAAGAACCTTTTCCTGCTGCCAGTAACTTAAAAAGTCACGTCATTCAAACAGTTTAAATCTGTCCTGAGGAATCAGAGTCACATCACAGGCCTGATGGGAGCTGTTAAGACTGCACAAAATCGATTTTTTTTTTCATTTCCTTCATCCGAAGAAAAAAAAAAAATCCCCAGCCAATTACATCCCAACTGTTGAGACGCTGTGATTTATTTTATAAAAGTGAAATACTTACAAGACAGGGAACACTAAAGTTAGGTGGTCCATACAACTTCACATCTGCCTTCTACTTAAGTGTAGCATAAACTGTCTTCAGTTACATTACTACTTTTCTCTACACCAGCCCTGCTTCGTGCGGCGCATAAGGGGGTAACCCAACCAGGGAAGAAGGCAGTTATTCCAAGAATACCTTTCCAGCTCTCGGTTTGGGTTTGTGCTTCTGATGCTTTTGCTGCAAGGAATACTGAGCTGACTTGACTTCTGTTACCAGAGCATGTGCACCCCTCAAAATTACTGACGAGGTCTCTCCACATGGAGATGGACAACACTATTTTTCCTGTTTTATAGGCAGCAGAGTCCCTCGGGAAGTCTGGATCATAAGATAAAGCCTCTTGTCTCCCAGTCACGTGCTCCAGCTTCCAGATCCACATACGTAATTCCTGCTTGGTTGACCTCATCCAGCACCACAAGAGCCCGGGCAGTCTGCTACTCAGCCCCATGCATCCCACCCTGAGCAGCCGCCTTTGTGACTGAATTTTCATGCACATTATTTATTCTCATGTTTTAGCCACATCTTTTCTCTTCTTGCAATAAGGAGCATTACTGTTAACTTCCAACTGCTCGAGCAACTAAGGCAAGGAACTCGGAGACAGTTACCTGACGCTGTGCCTCGGTTTGTCTCCAGAGAACAGTACATCCTGTGCTCTAGAAGGAGAGTGGGGAGGGTGGGGGGGAAATCCCATGGAAAAAGATTTGCCTGGTCAGGGAGCTACAGAAAATGTGAAATTGTGTAAGTACCAGTCAACACCAACAAAGTCCAGCCTGAACAAGTTCCTTAAAATTCCAGCATTTTCTAGAAGGCGTGTTTGCATTTGAAACTGCGATGGTCTTACCAGAGTCTGTGGCGTGCTCCAAGTCCCAATGGTTCTTCAGTTTAAGTGCTTTTAATGGTACGTGGTTTATTGGAAACCAGTACAGAATAACATGATTGTTTCCTACATAATTCTGACTTCCTTTATTTCACTTTTTTAAAATGGCAATCCATCTTTTTCTACCTTGAATCCTTTTCGCGTGGCTTAAATATCTATTATAGCTTCAACTCGGAATTTGCAAAGGAGAAAGGCGCAGGACGTGAAAGTTGCAGAGAGAGAAGCAATTTATGTGCAACGAATATTAGCTTTTCTATGCTTTGGCAGTGAGGGTGATAAGGAGGAGGCACCCCTGTACTGTATGCACAGAATGAAACCTTTCCTTAGCAAACAGAAACTGAAATGTTTGCCCAAAGGATCAAAGATTCACGCTGCAAAAGACTAATATTAGAGGGCAAGATAACCAATTAGTGTTTCCAGGCCATGTGCAGAATTGAGTATTATATTTAACTCAGGTACAAATTCCATCCTTTGCCCTCTATAAACCGCCACAGCGACCCAGAGTCTGTGACTATGGGAGAGGTGAGTCATTTCTAACGAGATCTGTGTGTGAAAGCATGGGTAAATTCATATACAATTCATCAGGAAAGAATTTGTCATTAACGTCGGAATCACGTTTTTATTCTAATGCCTTAGCATTTTTCAGCATGCTTAAATACAGCTAAGCGAAAGGCAAACTGTGAACCCTTAACGGTGGTTTCCGACCACTCAGCCTGTCCTGTTTAAGTCAGAGAACCCTCTGAAGAGCAAAATACCAATCACAGTCACGTTTGGCTTCTGCAGCTGGATCCTGTCCACAGTAAACTGGAAGGTGAGGTAGCATCACGTCTTAAAATACCACTCCAGACTGGTTCTATCCCTCCCAGGGTTTCTAGGCTCATCCTAGCGTCCGTCCTGGCTGAATACACCCAACGAAGGGTGATGTAATAAACGCGGTAACATCTGGAAGCCTGCAACACTCAGCACCGTTCAGTTAGCATTTAAATCGTGGCCTGTGTAAAACAGAGGTGGAAGAGCACTGTTTCCAAGGATGTACCTGCATTAAGGAACTGCAGAGGGATTCTAATTCCCTTTTTCCCCCTCCTCCTTTGCCCACGCTCGGCCAAACACACGCGGAGCATCCCCTTTCTAATAATGCCCCTTACTTTAGTGCCCAACAGCCCAGCTTTTCCAAAGCACTGAAGTAATTCTGCAATGCCCTTACTGCAGTGGAAACTGCTGAGCAAAACCCTCACACAATGGGTCTCCCCGGCATTCTTTAACCCTGTTGGTGATGATAAAGTCTCATAAATCTAGAGGAATCTTTAATTATACCTGAGGAGCACGCTGATATTATAACTATGAAGTAGCAATAAAGAACACGCTGACAATTAGCCCCGGTAAGCCTGCACTTCATTGGAGCGGGGGAGTTGCTTCTAGGGTTAAACTGGAGTTGCATCGTGGGTTCTCGTTGCTATTTTTGGGTTTCCTTTACTCATCCAAATTTTATGGGTTAGCATAGATGCATAGAGCGTACAGCACCCTCATCAGTTTTTCCTTTGGCAAGTATTTCTCTTCTCTACCTTTCTCCCTTTCTCTGGAACACCTGGGGTTATTGGTATGGGAAAGCCATTTGGGTTCAGTAAAAATCAGAGGTAGCTACACACGGCTCTTACCAGTAGTGGCTCTTTTTCACCTCAACTCTGGTTGAAAAGTCTCACAGTACCGTAAGGTTGGAAAAGACCTTTGAGATCATCAAGTCCAACCTATGACCCAACACCTACTCCTACTCGTCAACTACACCATGGCACTAAGAGCCTCATCCAACCTCTCCTTAAACACCTCCAGGGACGGTGACTCCACCACCTCCCCGGGCAGCGCATTCCAATGGCCAATCACCCTCTCAGTAAAGAACTTCTTCCTAATGTCCAGCCTAAACCTCCCCTGGCGAAGCTTGAGACCGTGTCCTCTTGTTCTGTCACCGGTCACCTGAGAGAAGTAGCAAAGGTAGAACTCCTGCTGTGGCTTTGGGGCTCTGGTGACACTGGCTGAACGTCAAACCACGTCTAAAGCTTCGGCGCATGGCCCTGCTTTTAAATGCCAGCGCTACTTTTCGCGTGCGTTTTCTACGCCTGTGTGCGAGTTATTGATATCTCAAGCCCAAGCACACGTTTTAACTTGCGTGAATAATGCTGAAAGAACAGCAAGTTCTTTTACTTTGCTAATTAAATCATCTTGAAAAATGGCCTAGGTAGCAAGTGACAGGATTAACAAGAGCACTTTGCAGGATTTTGATGTTTTCTTGATTAGATCAGGAGTATTTCATACAGAAGCAGTATTTGATGAAGTGGTTTTAGCAATGTGAATGAATGCACGACTCTAGTTTATCTCGCTATCTTCATAAAGAAGCCATCCTAGCTGTCAAGGAAGCCCAGCCAAGAGTGAAAATGACCTTAGCTCACAGCTAAGCAAAAGGTCAGCCGAAAAGAACAGCGAGAAACATTATTCTTAGTTCTGATCCTTTGGGTTCGCCGGTGCAATTCCCAACTAATGTAAGCTGTTGGACTGAACTTTAATAGGTCAATATTACAGGAATATTAGGTCTAAACCCCACAAAGTTCTTTTCACTTCTATTTCTTTTCTGCAAGAAATAATGTCTTTCCTACTAACGCAAGGAGCTTCCTGAAAAGAATACGTGAATGGGGACTATATTTTAAATTGATGCATGTCAAGATGAGAGACTTCTTTGAAACAGTGAGAGAGATGGTCAAAATCCTTCTGTTGGCAACAGCCACACAAATGCTCTTAGCCTTTTTCCGAGTGTGATTTCTAAACCTTTCTATTTTTAACCTAGAAGAAATAATAAAACTGTCAAAATGTTTACATATAGCACCTACCACCTGAGGTCCCAGACTGCTCTGTCAATATCCTATTAATTGCATTATAAATTTTATAGAGCTGGAAAGTATAAAAATTCCCATTTTACAGATGGGGAAATGGGAATATTAAGAATTCATGCACTCAGTCACAAAGGAACCAGCAAGAAGAAGGCTAGAATGAAGATCTCCAATTGCCCAACAGCAGAGCTCATTAGACAGAAGTCGAGCAAAGAAAAATATTGCATTTGTCCCCGTGATTTCAGTCTTCTAGATGTGAAATAGTTTGGTACTAACACAATAGCAACACATTTCCATGGATTGCTCCAGGAGGACGGCAATTTGGAGCAAGTTACAGCAACTGTCTGGCCAAAAGCAACACAAATAGACTTTTACAAAAATAAATTGCAAAATAACAAATGGTAACAAATATTTTTTTCATTGAAATATTAAAAAGGAAGGCAAATAAAAGCCAGAGAGTGTTATTAAAAAGCCAGCCTATCTTCATAAAAATTCAGTGTTGGTAAATGCAATAGCCTGGATTTAGCTTGCGTGCATTATATTAATCCTGGTCATACTTAAAATGGAAGATGGGGGTTATAGAGAGATCACATCCAAGCCAATCTCCTTTAGAGTTTTAAAATGACAGAGAAAATCCAAGATCACTCCCAGAGAAGGAACCAGGCAGGGTGATATCCACCGATTCCAACCTAATACTGACAGATGTCATTCAGGCACTGATTGATTTCATTTTATACGCAAGTCTACGAGCATCACCTATATTTTAGCAGGTCTGGATGCTTCAAAGGCAGCAGGATTTATCCTGTACTCTGGTCAGGTTTCAAACTCTCTCAATATTCACCCCTGTCTGGTTCCTGTGCCGTGCAGAGAGGTCTACTCCAGTTATGTAAAAACAAAACTCGCTGCAGTGTTGAAATCTCAAAGTAAAAAAAATCACAACACAAGCCTTAGAAACCACTCCAGGAATTACTTTCTCCATACATGTCTTCAAAGGCATTTTTTCGCACGGCTTCCGCTCTCAAAGAGCACAGTTTCTCTGGAAGAACATTCTTTTGGCAACGCTCAAAATCAGATTTCTGCATTTTCAAAATAAGTTGCAGCAAAATAAATCACCCCAAATCTTCAACAAAAAAGAAGTCCTTCCCTTAGGAACTCATTTATGCTCACCAGAAAAACACAAATCCCCAGACATTATTTATCTAAATAACTGCATACAGGATCAGTAGCCAATACCCTGCCGGCTACAGTTCTTTTGAAACTTATTTCCGTACTTCCTGTGCGATTTCACATTGCTTCTACTCCCTTCCTAACTATAGTTCTGGGAATACTTTATTATGACTCATTGCTTGAAATTACACAGAGATTTGGAAATCCACCACTTTCTCAACTTTTGACAAGCAAATTCAAGCTACATTAGAATTGTAGAGAGCTCAAAGGACACGATATGTCAAGCCTTGGATGCAGAGGCTCCTCCTGAAGCCTAACTGCTCCTAAGCCACTAAAAATTCACAGCACGGTAGAACAGAAGCGTGAAGACGTTTTGCTTGCTTCTTTTTCCCATACTCTTTTCTTCCAACAGTGTTTGAGCTCATATTATCAGGTTCTTCACTCCTAGTCCTCTTGAATTTGCTTTTGATGTGTTTTCTAATAAATCATTTTTCCCAGAGTACCTTTGGAAGGATTCCACCCAGCTCCGTGCTGGATGAGTTTTGGCTCTACGTGCTCTTACATCACCCGGCACAAACACTGCTTGTGATCAAGGTTTTGCGAAGTTATTTCCTAAGCAGAGTAGGGAAAAATGGATGTCTGCAATTTAGGTTACATTTAGCAGGCTGCAGTTTCAATCCAGCTAACAAGGCTGAGCTACAATCCCTACTCCACACACGGTTTCTGCTTGAACTCCTGGGCCAGGACAGAACTTCTTTGTAGGGTTTAACAGGCTTGGTCTGGTTTTCTATATCCTTCTGTAACAACACAGACTGCCCACACACGACGTGAGAATAAAGGGTAACCGACACTGGCATTACTGTAGGTATGAGACTCTCTCAGAAGTTCCATTGGTGTCTCCTGCCTCCTGCTTTACTTTCCCAGGATTATTCCAAATTCCAGATCCTGTATCAGGAAAGGATTTCCCCAAGTGATGTAACAGGGAACTGGGGTCTTGCAGAAGTTATCCCATGGATTTCTTCCACGCAGTTGTTTGTATTTTTTTTTATTTACTGGTGCTTCATGGAGTTCTTTCCCATAATATTTTCACATTTCAGAACTCTGGCACCATTTTGGTAGTAAAGACTTTATCGTAGAGGTGTGTTTATAAAATAGATAAATGTCTATTTGTTGGCAAATGCTTTGTGATCTCATGGGGGTTTTAAGGTGCATGGAGGAGATCTTGCCTAGCCAACAAGGATCCTTATTTCCCTGCACAGACTCTGTTTGAGTCTTATTCCTGCTGGCAGAGTCCCAGCTGGACATCTCTATGGGCAGATCCGGAGGATTCCCCCTGGCAGACCGCCTGCCCCACCCCACTCATCATCATCTCCTTGGTATGTTGCTACTGTCATCACAAAAGTGTCTCTGCAGACACCAGGAATCGCTCCTCGTGCACTGAAGCTCCACTAAAAGTGCGGAAAGCCCTCTCCAGGCTGCCAACACAATAAACAGCTACTCCTTCAGATTAAAGAGCAATTACAGTTGCAACAGGTAAGCCACAAGCTCACCGGTGGAACAATGCAAGCACTGTTTTCCTTCCCTGAACACAGAGTTTAGGAAACTCAATACCTAAAGGAAATCAGTGTTCGCTATTCGGAAGTCAAGCCACTATTCCTCTAATTCTGAGCCACAAACTGACAGGTTGTCACCTTTCAACTGCTTTCCAATCCACCAGACCAGAGGTTTCAAAGAAAGCATAAGGTCAGGTTGCTAAACGTGCATTCCTGGAGCTCCAAATCGATGTAGGGATCCAAAGGCACGGGTATCCCAGCTTTTGGACAGCTAGTTGAAAGTCTTGCTTATTTTTCACCCTGAACCTCTCAGATTTGTTCAGTGTCTGTGATACAAGTAGAAGATCAAGACAGATTCACGGGAAAGAACTATTAATGCGGTCCTAAAAAAGATCGTATCTATTACACTGAAAGTTAAAATTGAAAGTTAAATTAAAAGCAACAATGCCAATGATAAAAAAATATGTTGATAGAAATGTTAAATAGGACAATTTTACTGTAGGCAAGTGGTTTCCAACTTCAATTGAATTCCTAATTAAAGCCATGACTGCTATTTATTGTGCAATATGCTTATTTGGTGCTGCAGCATCTGCTGCTTGAAAGCAGCATTCACCCTCCTCTCCTGGGTTAATTTAAGTTCACCCGCCTCCCCTCAGTTCAGCGCTGGCACTGGAGTCTCACAGAATGGGAATTCAGCACATTGCAGAGATTTAGTACCTATTCCACAGCCCAAATCTTCTTTAATAAACACCTCCTAAATACTAAAAAGCTTGTTTGGAAGTGGCAGGGACTGCACGTAGAACATGAAGGCGTCCCCGTGCGTTCACTCCAACGCCCACGGGAAGTGCCTGCTGTTTGAAGCCCTCTGTCAGGAGAAGCCAGCGTTTAAGGGGAGAAGCTTCCCTTTCCAGCTCACAGTTCTCTTCCCCACAAATGCAGCCGCCCTGACAATAAGAGCCAGGGCAAAGCAGTGCTTTCTCCCCCTCCTCGCTCCTCCAGCGGCCTCAGGCACAGTGATTTATCACCAGTGCGGCTTCTTTCCCGACGGGTCCTTTTGGAGCAGCACCACCAGAGCCAGGACGCGGGCTGCCAGGCTGGGTGCCCCCCACACGCACGGCAGGACTCTCTCTCTCTCCTTATTTCTTTCGGAATTTAAATGGACAGAAACAATTGTGGGGTAAAGCTGGGGTCAGCGAGGGAGACCCGCGTTCCCACAGCCCCGTATGGAGGGAGCAGGAGCCTGCAAGCGGGAAACTACTGCAACCGGATGATCTTTAGGGTCCCTTCCAACTCAAACCATTCCATGATTCTATGATCCCGAGTTGCCAATCCTACTTTTTCCTCCCTCAAGTCACACTCTTTCTCCAAGGCGTTCGCACCCCAGCGCACAGCCCAGCAGAGCTGAGCTTTCCAACAGCAACGCGCCTTTGCGCCCTCAGCGGGTACAAGCTTTGCTCTACCACCGCGTCAATGTCCAGGCGCCTCCTGCACAGCCAATCCTTTCCCCCTCTCTCAGGATGCTCCTTCTGGTAGGGAATTATTTTATTTGTTGTTCCAGGGCTTACGCAAAGCCTCTGGTTCTTCCCACACCAGCCCGGAGGTCCGTCTGGCCGCTCTGCCCAGGGCTGGCTGCACCGGGGCCAACCCAGAGAGTTTCCAACAAGCAGAGAACTTTGCACAAAGAGCGCGCTACGGCCAAGGGCTGCAGAACGGGGCTGAGACGTTAAAGAAGTTTTGGTGACCGTTCAGGGGAGGGACAGACATGTTAGAACATAAGAATTCTCTTCCAGCATAGTTTAAATTGCTTCGCAGTACTGATTAAAATAACGGACCATTATAGCTTGCTTAACTAAACATTCTATTTCTAAATCCATTTTCAATTGTTTTCCTTCAATTTAAACATTTTGAGCAATTTTATTGCTATTCATACCTGCTTGATTTTTTTTTTTATTAGAAATTAAAATGCATATTTTTTATCTTGGGTACAGAGTGCTGGCACATTTAACTCTTTCAGGTCTGCAGCCTAAGCACAAAAGAGCTATCGAAGTCCAACACAGTGCCTGCCCACTAGAATAAAATAATGATATTAAAAGACAAATTTTGGCAATAATGGCAGTTGAGAGGAGAAAGAAATGAACAAAGGAGGTAGAGGGAAGGAAGCAGGGAGAGACAGAGGGGAAAAGCTAGAATAAAATAACGCCGAGTACATAAGTGACAGCTTCAAGATTAACATTTTGGTTTGCCCACTTGTATCCTTTCTTTGTGTTTCGGGGACTTCTCTCCCTACTCCTCTCTTGGCAGGATGAATAAAGCAAAATAACTCAGAAGTCTGAAGAAATAAGAACATGAACCAAGTGTGACTAAAGAAAAAGTACTATCTTTTAAACTGTGAAATAACAGAGAATTGTAAATACACTCCTGTAGCAAGACAGGCTCCTAGAGTTCTTCTCACGGAGCGAGGTAATAATTACCAATACCGAGTCAGAGGCAGCCTTGTCTGGAGTCGAGCTGCACAGCTTTGAAAGCTCCTTTTTCTGCTTAACACCTCCTGTGTTTCATTTTCCACAACCACCCTTCACTCCTCCTCTGGAAAGCTTCTCTTGATGGCCCAACTCCACACCACCACCCTTCACCAAGTGGGAATCCCCTCCGAGTACCTGGGAGACGATGTATAAGTGGTCCCACCACGTTTCTACCTCAACATTTCTAATTTCCCTAAGTCAGCAGGGGACGTTCAGAGACCACTCAGTGCTGGTAACCACATCAAAACATTAATTAACACAACTATATTCCCACACAAATAAAACATTAATATGGTAATTTCTAGCCTATAACCAGCTGGTATCTTTTCCCCTGCTATATAGATAGTAGGATTAACAGTGCAAAGCAAGTATTATAACAAAGTCAAATTAATATCACCTTTTCCCTGTTTTATAATTCAGAATCAAACAATAAATTATAGAAGTCCTTTAGAAAGCGTCCCTCGTGAAATACTTCTCCTGGATCCATGCTCAAGGTGTAAATCCCTTCCCACCGTGTTCTCCTGCTTTCTGTGTAACTCAGGGCTCCTCAGTGACGGATCCCAGCCTCGACAACTGTGACCGTCAAACACTCCTGCTCCACTTTCCACTCGCTGCCACTGACTTTGTCCTCTCTCCCAGCTTTTTGTCTCTTTAACACTTTTGAGATAAAACAGCCCACGGATTATTCATCGGTACTCGCTGCGGATCTATTGTCAGAGAGACAAAGACCAGGAGGAAAAACTCTTTGGTCCAAGATAAAACCAAGCCGGAAGGGTTTTCTGCAGGAGTGGGACCTGGTTACTACTTCAAAATTGTATTTATCTATTTATTTTAAATCTTCTCAGGCTTAAGCTACACTTGTCAAAAAGCACGCACGTGTATTTCTCTTCACTCTGCAATAATTTTGGCATTGCCTTCAATGATAAATGCATTTCATGAACGTTAACACATTATACATACATAATTTGAAAGAAATATGGGGAAAACAAGCAGCAAAAATATAAGCAATGTCAGTTAATGAAAAGCTCACATTTTCAAACTAGTGTTTGGCTAATTAAAATTGAATTAAGTGACTACAACATTAACTATGTCAACTACTTAGCATAAAAAGTTGTTAAATATATCACATTGTATGCGAGAAGATCCTTGCAATCTTTAATTGTAAGGAATAGCCATGTACTATTTAATTGCACAACTTGGTAGGATATAAAATTCAGTTACATGAATTATATTTAGTAAAATATTTTAAAACGTGTTGTTTTTAAGACTGTGGAATTTTATGGATAGCATAATAGAATTGAAGCACGTTCTTAATTGCATAATTATTTCCATTTTAAAAGTCCAGCTAACAGCATAACTGGTCTTGGTTTTGCAGTCTAAGGTAGAAAAAGACATGGAGTTGAGTATTTTGAATTCATTTACTAAGAAATAATTTTGATTTCTTACTTGAATCATTTTCCTACAAAATTTTGCCCAAAGTTAACCCACTACCAGGCCACACAGATTCCTCCAATTATTCACGTAACGTTGTTCCTCAATCATACATGCATAAATGGATACAGAAATCTTTTGGCAACACTAAGCTGTTGCTAACCTTATCGTAATTAACATGCTTCAAAAAGTCTGGAAAGAGCCTGAATATGTCCAACAAGGATTTTTTTTTTTTAAATCCAATTAAACTTCTGACATGGGGAAATCTGAATCCTTCGTTTTCCTTCTCCCATAGAAAGACCGTCCTTTTTCTTGATCTACCACAACAATCACCTGTTTCCAAAGCCAGATGGGTTTCACACTCTGTTCACCATAGAATCTTTGAGATACGAGGTTAGGTGCAAGGGAAATAATCCAAGTGTCTCCCGGCGACCGCAGTCACTGAGGCACAGCCTGCTGAGGTGTTCAGTCCCCTCTGGTTTGCGTTAGGAGAACGACTTGGATTTTATGATACCCTAACGATTGCTTCGCAGGGGCGACCCTCCCACCCACAGCTGTGGGCAGGGCTCCAGGAGGCCAACAACCCTTTAATAGCTGTGCCCTCCGGTGCAGGCAACAACTAACTTTTATGTCCAAAAAAGATATAGGAATTCTGGTGCAGGAAGCAGCCGTTCAACTCTGAAATCTGATTAGGATTGAGTGACCTTAGAGCTCAGAGAAACTTGCAAAATGTACATATTGCCATATCTAGCTCAGGATTTGACCTTCTGTGCCAGCTGATGAGGTTAATGTTATCAGAAACTCCGTATCACGACACTAGATACGGCTTCACTTTCAACACAGGCTTTTCAAGTACTGCCAGACAGCTTAAGGGATAAGACTTGATTCCCATTCAACTTTGTCTCCTATCAAGAACAAAAAATGTTCTAAGTCAAGAAGTCATGTCAAATAGTAGAGAAATATTTGAGATGTCTTTGAATAGGGCTCTCAGCATTCAAACCCACTTAAAATATCTGCTGCTTTCTTACTCCTCCTGGAATACAGCCCGGATTTTTCTAAGCGTTGCTGCTGAATTCTAGGCTGTTCTGGAGAACAGGGAAGGCTGGCTGAGGAAACCACAGCCATTTCAAAGGAATCAAACACAACCTGGCCTATTAAAGCAGTGCATCCTAATGTCTTTCGACAACCGCCAGGTCGGCTGCAGGCCCACACGGTTTCACATTGCTTCCCAAAGAAGAGATTCGGTCAGAGATTTTCCTCTGAGGGACTGACTGCAACTCACTCCAGACCTGTTTGGTATTGTTATAGCAGAAGATAAAACAAAACCATTTATCTGGTGTTTACACGAGAAAACTGCAAAGGAACTTTGATATTAAAAAAATGCATGTATTGGAAGGAAAAAAAAATTAAGGTTCTGTCTATACTGGACTATAAATCCAAAGGGAGGTTTTAAACTCAGAAATGCTATGGAGGTTTTACAGATAAGCTTTAGCACTTGGCAGTGAGGGATGGTCTTTCTGTAATGTTTGAAAACTGCACCACATCGTCTCCCAGTTTAAAACCCAGAATGATTTGTCCAGACAGGTATCAATTAAAAAAAAAACAGATTTTGGCATTTTAACACCCTATCAGCCTCCCACTGGCTGAAATGTTTTAATAGCAACATCAAAAGTCCTTCATATTCTCCAGGTAGTTGGAGTTCGTTGTGGATTGTTCCGAGGCTATAATTATTGAGGAATTCGGCAAAGGTTGCTCTATTTAATGGTGTAACAGTCCATGGGAATGCCCTTTCAGCTCCTACAGTCGTGGTGCAGTCTTAGTGGTTGTAACGAGGTGAAGGCATAAGAAATCTGACTCAGGTAGGACAGCTTTCGCTGTGGATGACCTGCCCACCGCTACAAAGCCTGTGTAGCTGCGTGACCCCTCGGACGGCAGCTTTGGCTCCCTGGGATGTTGCAGCAGAACAGATGACCGCTCTGAAGCGGGGATGTAGGAAGAAACATCCCAAAAAGGTACTTCATGACTCTGGGCACAGTTCTGCAAAGATCTTACGTGGTGAACAAAAGATGTTTGAGACACCCTTACCCCAGCCCTCGGACCCTCTTTGGCGCCGCCACTCACCCACCCTGCAGTCTGGCTTTGACTAAACCCCAAAAAGCACAGCTCCTCTTCGCTGCTAGCCGTGTCCCAAAGGCCTCAAGAAGACAACTCGCCCAACCCTGGTTTCACTCTCAGGTCCCCCAGACTCCTTTGGCCCTCAATGACCCCTCTTTCTCCCTGCACTGGTCCTTCCTGCCTGCTTGTCCCCTCAAAGCCACCCTTGGTCTCTTATCTGCATCCCAGCTCACTCCTGCAGCACATCCTGTCTCTGCCACGCAGTGATGCTACAAAGGAAGAGAAGTATAAAATCCAAAGGATTGTCAAAAATCAGTTCCAGCGGACCGTAAAATCCATAGCTGTACGACCATTAAATGACATCACTACAGGGCACAGGGAAGGTTGTTTACTTGCCTTAATTAGGTATTTCCCCATCTTAACACATTTGCATTTCTTCTAAGCATGTCTATTGAATTTTGTGGGCTTGCAAAAGTTGTTTTAGGGATAATTACAACACCCTGGTTATTTCTCTTACCCCCAAGTTACTGCAATACACTCTAAACTTCAACTCCATTTTAACTCAATGTTTCCATTAGGGAATATATAGAGCTTCCTTGTATTCCAGAACTGAATTCTGTTAAATTATATTAAACACAAATTTTATTTTTAATTTCTTTACTTTGAAACTGAAAAACAGTCAATTAAGGATCCTATTATAAAAATTTGTGGCACTCATCTACAAATCTCAGCTTGATAAAACTCATTTTTTAAACCTCCCAACAGTTGAATCATAAAATACCATTTTCAGGCACAGGGTGTTTTTCTCTCGCAGGTAGGCATCCGGAAGCTGTTCCCAGGTGAAAAACTATCAGAAGCAAGGATGTCTGTACTTTCTCCAGGCTGCCAGGGAAGCAGTGGAGACATCATCCGTGGAGGTATTTAAAAGGCAGGCAGATGAGATGCTCAGTGATCTGGTTTAGTGGTGGACAGGTACCATTGGACTCGAGTGATGCCAAAGGTCTCTTCCAACCAAACAATCCTATGATTCTCTGTAACAAGTAGTTTTCTGACTCAGACACCAACCGAAGCTCTCAAACCCTGCCTTTCAAGTGCATTTGCCCACTAGAGAAGACCACAGAAGCCCAGAGTCCTTGGAGACCCCCGGCTGCACCCTTATTGGGAGTTCCTGGGCTCCTGGGGGACACAACAGCTCTGTGTTTCCTGCTGAGAAGGCATCAGAGGAGGGAATGTCACCACCAAAGCCTGCATCCGAGACTTCCAGCTTTATGTTAGCACTGCGAGCGGGAGGTAGGAGAGGGCGAGCCCTGAGCTGTGGTGCCGGCTGCCCGTCCAAGGCAGAGCCCTGGTTCCAAACAAGTGATACTGGGAGGGGAAAAAACAGGTTTCCACAGCTGTGGAAATGCAAGCTCATCTCCTCTGAAGCTGCATTAGAACTTCCAGCTGCCAGGATACGAAGCCCCTATAGAACCTACAGGCCAGACATTTGCTTTTAGACCCAAATTCCACTGAGGGAATAAAAATTTATTTGGAAATTAAGAAGTGAGGATTTCCCTTAAATCCTTAAATGACATCTGCATACAACTAGAATCTCACTTGGTTTTTTTACCCTCCTTCTAGAGGTTACGTTAGTGGAAAGGTCTGTTAGCTTATTGGGATTTAGGGGGGGTTGCCCTCTTTTTGGGTGGATTTTGGCTGTTAGAAGGGACAGCCTGCTGGAACAGGTGCATTGCAGACAGGTGCTGCAGAAGCTTCCCTACTTAGCTCTGCCAATGCTTCTCAATCATGATCTCCACCACCCCTGTTACTCCTGCGTGGGGCCTCCCCTCTGCTGCACTTGCCAAGGTTATGAGTTATGCCATCGCTCATCGATTTGGACAAGTGTCCAGTACTGACTGGGTCAACACCACTGAACTTGGTCTGCAGGTAGCGCCAGCCCAGTCGCGGAAGGCTCAAACGGAACATTTAACCCACTGTGCAGACTCGCTCACAGTTATTCTTTTTGATTCAGTCACACATTATGTACCCTGACTCCCATGTAGAAGATTTGTGGCGATTGCGTGATGTACGAGGTGCCATTTGTAAAATATTATTTAGTGTAAAACATGATGTTTTTTTCTGTTGATTTACAAGTTGGATTTATAAATCTGCACTTCTCACAGTTTGAGTTATATATCTTGCCTCTGATTTATAAAACTCACCAGTAAATCTTGAGCAGAAAGTTTTGATTCAGAAATCATTATTTTAAACATTAGATTTAGCTAAAACATTCAACTGCTTTATAAGTCATGAAATGGATTTACATACCCCAATCTAGATTTACAAAATTCTGCAGCAGATTTACAAATCATGCTGAGAAATTCCTAAATAAAATGCTTTGATTTATAAATCTTCACTTTGCACTTAGGATACAAGTGACTGATTTATTACTCCGAAGCTATACAATAATGATTTAGTTTAGAAAATCCTACTTTTGCTTTAACTTAAAGTTCTGATTTATAAATACTGATTAGGTTTGCTGCAATACAGGCAACACAAAGTGAAACCGTTTGGCACAGGGCTGCTTTGCAAACAGCTCCCCACACACACAAAAGCAAGACATCTCCGAAAGGGCACAGGTGACCAAGCGATCAGAGCTCGCAGAACTAAAACTGGAACGAAGAAACTCTATTTCTTGCTAATAAGCCTGAGGTTTCAAGACAGAACACTTTGACTACCCTGTCAAAATCATTTCTCAGTTCAAAAAGCTTTCTCTAACCCCAGTCTCAACCCCCAGCTACAAGGAAATAGTCTGAGTGCCCCCCGAAAACTCCAGGAGTTATGGGGACTTCCATTGAATGTCATGAAGAGTTCCAGTCAACACAGGAGGAAATTTGTTCCTCTCAAGTGAACTTAATGGTTTCCAGCTTTTAGGCTCTGATCAGATGCCATTTATTTGCACCATTCCAGCCCAGGTGTTTCCAAGTATTCAAAACCAAGTCGGAAAATAGCAAAGCATAAGAGTGAAGGAGACCTCTACTAATGCCTCGCTCTTTGATGTGCTCCAAAAACACTTCCATGACCAACAGGGCATTTAAATATTTTAGATACTTGAGAAGCAGTTCATCGTTAATACCCATCAAGGACTCAGAAGGGATACTGGGTACAGACAGAATTGTCAGGTAGTATAAACGTAAAATGCAGTGGAACAGAAGTTCAACAGTCCGTTTTCTGTAAAAGCCACATTTCCCAGAAAGGTTTTGGTAACATTTTTTTTAGGAATTACTAACAAGATGCAGGCCTATTTTCACATTCCTGCATCCAGCAGAAGCTCAGTTCCAATGTATTTGGTCCCAGGGTGGTGGCTCTGGTTCACAGGCCAAAAGCACCTGACGTCACCAGGAACTCTGCCTCCTTACGGCATGGTTGAATGGCTCCCCCAGTGCAAAGCCAGATTCCTACCAATGGTTGATTACTTGCATTTATATTCCTGACAGGTAGCCTTTTGCTGTAATTACAGTAGTAAAACGTTCTACACCCGTGCTGACCATTTTTAATGTTCTCAGCACAGAGCTGAGAACCTGCACACACTGACAAAGAGAGCTACAGAGAGTGAAGGGGGGTTTTAATGCTGTTCCTCCTCAGTGTGACTGACATCCACTCAGCCACAGATAAGAAACAAAGCTTTTAAGTTTACTTAATAAATCTCAGTATAAAGCAGCAAAGGTATTTGGGGGAAAATGCTTCTGTAACTGAGATGTAAGAAACTCTCCGGGATCGCCACTTGTGCGAGGAGTACTCTGAAAGACACTGGGGATTTTTTTTATCCTGGTTTGATAAGGCAAAACAGAGCAGCTGAACACACATTTAGCCCACACTCTGCCTACTCGAGATTGTTTCCTATTGTGTTTTCCAGTGTTTCCTCTGTTTAAAACTCCTAAGTGATGGGGCTTCCACTACTTCCCTCAGAAGATTATTCTGCAGATTAATTACATCTCACCATTGGGAGATTTTTCCCTTGAAATCCTGGCTGAAATTTCCATATTTTTTTTTTTTTCATACTCCTACTGTCCCACTCTCCTCCTGGCCTTTCTTTCTTTGTGCTACCTTAAATAATTCTCCTCCACCCTTCACATCCAGTTCTCAGCCAGTTAAAGCTGTTTTGCCTCTCAATGGCCACACCAAGCAGAGCAAAATCCGGTTTAACAGCCAGCAAAGGATTTCCCAGGGGAGTCTCCAGCTCTGGTGGAGGCATCCTCCCAGTTACCCAGGGCCTTTTCCCCCCTCTGGCCTTTCCTGCAGGGCAGTATTTGTGGTGCAGAGCTGCTGTGGGTAGCTGGGCTTTGGGCCACGCCAGACCATGCTGCCCAACTGGGGTGCCTTTGCCATCCGCCTGCGATACCTCTGGGAGTGCTGCCCCTCCCAGCCAGCAGGGCTGTTTGTCTCCCCCCAGGGCACTACCTTGCATTTGTCCCAGCTGACATTCCTTTCCTTATTTCTTTGGCATGTTTCTGATCTCCGTTCTTTTTCTATTATTTCACTGCCCTCGCTGATATTTATAACAGCTCCAGTTTAGCATCGTCTGTGATTTCCATTAACCAGTTGTTTACTTTCTTCTTTCAGTTCATTAACGAGGATGTGAAATAACACTGGACCTACTGCAATTCCCTGCATTACCGTAGCAGGAAACTACCCTACACTTGATACATTGCCCTTTATCGTTTGCCCGTACGAGGTGTTCAACCCACACACAGCGTTTCCAGGAGCCTACGTGAATGGATTTCTCCAGTAAGGCTCTGTAAGCGAAGGTATCTGATGCCTCACTAAAGCCCAGTGCACACCTAGCATTGGATAGTATAGGAATTTTATTTCTAGGAGGAAATCATGTCTTTTTCTGCTAAGAGATGTTCTGTATAAGCCACAGTGCTCTTAACAGCGACAGAGGGACCAAAGCTGTTTCAGCAACTGCTACACTACTCTTGTTACAGTATTTTTTTCTCAGCATTAATGCTGCTTTCTCTACAGTCAGGGCATTTCCTTGCTTTTGCATTTGCAAAAAGGCACTATTTAAAAAAAAAAAAAAAAAGGCAGATTTTTTTGCATGGTTGTGTTTCAAGCTAGGAGTCTCCCACGCTGCAATCAAGGGTAATGGCAACTACTCACAGGTGTACATATATCACATAAACAAGTGAAACATTGATTGTGAGGGGTGCAGTGACAGTCCTCTATCCATAGCATAATCTTCTCAAGAGATATTTAATCAGATGATTATTTACATTTTAAAGACCAAGGAAAGGGAAAATGTTAACATTGAATTATGGGGAGGAATGATAAAGAAGATGCTAGGCATGAAGAGCTCATCACAGAACTGATGAATAAAGGCTTTGCTTGAATATGCCTTA
Source organism: Neomorphus geoffroyi (assembly GCA_033558235.1). Lineage (NCBI taxonomy): Eukaryota > Metazoa > Chordata > Aves > Cuculiformes > Neomorphidae > Neomorphus > Neomorphus geoffroyi. The sequence goes on along the minus strand of JAUMJM010000001.1, from coordinate 21,581,077 downwards.
ACACCACTAGTGTGATCTGAGCCCAGACACTCGCATGCTCTAAATCAGCAGAATCCACTGAAGCTGGTGGAGTTCCAGCAGATCAAAACCCAGGAGACACTGCCCTGCCCTGTCTCCGAAGCTCTGAGCAAATCACATGGGGTTTCACCTCACCTTAAGGGTTGGTTTGGTTTTTTTTAACTATATCCAGGTTAACCCATATTATACATTATAAAACACATTACAGAGACTACAGAGTCAAATGTCACCTTCAGAGGCTGTTCTTTTATGTATAAAATTCTTCCAGTTTAAACTGACTCTGGGTAGAGATAGGACTCTGAGTTGAAATTTATTCTACTAATACTGCAATGGAAGAAGGCTTGCAAAAGCCAATGAGGTTTCTAGTGGTGCATAAAACCATGTGGCGAGCTTATGGCACGAATTATAGCTCCATTCCTTATGCTAAGCCTTTCAGTAAGTACACATTTCCTACTGTAAGACTCAGCTTCTTTTCTTAGCGGTGTAGTTCAAGGAGTTTGCCATGAGCTGCTGAGATTGCAAAGGCAGTCTCAGAACTGGGACTGTTGAGAGCTCGGATCCAAAAAGAATAATCTAATGTTACAGGTGAAATTCTTCCCCTAATTCAAGACATTTCACTGAAGGAAACAAAACACCTACAAGTCTTTGGTGTGGGAGCCCCAGAAAGAACAACAACATGGAAAGCAGAAGAGGTCTTTGTGCTGTCTGTGGATTGGTTCAACTACACAAACCCCCTTGTCGCTTCCATCTGATACAGCTTCGACTCCAGAATGAACAATAGGCTGCAGAAATGTTAAATTCATCAAATAAGTTTCACAACAGACCCCCGCTACTTTAAAGCCTGGAAAACTCCTGAGTGCTCAAAGATGATTGGCTGATGCACATCAACTATATAGTTGTGGGGATTTTTGACAACTGGTGCTGTTAAGTAGGAAGCGCCTGCAGGATTTGGAACTCCACTTTCTACACAGAAATTATTGTCATGGATCTAAAGCTTCGGGTCATTATCTTCTGATCATCCCCAACCGCAGATATTGTAGACAAAAACCAGAGTAGAAACGGTAAGATGCCCATCGCTCACTGAAGTTAGTAGCTCCCCGGAGCAGCTGCTTTGCTGCTTTCCCACAACTTGCAGTATGCACACCCTTATTGTCCATTAAACTTGTAAATCAAACGCAGGAGTGGACTGGCCAGAGGAGATTTACATAAAATCTCAATCAAATTCACGGCAGCACACCTTTCTCTCTGGTAATTAGATTCAGTGCCAGGTTTGGTTTTCTGAACCCAATAACCCATTTCTTTACTTTATAATATCTTAGCAATTTTCATTAGCAAGTGAATTTCTATGCATCGCTTTAAAAAGCACCAGCTGCACCAGTAAAAATGTGCATCCATTCAGTGAACAAAGCCAAAAAACCCAAATGCATATTAATACATCCATACTCATTGAACTCTCAAGCACGTCGAAGTAGCTAGCGCTTGTTCCCGACTCCCAATGCGATATCCTGCCCAAAGCTGATGAAAACACAACACAGTGGGTACGAAACCACATCCAGAGAGCGATTACCAATGGTTCACTATCAAAATAAAAACAAGGGGGTCCAGATAAGATGCTATTCAGCACCGTCATTTGCCACCTGAATGATAAAATAAGAGGCTAGGCTTATAAATCTCACTGAATGGAGCAAACCAGAACGTACTGGAAGTGTGTTGAGCTCTTGGAAGAACCAGATAGATTAAAGATCCAAAAATGGTTTGGGGCTATAAAGAATGTTTAATGCCATAGTCGGATGCATAAAGCCCCACATACAGTACAACACGAGTGAAGAAATGAGGCCATTCCTCTGCTCGACGTATTGAGAAGACCCCACGTGACACCAGTTCGAGGCACAAGGCTGTGATCCGAGCAGAGAAAATCTAGATGCGTTGATAAATCAAGAAGCCATAGCCTAGCAGGTTAATTAGCCGGCATTATGAAGGCAGCGAAGGAAAGAGTGAGCTATGCTGTGTGTTACCTTGATAACAATTCGCAGCCACATTAAAGGCTACAGAAGAGGAATGGATTCCAAGCTGCCCTAAGCCACCATGAACACAGTGAGAAATAACAGGTTTAAATTACAGGAAGGAAGAGTCAGATTGGATATTAAGGAAAAACTGTTGTACGGCAAAAGCAGTGAAGCACAGGAAGATATTTCCTGCACAGACCGTGCAGTTTCCCAAAATGATGTTTTTAAACAAAACCAAGACAAACACCTGCCGGGAATGACACAGGAGTGAGCAGTCACACCACCCCCGGGCAAGAGGACGGCCTTGATGCGTCCTAAGAGCCCTTCAAGCTCTTGCGACTAAATTTAAAACCTCAGCTTTAACAATTCCTAGGGAGACCAGGAACACCAGAGCCCTTGTTCATAGGTGACAAAAACACACAAATTTCCAATTCTTACTTCAAATCCAAGAGGAAACATTGAGTTCGGATTTCTTATTCATGATTCCTGCTCCCAAGCTTTTTTGCACAACAGCACCATATGATGAAAAAACCTCCCTGCACTGCAAGCTATTCCAACTCCTCCTCATCCTCACTTGTTACTCCAGTTGCTGTATTCCTTTCGGTACATCCGAGAAATCTGGAGCACACATTAATTGAGAATGGAAAGCATCTCTCCAGCCCACTGACTGATGGGATGGCTAATTGGCTGTTACAGCTGTAGTTCACAACAACCTATCTTCACCTTGTCTTAATGGTCCTTTTTGGATGCCCAGGGATGGGAAATAGTAATTTTTATAAGTTTCTTCATTTCCATACTTGCTGTCAAAGGATTCCTGATAGAAAATAAATTTTCCTTGTCTCAAATCAAGTTTGTCGATGAAATATAAACTTAGACCGTTAGACATTGCTGTACCATCAACTTTAATTTCAATCTGGGCTGCCGAGGGGCTTCTTTTCCTATGTGAAGATGATACAAGGCTGTATCTTTGCCAAGAACACAACCATACCTCCATTCTGCACAGCCTGTGCTATACAACACTTCTTGTAGGAAGGGGAGATTAATCCCTATCACAGTAAAAAGTTCTCTGGTCATTTTTTAGAGTTAGTTCAACTGAAATTTGAAGTCTCCATGCAGTAAACTTCTTCATTTGATTCTCAGACTTCAGGGCACAGAGGCAATTTGATTCTCAACCTCCAGTCCAGGGGATTGATCCTTAAAGGCAAGGAATGATGGTTTAATCACACCGAAAGGATACAGCAATTAGAACTCAAACTAAATCTGGACTTGCAGCAAACGCTGGTGGAGAAATTTGTGAGCTACGTGTTCTCCATCTAGCACGTTCCCTCACTATTATGAGCTATAGGAAGACCAAAAGGCTGTGACAATGGAAATGTAACCCTGATAACACTGTCCCATTGTACAGCTCTTTCATCTAGAGGGAGTCAAATGCACCGTTATTAGCTTGCATAGGAATCTTTTAACGATTGGAATGAAACCCAGTGAAAAGCAGCAACAAGGCCCTGCATGGAAACAGTCTTCACTGTTGCAGAACATTTGAGGACAGGAAATTAAGTATACTGAAGAATACCTGTATCAAGACAGCAGTGAGAAGAAAAGAAGGGTTGGAATAGAGATGGATTAACTCTGTACTCAAAACCAGTATCAAAATCTCTACTTCTCATTCCACTTTTTTATTTAAACACAAAGAGACTTTAAATCTTTTCCCCTTCATCCTGGTTGTTGTGAAACTTTAAGAAACCTCCCTGGGGCTGGAGAAAAGATGAATCGCCTCTGCTGTCCTTTAGATGAGTAAGTCCAAGGGCCAAGGTACAGAAGCCTTCAAGGGGAGTTACAAGTTCGGCTCATTCAGCGGACACTCCTCTCTCTCACTACTGCCTTAATTCTTCAGGCTGCACGGGCTGGCAGAGAACGGATGCAAATATCTCGCCACAGTCCGAATCAGTTTTTCCAGTGAAGATCCTGGAAGCTCTGCCCTTGTTGTCTACTAAAATGTTGACAATGTAAAAAGAAAATCTACTTCTAATCATCATCAACTTCTAGGAATAACCAGCGTTAGCAAAAGGATGGCTTGGCTAACAGGCAGCAGCCACGGCAACACTGCCTGGCGTGGGACTCCCATTCTTTCACTGAAGTAGCTTTTAAAAAGAGCATAGCGGTAGGACAAGAACCGATGGAAATGAGCAACTCCAGGCTTGCAACTCAGAGCGAAACAAGACTGCACGAATATGCATGGGAAAACCTGATCTAAACTGTCATTGCAGAACATCCTCCAGTGCGGATAAGGTCCAGCTGGAGCTATGAAAATGGCTCATCTCCAGAGAGGAATGTCAAGATAGAGGAGGATGTGTCCCATCACCACGGCTATGATGTTTGAGTTACTGCCAGCTACGGAGTAGAGAATTTGTCATCTGTCAACGACCTCTAAGATCACTCAAAGTTTTCATTGCTCTGAAAGGAAAAATCATACAAAAAATGAAACATCTGCTAGGAGAACAAGCTGCATTTTCTGGTCTTTGCTCTCTGCAGCAACATGCCTGTAATCTCAGACCAAGAGACGACTACGGCAGAACACACTATATATAACATAGCTATAACACTGACTCACCGCCTCCCCTCACTACGTGGTTATGACGCCCAAAGTCACCTTGACTGCAGCAAATATTAATTTCTGTCAGCGGTGTTTTTAATGATTGCATAGGCAGAGTTAAAGGCAAGTGTGAGCAGATTCCCCACTCAGCTGTCCCGTTGGAGCTCTGCTCGAGCTACGCACCCAGCCGCCACCCAGACTTTCCTTACACATAGTCTGGAGCGTAAAGTCACAGTAGTATTCAAAAGGTTAAAGCAGAGTGAACTGTTAATTTTAATGCTTTCTCTAAGCTTCAGTTTTAATAAGCGAAAATGATGTTCTTATTTGCAGTAAAGTGGTGTTATAAAATTCTGTCTGTCAAGCTCATTTTAAAACCATGGAAATAAATGATCTGACAAAATCAGGCTATTAGACAAGTGAAGAAGAGTGATTTCCATAAAAGTAGAGGAGCTGTTCCTTAATTTCACACTTGGTAGTCTTTTGGGTCGACTAAATTTTTAAATAAGTGATAAAATTATATTAGCGCAATTGCATTTTTATAGATTTTTTTGGTCATTGTACTCTTTTTCAATTCCTTTATTTTAACTCAAACCATTCTGCTGAAAGGTTACCTCTCAACTTATGTTACCTCATAACAGTTTCTGCTCACATAACAGAACCGTAGGTTCACAAATCCTCCATAAAAATACCCAGAATGACCACGCTGACCCAGAAGGATTCTGAACTGGAAGGAACATCTCACTGCAGTCACGTCCTGCTGAAATGCTGGCCCTGCGCTCTGTGTTTGACTGTCTGCAGAAACAGATGTCCAGTAAGTCACTTCAAAGCAGCTTGCTTTCATATATGAACATTTTCTTTGGGAGCAGGTTACAGTTCCCATCATCTCCTCCAAGCACGCAAAAGCCAAACAAACAAGGTGCTTTTCCATGTCCAGGTAAGCACGGCAAGGATAGCCTTTATCGAAAGGGAAGCCATTGTTCACCATGCCGAGCCAATGCAGATCGGACAGACCTGTTTCTCCAGCTCAAAACACACAGCTCGATGCCAAGATATGTCACAAACTCATTCTGCGGTCAATACCCCTCAAACACGTTCTAGGTGACAGCAAGGACAACCGCCACGCCCCTTCACCCCAGAAATGAGGGAAGTTTCCACACCCACAACCCACGGGGGAATTACTGCTGCCAGTTTTCACAGCCTGGCCTGAGGAGAAAGGAGCAAGGCTGTGGCTTCTCCTCATCTGAACCAAACCACTCATTTTGGGACCACGGCTGGCTGTGTAACAGGAATTTGGAAACACTTCTGGTGCTAAAACCTCTGCCATGGATTAAGTTTTCCACATCCAGAAATTTATGACAAGCTTTTTTCTGACAAATCAAATCACACATTTCAAGATTAATGCTAATTCTCCTCCTCACAAATTTAAATAATGTTCCAATAATTACGTCGTAGCAGGAAGGTCAAGCATAGAAGGATTTTCACCTTTCATGAGGTCAATGATTCCCCATTTCGTCTTGCTCAGTTTCATTTGTTTGTGGGGAGAGGAGATCTAATCCATTGATACACAGGTTGTGACATGCTGTTTGAACATTAGCTTACTATAATTGGTCACGTCATCACGCATCATATTAACAATATACACAAGTGCCCTGAAACAATTGTCTTATAGATCCATCACATATCACAACGAAGCTTCTGGGACTGTTATCCAGCAGCATCCGATTGTGATGTACATTCTACTTGAGTTCTGGATCTAAACATCACTGTCATCTTAATAGTAAGCGATAGATTAATAACTTCCTGCTGGCTTGCAAAGCCTACACGCATGTAGGAGATGGCAGCACAAACCTATTGCCACTGAGCATGCTCAAAATAGAAAGCCAGGAGAAAAGCAAAAACTTCACGAATGTCTTTCAAACCAACAGCTCTCGATTTTCCCCAGTAAGGCAATTCCTTACCCCTAGTGATGCAGCTAATTGTATTGCAGTAAGTTGTTCCAAAGAGTAGAACTAGAATATCTTTATCAGTTGAATGAGACACACGTGACCTTGAAACACAAAAGGGAAAAAAAAAAATGCCATAAATCCGAGATGTTTGTGTATATCACACTGAAAGCATTTTTGCACTAACATTTTTACATCATCTCCCACACGCATCAAGGGAAGTGCAAAATCAGGTTCATTCTACATACAGCCACCTAACTGCCTTCCAGTCGAATTTTGGTGTTACTAGGATGCCCAGATCTCTCAGGAAGTTCTGAGATTTTCAGCTAATAACCATCTTCCCATCAGCACCTTTTCGCAGCTGTTTGGCACCGAGCAACACAAGCGATTTAACTCCTGATGCAGCAGCCCAGACTCTGAGCAATCCCCGTATTAAGAGGTTAAGTGCAGAAGCAGGTCTTGCAGTCAGAAAGCCTCTGACCCAGGGTTTCAGTAGCCCTGGGACACCGGTTCGACCCAGATTCAACAAGTAAATATAATTATCCTCCGGTGGAAGCCATTGGCACGTTCATGATCCCCAGCAGAGGCACTTAGTGAGGGATCAGCCCTGCAAGTGCTTAGAGTTAGAAGAGAGCAGAGATCAAACAAATCTTTCCTCACTGCCACCCCAGACGTTGTTCCAGGGTCCATGGGTAGCAGTTTACACAACCCAAGCTCTAGTTTGCCACACAAAGATGCTGTTGCTGACTCTGCAGGGTCCTCACTGTTCCTCGAGTGAGTCACGCCGAGCAAACGCCACCACAGCTGTGCAGCTGCTTCTACTGTTTTTCAGATAAGATGGAAAATGATGCAAATTTCAATAAACCACGCAGACAAAACTATTAACATTCCTACAGCCTGCTCCATGAATTTTCTCAGTCTTTTAAAACCAAATGCCAGCTGATCTCCTCCACTCTGCGTGGCTGCAGTCGCGCTGGGCTGGAAGCGCAGCACAGTGGCACTTGGAACCTCTTCAGCGCCAGGAGCACACGCAGTGGATCTGGGCCCTGGTGAAGGGGCCCTGTGGAGCGGGAAGTTCTAGATCATAGAATCATAAGGTTGGAAGAGACCTCCGAGGTCATCAAGTGCCAACCGTGCCTGTCTCCCCACTAAACCCTGTCCCTAAGGAACTCATCCACCCGTCTTTTAAACCCCTCCAGGGATCGCGACTCCACCACCTCCCTGGGCAGCTGTGCCCACCCCTGACCACTCTTTCAGTGAAGAAATTTCTTCCAATATCCAGTCTAAGCCTCCCCTGGCGCAACTTGGGGCCATTTCCTCTCGTCCTATCACTGTCCCTTGTGAGCAGAGCCCAGCCCCCACCCCGTCACAGCCTCCTTTCAGGCAGTTACAGACAGGGATGAGGTCTCCCCTCAGCCCCCTCTTCTCCAGGCTAAACACCCCCAGGTCCCTCATTTGCCCCTCGTAGGACTTGTTCTCCAGCCCCTCCCCAGCCTTGTTGCCTTCTCTGTAGGTGCTCCAGCCCCTCCATGTCCTTCTTGGAGTGAGGGGCCCAAAACTGTGCTTTTACCCTCCCCCCCCAAGCTTGCTGCACTCCACCTATCAGAAAATAAGCTGCTTCTTTCCACCCCTACCATTTCTGCTTGTTGGTAGCTGTCCTTGTCCTTTACACAAGCCTGGGACCACCACTTGAGAAAGCTCAGGCTGGTGAGCACAGGCGCACAGCCCTGCTCGCGCAGCACGGGAGCTGCTCCGAGGTAACCCCACTGCTCTGGGACAGCCACACGGCTGGGCGCGTTCCGGCTCACGCACGGTAGTCGCACATTGCTGCCTTCCACCGTGGGAAGCACAGGGGCATGGAGCAGAACGGTCACCAGTGCCACCCCACCACACCTCCTACAATCCTCGACCACACGGACGAGTCTGCTAGGGGTGCTGCAGCCCGTGGAGCCCAAGAGACTCACCCAGAGCATTCTACGCCTAGGAAACAAAATTCCGCTTTCAAGGAGTAAAGAAAACCCGTAGCAGCGCCAGCTGCTCCATCTCACACATTCCTTCCTGGATGTTAAACACAAATAAAGCAAGCTGAGGACACTCCAGCAGCTCCGCTCCGCGCAGGAGGCGTGCATTCAGCAGGAGTGCATGCTTTCACTTTTATTGAAAGGAGAGCTAATTTGAAGCTCTCTCAGATATCTTGGACTCAGGAAGGGCAACGCACGTGCCTAAAACACTGTGGCAGGAATTGTGTTGAAGCCGGCAGACGCGCGCGCAGGCTGCCGGCCACCAGCCAGCCTTCCAGGAGGCCCTTGTGCTGTGGTGGGGATTCCTTAGGACCCTCTCTCTGCCAAGGGGACTCCTCGGTGCACAAGCACCGTGGGGACCGTCAGCCCCGTCTCACGTGGCCCAGAGCCTGGGCACTACCAGGTCTCAGACACGTAACGTGCTCCCTGGATTCTCCTGCACCCAGGGAAGGTCTCGGTTCATCCGTGCCTCTCAGTTCCCATCTGTAGCATTATGGCAGAACGAGGAACAAGAGCACACAGCAGAATTTACCTCAGGGTTGTGCAAACCAAAGAAAACCAAGCTTGCAAGTGCTACGCCCTCCGTGGCACGGAGTCACCAGCAGCGCTCAGGCCTCCTCACACATGGGAAACACTGGGAAAGAAAACGACACTGAAGTTACTGTTTCAGGAGTAAATCTCTGCGGTTGATGCAAACACCACAGAAGAATCCAGATCAAGCTTTTCAGTTGTTCCCCTAGACTTCAGCCAAGGCCCTGCTGCGACACCCACTTCAAAATTAACCCTATTTAGAGGTCTCAAAGTCAGATATCGATTAGGTTGTACAGAGAGGGTTCTGGTTATTCAAACACACGAGGCTGCAGCACAGTCGGTGTAAATCTACCTGGAAACTGGGAGCTGGTGCGCTGCGCTACAGCTGGTTTATTGCCTGGAACACCTCACCACCAGCACGAGAGAGGCTTTGCTTTGAGAGCGATTGTCACGGAAGTTAGAGCTTCATGTCTCAGGCACAACAGCCTGCACTACCCAAGATTCCACCTCATCCTCTCTGAGCCTGGAGCAGAGATAATCATTTCCCCCGTCCTTGATTCACCGACCACCTCCTGGTCCTGCTGGAAAGCTCATTCCTTCTCACAGTGACTGGAAGGGCTGGCTGAACCAGGGTGGCTTTACTGACAGAGCATAAAATTAGAGGAAAGGTTACAAAGTTCACAAGTGTGTTACAAAATTAAAAGACAATCTCCTCCAACTGTTCCCACAACAAAACTTCAAAACAGTGGAGGTGTCACCTCTCAAAGCCACCAAGAATTTCCTTGAAAAGTGTTTGTAATGGACATAAATTATGCTAAGATATCTTCTCCTGGTAATAACAAAGCTCTTAATGTTGTATTCTATTGACAAGTAGTTCTTACTGCATCAAATAAAGGTGTGAATCCACACCAGATTTGACTGCTAACACAAGATTAACAGCCACACTGGCACGGGCTAAAAGTTCTAGTCTGTTTGCTTTTCAGATGTCGTCATCTTTATACGAACCTCAAAATCCACTGGGAGATCTTTAACAAACAGGATTGAGTCCTGTTGAATTCCCCAGGCACAGACTATGAACACAGAGCAGTGCAGCCGTTAATAAGGGTATTCATCTTGAGACAGCCTATTTTTGGCATTGTATATGATGGTCTCAGTAACTTACAATTGTCCCTCGAATGTGAATTTATCATTTAATTACACTCCAAGAGAATGCTTTCCCATATCACTCGGCAAGTTAGTTAACCACAGAGCAATTCTCCAGCTAATCCGTGTGTGATTGGATCAGTCTGAGGTGCACAACATATCTTGCAGATCCTGGGAACTCCCTATGGAGCAGTTTGTTTGTTTCCACCTCTAGACTTTTTCTTGACTTTAAATATGCACTGTCAAATGCTCCCAGATTTTGAACAGATAAATAAGTTGCCTAAAGAAAGCGGAATTTTGATTCCTCATAAAACATCCAACATAAAGCCAAATGGACATGCAGAAAACCTCCAAAAAATACCAATAAAACCTTGGAAAGAAAAACAGATCAGTCACTGGCAAAGGCATTATTTATTCATAATCACTGTATCTTGATAAAAACAACAGGTGTCACTGGATAACGTAGTCATATTTAGTATGTATTAGGGACAGATAGGTTTGCAAAGGATGTGGGGTACAAAAGGCTCTTTTTGGTATAGGAAGCATATGCTCACATTAAAATTAACACGTAATAATTGTTTAAGATGTGACAGTGCCCCAAGTTCTAGTAAACGTGCATTTCTTTGTTCCTATTGTATGCACCAATGCAACATTTACAGTGTTCTACCTTGCTGCAATTCAGTTTCCTGGGGACAAGGAGCAGCTGTATCCTGAGGGACAAGGTCAAGCTGAAATGACACCTGGCTTTTGTAACATCTTAGCATGTCCCCTATAAATAGTTATTCCTGTTACGGTCCTCTTTACCTGGGAAGACACGCACGAAAAGCATCGCTTCCTGCAAGAGGCTCTCAGTCTTTTGCAGACAAAAGCAAGGAAGGAGAGGGAAGGAAAATAACCAGAGAGTGTTGTCTAATATCTCCCCTTCTGCTGCTTAACTGCCAGAACCACCCCACTGCACAAGCCTTCGACATCGGCACAAGCAGGTGCCCCAGTCACCTGTGCGTTTGGTCTGTACCAATAAAAGTCAGCATGTATTGCCTGTGCAGTACGTATTACATTCCCTTAGAGAGGCATTAAAATGCCAGCTACATTTAAACAAGTGAATGTCTGGTCCCTAATAAAACCCACGTAATTTAATACTAATGAGTCTACCAATTATGACCCAGTCTCTGAACTTCCTTTCTGGGAAAAATCATTGGGAAGGTGGTTCAGTGCCAGCTCCAGCAATCACATTACTGCTCCAACGCAGCCAGCCCCACTGCTGCTCATCGTGTCCGCCCATCTGGGGTGCAGAGGGGAAGGGCTGAGGTGTGGTTGCCTCCCCGTGACAATGAGAAGAATCTGAACAAGCTCACCCGAGCCTCAGACCAATCCACTGCTTTCACATCTTTCACAGAGTACACACTGCTGGCTCTAACGGGAACGGAAAAACCTAGGAAACTGCTTTGTAAGAGGCAACCACAGCTGAATAACTTAGCAGTGCTGTTTCTGTGGCTGTATAATGCTTCCCACTTGAGAAGGGCCACGAATCCCACATTCACCTGTGTTTATTTCAATATCTACAGGAATCCTCCGAGATACACGCAGCACGACTGCAACACCTACAGACTGCCCAATGGAGGGCTTTCAAGCTCCTACTTGCTGCATGCAGGCATATTGTTTTCTGTTTCTTGTAGAATTCAAGATTAGGTGGAAACAAGATCTCCCCACCCAAGCAAGGCGTTCCCACCCGGCAGCAACAAGAAGCACGCAGCCAAATTTGCAGAGCAGCTCAGCGTGGCACTGTCTGTGGTGGTGTTTCCTCTCTGCTGTCTGCAGCAAGGTTGCCAGCTCAGGTCTCCTCCACACTCACTCATCCATTCATCACCTATCCAGAACTGAATCTGGTGCTTAACATACCTGTAATCAATAGGCTCAGCTAGGACAACGAGCTCCATTCTGAGCCGACTGTTGAACCACCCAGAAAGCTTGGCTGGTGGGGAGCAGACCCATCTGCCTTCTACGCTTGGACCTGCCGCAGGCCCGTGTCCATTCCATCGGACTCTACCTTTGCCTGTCCCCAGCCAGAACCACCAGGCTCTGCTTCTATGGACTCCCTCTGGAAGCCCTGCAGGGCCTTCTGGCAAGATGCGGGTGGTATACCTTTAATTCATAGTGTACCTTTAATTTCTGTGACATGCTGAGATAATACAGTGAGGAGTTCTTTAGAAATGCTATAAATAGCTTAAATAAATAGATATTCTCTGTGGTGGGTCCTCAGCTCCGGAACTGACTCTTGCCAGAAATCCATCAGAGCCTGAATCTGGCAAGCTCTTGCAGGAGATGCGAGACACATCTTTTTACATTCCAGCTCACTAAATGCAAGTGCCTGGCTAGTTCTGTGAAAAGGGATAAAACAAAATATGCCTGGAACACAAGGGGTCACCCCCTGTGCCAGCTCAAAAGTTGCCTGCCGTTAGTTCACCGCGTACTCGCTGTTGGAAAGGGCACAGAGACACCACAGTGCCAGCACCTTATAAATACACACAATAATTAAAGTTAATTTCTGCAAGAAATAACTTTGTGGCCCTTCGAGACAAAGGGCTCACCGCGGGCGTACAATGTCTTCGTTATCACTAAACGACGTTGCACACACAGTTGCTGCCAAACGCGTTAACTCCTCACCTCATCCCTCCATGAGCTACGACTGCATCTTTAAAAAAAAGATTGCTCTGGAAAGGTACGCGCCCGGGAGTCAAACCAAACAACCTCAAAATCACTGTAGGGCACTGGAGAAACGACTTCTATTCCCGGCCCCTGAAGTCAAATAACTGTCACAACTTTGTCTAAACTAACCCACGGCGAGGGCTTCAAGGTATTTAATTACATAATAAGTGAATTCTAGAAACACGGAGAATGAGTGGAAATGCCTCCCGTTAGGAGTCAGACATTTTGTCTGGGAGTCTGGCATCCTCGGCTCGCTCAGCAGAGAACCAAGATGAAGTCAAAATTAGCGTTCTTACATTATTGCTTTTTATAGCAGTGACCTGAAAGTCCATAAACGCCCGCCCGTTAATGCGCTGCCACTCAGGAACATCACCTATTTTGTCCTTTAAGAAAGTAGCTTGGCACGCGTTCCTGAACATCAAAAGCACAGACGTTCACCAACATAAACTTTCTCCAGTGTGACTGTTTCCAGTCTCTCCTGCCAAGATGTCAGCACTGATCATTTAGCACAGCTAGGTAGGTATTATTTACTGCACGAAGGGCAGATTCATTATTTTTAGTTTGGTCGCAGTGTGTTTGTTTAAAAAAAAAAAAAAAAAAAAAGGCAGAGCTTTACCTCCTTGGTTGTTACAATTCTCTCACCTCTTGTCTTTCTAACCACGCCGCAAGTCTGTCAAGAAAAGCTCCAAAATGAATTTAACATTGTAATTATTACAAACGAGTCACGCCGGCGTTTGTGCAGGAAGGACCCCCCCCTCCCGTGTGCTTTGACCACGGTGGCAAACTTATTTCAGAAATTCTGATGAAACGCTTTGTAAATTTTGTTATTCTGTGATGATAATAAATCATTATAGCCTTAAACACTTCTCTAGCTCGGAGCCTCAGTCACAAATTATCTTGTCATTCTGACCAAAACATTCTCCAAAAAAGCTTGACAAGTGCTAAAACCCAGAACATGAAACCATGTGTTGTTGTGAAAGCAAGATTCAGAAATGTCAATTAATTAGATTAAGAGGCTACTTTTAGCTTTACTTGTGTTGCCAAATAACCCTTAAAATATGCATAGCAGTGGAAGTCTACCTCAGCAATACAGTACTTTGTGCAAAATAAAGACAATGGATCTGGCTAATAGAGGGAATTATTGTATCTGTCATTCAGACAAGGAGAATGATCTAGAAGCAAATGTCTTGCTTCCCTTCCCACTGTATGGGTTCACGAGCAAGACAAATTCTGCCACTTATGAGTTCAGGCACTTTTATTTTTCCTGAAATCTGATTCAGAATAGAAAACAAAAGTCAAATCACTATTATACATCTCCATAAGTGAAATGTATTTCTAAAAATCACTACGTAGCTGCTCCCTCCCTTCCATAAACAATCAACCTTTATTTGCATTTTTTAAGTTCACCTTAGGAAAAAAAAAAGCGCAGTGCAATTAAATACATTTTTATTCAACTTTCTCATAGCTACCCCTAAAATTTTTATCTTTAAATAATCCATATCCTCAATTTTATTTACACTATAAACTGTTCCTATATTTTAATGGTATGTTTGCTTTAAAAGGGGTTGTTGGCTTTAACAGCTCGGTTATTATCTTTGTAAACTAACATTCCACATTCCTCCCAACTAAATCCTAGCAAATCATCTGTGCTTGCATTTGGAACATACATTCCACCGCTGAAAATAAAATTTAAGCCAAATAAATGTTCTGTTCAAATTAATATACATAAAATGAATAGCTAAACCTAGATCAATTTTGATGGATTCAACAGCAGGTTTGTTAGTGGTGGGAGGGTCCTGATACACAACACACCCGAGAGAATGGAACTAAATAAATTTAATTTCCTGTAACCCCTATTTTGCATTACAATTTTTAATGGTAGAGCACCATCTCTTTAGAAAAAACAAACTGTGTGTGTTTTTATAAGACACACGTAGGAACGTATGAGGTGTCACCAGTGCTAGGGAGCAGCAGGAGGGTCCGGGTCAGCACGCGGAGGTGGGTACGCAGGGAAGCCAAGTGGGAAGGATGCCAACCGCGGCACATCTGCGGCTGAAGGGAGCATGGAAGCCTCAGGTTGTGCCCCAAGACAAGGCACGGGACAACCCTGGCTGAATCTCAGGAGAAATACCTTGTAAGAAGGTAGCATCTCGTTCTATTTGTCATAGAAATGCACTAAAATACATTTTCTCATCTTTGTCCTCCTGTCCTTTCAAAGGACCCGAGCCCTGGCAAAGCCATCGTTTCTCGGCTGGGACGGTTGCGGGTGCAGCGCAGACAAAGTTATGGCACATAGAATCACAGAGGGCACCGGTCCTTGAGCGATAACCAATATTCGAATGGTGTTTAGCAACTCAGATAATGAGGTTGGGCTTTAGCTGTAATTTTAATTCTTCAGCTTAATAAATAAATTAAAAATGTGTTATTTCAATAATTTTGTTTTCCCTGTTCACTGTTTCATTGTCAGCCAGGTTACAAGCAATGGTTTCAGGCATTCCTGTTCCTCTCTTGCCAGAGCCTGTACAGTCCCACACCCTTCTCCATGACCTGGACACTCTGCTAGGCAGATCTCCTTCCCTGTTCCTTGGCCTTTCCCTCCCTCACAGGGCACCTACGTGGTCTCCGGGCTCCCCGCTGCCCTGTGATTAGGTGTAGGTCACCACCGGTGCTGTCACAGACACGGTTGAGCCTGGGAGGCAGGCTCATGCACACCCGGAAGCGGGGAAGGGGACAAGGAAGAGAGATGGAATATCTGAGGATTTTATAAAAACTCCTACACATTTGAAAAAATAAATAAATAAATAAATAAATAACCCCCCCAACACAATTCCAAGACAGATTTCCTAATTTTTTAAACATACCACAAACTATTCGTAAGTTCCCTGGCCAAGGCTTGTTAAAAGCACAATATCCGAAATGCTCTAAAAATGCGTATGAGAAGCAGATGGAGGTATTTCCTGACAGAACGAGCCTTAAGTCAAGTGCAACAACTGGAACATATTGTCCGCTGATCAAGGCAAAAATTCCCAGTGCTTGGGGCATCCTGCGTGCCAGGGCGCTCGGTGCCGCATCTGCACCGCCAGGCAGTGCCTCACCTGCCCTTCAGCCGCTCTCAGGCAGGGTGGGGACCTCCCACGGGTGCTCTTTTCCCCCCATACCCATTCCCTGTAGATATTGTGGAGACCCCAGCACTTCAGCAGACTTAGGTGGTTGTTTCGACACTTAAATCCTACCCTTGATGTCTGATCAGAGAATCCTCACGGAGCAGCGAGCCCTGCCTGAAAACACAGCAGCCAGGACTAAACCGAAGTAAAATTTAGCAGCCGGGCCCAAATATTAACGCCCTGTGTTTCTTTCAAACTTATTACCATTCCTATGAGTCTCTGAAACACCTTATTAGCAACTGTTTTAGGAAAAAATTCTCCACTGAGAGGGCGATTGGCCATTGGAATGCGCTGCCCGGGGAGGTGGTGGAGTCACCGTCCCTGGAGGGGTTTAAAGGGAGACTGGATGAGGCACTTAGTGCTGTGGTTTGGATGATGAGTAGGTGTAGGTGTTGGGTCATAGGCTGGACTCGATGAGCTCAAAGGTCTTTTCCAGCCTTGTGACACTGTGATACATGGGATTTGTGCCGCTGGAATAGTCTTCCCTGAGGAGTAACTGGGACTCCGGCTGTGCTGCAGGATAAGTGGTACCGCACAAAGGGTTAAGCACAAAGGGTCTGTGCTTCAAGTGCAAATGAGGGAGCTCGTCTGAAAAGCCCCAAGTTCGCACTGAAACACTGAAAAGTTTTGCACTATCCGTGAAAGGCTCTGACGGGTCCCCTTTTCCAGTTGGAAGAGACTTAGTGGTGCGATCGGTGGAGAGAATTCAACGCATTCAAAAACCAAGCTGTGTCTAAAGTAACTCTACCTTCCAGTGCAACAGGAGCCACACCTCACCTGAGGCCGAGCCACACCTCACCTGCACAGAAGGCAGAAAGGGCAAAGGCAAGGCCATGCAGGTGATAAGGATGCTAAGCCGTGCAGGTGCCTCCCTCTGCTGAAAGGGGGAAAGCCAGTTTTCCTCCTATGCAGCACAAAAAAAAGCCCGACGAACCCAACTGTTGACAGAGGTGACAAGAAAGCTCCACCAAAATAGTTAAAATTAAAATAATCATTACCAAAATATGGCAGGAAAGTGGATGCAACTGACACCTTCGCTGAAAATAAAATCACCCTCTGCAACAGTCGGGCGCACCCGAGATGTTCAGACAGGAGAGCAGGCTACAGCAGTGCAGGCCACAGGAGCCCGCAGAGTTCAACTTCTGGTTATGGGGCAGCACAAGTAGGTCAAGAACACCCACGTCAGCCCGTGACGAGGAGCAGTGACGGGGACCGCACTCCTCTGCAAGCTGCTCCGGGATTAACTTGCAGGTAGAGTTGTGCTCCCCTCGATAACCCAAGCTCCACACTCCTGGCTGCAAGCTGAGCTGATGAACTTCTGTCCTGCCCTCGGTAGACACCGAGAACGTGTGACCAGCACCCATTTTGCAACAACTTTTTCCAAAACATAGCTGAAGGCTGTTACCACGTCCCTGGTCGGACTTCTTGTTTCTAGATTAAACAAATGCAATTCTTTCAGCTTTTCCTCACCGGTCATGTTTGCAAAGCCTCTAATCGTTCTCGTTGATCTCCTCTGGATCCTCTCCAGTTTGCCTCCATCTTTCTTAATGTCACCAACTTCAGCAGAAGTTTTGCAGCTTGGAGGATGGTTTCTTGCAGCCCAAGTCACCTGACACCCTGACCTTTAGCTCAACAATGAGAAATAGCGTACAAGCTTCCTTAAAGAAAATGGTATTACATATATACTGTCACGCAGACTTAGCATCACGCCACCTGCTCGCCACATCAACGACTACTTTGTCTTAACAGCAACCAACAATAAAAAAGCTTCTTTTGTGAGCTGTTGTATAGGCAGGCACACTGTAGAGCTTAAAAATACAACAAAGCGCAGCCGAGCTCTTTTAAAATTCTATTAAAACCTCATTTTTTTTCCTCTCCACATCTCAAAGAAAACCGAGCTGTTCCACGAAATTCGGACAGACCAACAGAAAACTGCGGGGAGAAGAGCTTTGCGCTCACTGACGCAGGTACGTTGGCCAGGACAGGGAGCGAGTAAACAGCAGGTAACTCAAAGAGAGAAAGTAGCACATCAAACCTTTGTCTCAGGCTGAACGACCATACGAACGCAAGGCTTCTTTGTCAGGTCTGACAATCAAACTTCTCACAGGACTTACCTTCTTCAGCGAAGGCTGCGAAGTCCAACAAGCAGCGCTTTCCATGAGAGTAACCAGCAGGGAAAGGCAGAGGCTGGTGACACTGGGCACACAACCGGCCCGGCACACAGGAAGCAGGGAGGGTCTCCAGATCTCCTCCCAGCTCCTATTTAACTCATTAAGCACCCTAAATTCCTGCCAGGAGACAGGAGGGCTTGTGGGGTGTGGCCGAATTGTGCTGGGGATGCCCACCACCTGAGTTCAGAAGGCAGCCCCGTGAGAGGCTGGGAGCAGCCCAGCCCCCTAGGAAGCCTCCTCTAGAACCGGGCAAAGTGGGAATGGGGGAAAAAAGAGAATGGGAGGGAGAGCTCTGGCTGCTGGGCTGCCCGCCGGGATGCTGTGGTCTCCGGCTCCAGGAGAGGGCTTGCAGCTGGGATGCTGAGCAGGTGGCAGCAGCACCTACGTGGGCTCTGTTAGCCCAGAGTGGTAGCACAGGTGCTTCAGCTGCTCCCCGGAGTATTTCAGTTCTAGGTTCTTGGTTATGTTGCTACACGTCTGGCCAGCTTCCAGAACCGCCCAGCTGGCCACCAGACCTGCCCTGTAGTTGTAGGGCAGGCTGGGTGCCCATCGGAGTGTTCCTACCGGTGGTCTGGGGGTGGGTGTCTCTGGTGGGATTGTGGCATTTGTCACGCCCCTACAACCCCCCAGGAGAGAGCTCGCACCGAGCGTGCAGCGAACACAACAACCGGCCTGGAGGAGGGCAAGGAGCACCCTGCTCACAAAGAGAGGAGCGTGCCAAGCTGCGGGTGGCATCTGGCAGGAGAAGGGTTAAAGCTGCTTCCAGAGTGCAGGAGGGAGGCTAAGAGGGAGTATCAGGTGTGGGCGGTGTTTCTGTGGGATTAGAACTGTTCAGGAGGTGATGCGCCTGCACCTGTGGGTTGTTGTGGTTTCACCTGCTGTTCCTGCACCTGTGGGTTGGTGTGGTTTCACCTGCTGTTCCTGCACCTGTGGGTTGGTGTTCATCTGCTGTTTGGTGCTTCCCGAGAAGCTGCAAATGTTCCATGGGTGACGGGGCCACCGTTTCATCCCTCCCTCCTTGGAACCTCTTGTAGTGCCTTTAATAAAAGCCCTATTAAGGAAGGACAAGTGGATGCTTTGTGCTTCTCCAAAACTTAATTTATATTTTTAACATTAAATACTCAAACACATGCTCTGAATTTGTGCCTTTTTTTTTTTAATCTAATAGTTTCTTGCTAAAGATTTCCATGCGTTTTGCATCACATATTTCCGTTTTCATTTGTGGTTTTTGGGGGGGCGTTTTCACGCCCTGCCCAACTATTATGTTGAAATTAAGAGGCACACTGAAGCCTTGTCATTTAAATTATTGATGGTAACTCGTCTGTCTGGGGGTGACGGTTGTATTGAAACACCTATCACATTAAAAATAAGCATATATATCATCTACCAAATCTGGACCAGTGAAGAAGGAAAGGGTCGTGATCCCTCCCAAAACCAGAGCAAACATCTCCTCAGGGTTATGCACTGCTTCGGTTCAGAGGGAGCTGGAGAACCTCATATATTTTGAAATCATGGGGGGTGTGAAATCAGCGTAAGTTACAGCTGCCCTTAGGTGCTTTCTTTTGAGTGGTCAGTGCCACAATCTTTCAGCAGAGCACATTGATCTCACTGACTTCGGCAGAATTATAGAGGGTCCGTTTGCATGAACCATCTCTGAACAATTTATCTGATGTATTAATCATCTTATCTTAGATAAGAGTATCTGGATTGCAGATTTTTTTTGTAACCCAATTTCCCTCCCGTGGTCTTTTGTTGTTGTTGGGTTTTCACGGGAAATTTTAGAATTACCTGGGTTTTTTAAAATCCTTAGGATCCTGGGGTCCGTTTTGCAGCACTGGGAAGCAAGGGCTACCCCGCGGGAGTGCTCAGCAGCCTTTGGAGACGAAGGAGGAGTGCTAGCATCCATTTCTCCTCTCTGAAAGCAACTCTGTCCTGGAAATGGATTTGTCTTTGCAGTGGTAAATGAAAATCAAGACCCTGTTTTCTCTCATCCTCCAAATGCACGTATAAGAGGCAAAAAGTCACATTTTATTAGCGATTGGAAGAATTAGTATAATTTATAGGGCTGATGTGGCTATTTTACACTCTTCCAGTAATCCCCCAGGAGACTGCAACTACGCTGCTTGTGTGGTAACCCAGGAGAGCTGATGGTGTGCTGAGGGCAGCATCACTTGAAGATGAGGCTCCCCTGCCTCAGAGGGCGAGCCCTGCTTCCATCAGCCAGGCTGTGCCCTCCTGGCAGCCTCCTCTCTCCGTGCCACACTGCCAGAGCCTTCGGCCGAGAAGGACTTGCCCAGTCCCACCTGTCCCTACAGCCGGGGCGAAGCATTGCTGGCCTGGTTTTCTTGTCCCCAAACCATCTCAAACACCTGGAGAGCACCGAAACGCTTTTTGCAGAATTCCTCCCTCCGCTCTGCCCTTCTCCGCAGCTCCGTGACGTTGCACGCTCAACTTCCCGGCACAGTAAATGGAAATTAATGCAGAGAAGCCGAACGACTGGCCCTGACCCACCAGTCCCTGCCCTCCAGTGTCAATCTGCTGTTCTTCCCCTTTGCCCAGTGCAACAACAGCACTGGCGACGGCGACGCACACTGAAAGCCCTGGTGAAGCCACTTCTTGCTTCCCAATCGCCAGTACGCCAATAATTGCTTTTTTTTAAGTGGTGTTCTAACTCTAGTCATTTCCAGAGACATTTAATAAGGGGAACCCATTCTTCTGGGCTGCTGCAAACACAAACCCATGATGAATTCATGTTGGTACCGCGAGGCAGGGAGCGCACAGAAAAATCTGCGGCCGTTCAGAGGTACAAAAAGCAGCGATCTTAGCCTGAAACAATTGTACCGAGCTGAAGCACTACTCCTCTTTTCTAGATCTACTTTTAAGATCCCTGTCAAAACAGCCCTTCAAACACATTTGATTGGGTTGGGGCTCATCACGCTGTCACCAACTCACTTTTCATTAGGCTGTTGCTCTCTGTTAGCCTAGCCAAGCAGAAGAACTCAAACACATGCACAAATTAAATCGACATCCAAACTCCACCAATATACAAAGCAATTTAAATGATATTCATTAGAGCGATGACAAGTCCTGATGAGGCTTTCAGGAGCGGAGTCCTTCAGCTTCTGCCGACTCGGTTTCATGGTCATTGAGGCGTAACTGCAGCGACTGTACCTCCAGTTTAGAAGAAAAAAAGCTGAGAATATGACTCTGCTTCCTGACACACCTCCCTCATTCTCCCTCTCTGCACAGGTTTACATCTGAGCACAGGTTTCAGGCTTTTCTTACAGTTCCTCCCAGGCTTCAGATCACGCACACTTTTGCGGATCCCCTTCCTTTCCCCACCACCTACAAACGCACCAATTAAAAAGAATTCCATTTTCAAGTAATTTCATTTCACTTGGCTAGAAAGGTCACTAACTCGCAATGATGATGGCTATAAACACGTCCCCAGTTCCCTACCGTGCGAGAATGAATGCTGAAGCTTAATAAAGTATTTTTCAGTGTTAACTTATACTAAAGTTTAAAAGTTACCCTCCCTCCATTTATATTTTTGATATTAAGAAAAAAAAAAAAAAGATGGACACTGTCTTCCCCACAGGGAGTGGGATGGGGCTGACAGGTCTAATATAGGCTTTTCCACAGCACCAAATCATTTGAAATTCATTTCCCTTGTGACCAAAGTCCTTAATTCAGGCATCAAGAGGTAAGGGATCAGAAAATTAGCTTGCTATGTGGTCACTAAGGCCACTGCGCCACTTGCAAAGTTTAAGTGCTTTGGGGACGAATTGCACATCCTCACCTTAATGTTACCCTGGGAGGATCCAGGGGGTGACGAGAGGGGCACAACCGTTTGAGCTCAGGTCTGCATGGTGTCACCATCAGTGGTAAAAGGGCTCCACCACCACCCAGCTGGGAAATGGGGCTGACACCAGCATGGTCAGTTTTCACTTCTTTTTGCTTGCCCTACCACAACCATTTTATTTCTTGAACCAGGCTTTTAAACCTGTGACGTGCAGGAAATACCTTATTATTTTATTACTCAAAAATTTCTTTTCTTTTTTTGGGGGGGGTATAGGTGTCTTAGGTTCTAATTATTAATTTTACTTTTTAAACACTCCTACCATGAAAGATAGGCGCGCTGGTAGATAGAATCATAGAATCAGGGAATTATAGAATCACAGCATGGTTTGGGTTGGAGGGGACTTTAAAGCCCATCCAGTGCCACCCCCTGCCATGGGCAGGGACACCTCCCACTGGATCAGGGGGCTCCAAGCCCCATCCAACCTGGCCTGGAACACCTCCAGGGATGGGGCAGCCACCGCTGCTCTGGGCACCCTGGGCCAGGGCCTTCCCACCCTCACAGCAAAACATTTCTTCCTAATGTGTCACCTAAATCTCCCCTCTTTCAGCTCAAAACCGTTCCTCCTCATCCCATCCCTGCGCTCCCTGATATAACTAAGTATGATTTGCAGTTGCCTGTTTTCATTTCAATAAAGGTTGTGTCTATGAACTTGCTGAGCAGTCTGGACACATCCATCTATCCCGAAAAGTCTATCTAATTTTAATTCTCTTAAAACATTATTTAACCAGAAGTGCTTTTCAAGCTATAAATAAGCCGAAGTGCACCAAGCAACAGCTGCTGCCGAAGTTAATGTGTCCCACCTAAACGCTGTAAAATACTGCCGAAAAACAAACAGACAAACCCTGCCACGCACGCTGGGTGCCAAGTACGAAGGAAGAGTGGTTTTACATGTAAAAAAATGGATTTAAGTAACACCACCTCTGTATTTGTCTGTGTTCTGGATAACAAATACAACGCGAGCTATGTATTAGCAAAACTTTGTCATCTTTTTCGTGCTGAACACTCCGTTAGAATTATTGCCCCAAACCAAGGCCTGAGAACAGATTGAAACCTCAGCGATTATTCCAGCGCTTTCAGACACGTATAACGTGTTAATGCGTAATTCTGCTCCTTTCTGTAAATGACCCTGATTCTTTCTTCTTCCACTGCTAAAAAATTGACCTCTTATGCAAACGCACTTCAGCGAGGACCGGAGCATCACAAACACGTTGCAGCTTTTCATTATTATCAGATAATTACTGGAAACTCAACCAAATTGACCGCTACCACACCCCGAACAACAGAGCCGCTTTCGTATCCGGCGCTGGAGTGCGGCGATTACTGCTCGCTCTCCCACTGCCCTGCGACGGGGCAGCCGCGGGCTGGGAGCGCCTCGGGACCCCAAATCCCAGGAGAAGAGTATTTACCGGGGCTTTGCTGCAGAGGGAAGGCATTTGCTAGCAGAACCCAAGGGAGCTACACATTCATATTGCCACCATGAACCGGTAACTGTCCCGTCAAGGATTAAGAGCTGTTTCATCCCTTCCTAAGAGGACAACACAGTGACTTTTTAAAAGCTGAGTAATCTTGAAACCTCCTCTTTGCTTGCTAAATTCTCAGTTTACGGCCACTCCCTGTGCTCCAGCTCTGTGGAGCAGCACGGGTAGCAAACTACCTAGCAAAGCACCGCCATATTCTTGTAGAAAAAGATACCCAAACAAAGCAGGCAAAAATAACTGTAATAATTTGATATTTTTTCTAGAAAAGACACAATGCTAGAAAATACATAAGGCTCTCTGGAGGCATACTTTAAAATACAAGATTTATTAACTAAATTTAGCTTTATTACCAGTCATCTCTGTTCCATTCGCACCACAGTTACTTCCTTTTCTGTTGCAGCTGAAATAAGAACTTGCGAAACTAAAGAAGGTTCTTCCCTTCAGCCCATGCCAGTACTTTTTTAAATCACAAAGTATAGCCAAATTTTTTTCTGTCATAAAACGCAGAGTCATAACCGTCTCTAGCTTTATATAGCGAGGTACAAAGCCATATTAAAATGCAACCCATAATTCCTATATGGAAAACACTAATCTGCCTCGATTCGGATAAAAAAACTGCGTAGTGTTTACCACAAAAGCAATTATTAAAACAATATACTGTCAATTTCAATATAAAAATAAAATGTAATGAAGATTCTGTAAAGATTTTGGTTTCAGAAACAGCTCCTTGCGCCAGCTCAAAACCCGCATTCCAGTTAATTGCAGATTTCTTACTCACTAAAAGTTATGGATACATTTACAGGGGGTTTTTTGCTAAATGTTGACTCCACTGAACAGCTCTCTAAGATCTGGCATATTGATTTCTTGTTGTGAAGTGAGCTGTTCAAGCTCCATTTAAGATTTTCATCTTGCATGTAGCCCTGAGCACATCATACCACCATAAATTAGTTAAATTGCACATTTATCACAAATGTTATTTTAAGATACTGCGTAAATGTGATGGCTGGAAGATATACAGTATGCTGCAACAAGCCACTACTTGGGTGGGGTTAGACCAGGGTCACCTTTATACACCTGTGATTTAAAGCTCTTCCCACCCATCACAATTTCATTTTTAAACTCTTTCTTAAGGCACCTTGTTTTCTCTCTTGCTTGATCTGCATATTTCTAAATAAAATAGCAAAAAGCCAGAACTCAGATGCATATTTTAAAATCCTGCATCCATTCCTTCAGACGTTTGTCTAATAGGAAAAAGAATTATCTTACCATAGCGAAGCTGGTGATCTGGTTAGCACTAATAGTTACCATGCCAATATACATATCAGTGTGTGGATGGAGAGAACATTATTCTAGTTCATTGCTTCTCTAAATTCTTTCTAATGTGAAATCGCATTGGTATGCCAGTCCTAGAGGTGCTGAAATGCAAGCTGAACTTTATTTTAATAAATTTGGGTTATGCAGAACCTGCCTAGCCATTCATTTGCAAAGTTTCAAGCATGTTTAAAAAAAATTGTATTAAAAAGTCATTTCTGGTGCACACTAACAGAGATGGTTGTTCCTTGAATTTTGACCTGGCACGTCTCCTCCCTGCACGCTCAACCCTTGATAAGTGAGGCCCAGGAATTGACTTGTACCAGGTCAGGTGCAGTTGCATCAGTGATTTTTGGCGTTTGTAGCCCTCAACCTCTGATCTGTATTTTAAGAATAAGTAGAAGACTCTGTACTCTCCTGCTTTTACTCCCTCGGTGTCCCAGATAACAGCATTGCGTACAGAGCGTTTAGAATTACTATTATAAGCCAATGGTGTTTCTTAAAAACACATTGATTGACAATATATGCAATAATCTGCCAGTCTCCGTACGTGTGAATTCCTGGGTTGCAACCAAATACTATATTTAAGCTGTTATAATTTTCAAAGGAGGAATTCTCTGCTGTAGGGGTAAAAGTTTGGCTGCATTTAGCTTGAGAACATGTATTTACAAAATTGGGGACTGCCACCCGGGAGGCTTCATGGGAGCCTTCAGCCAGGTTCCTCTCCCAGCTCAGAGAGGGGCACTCCTGGGCTGGGTAGAGCCAACCAGCAGAACGACGTGCTGCAGTTTTATTGCTGAATTTGAGCTGAGGACATAAATATTGACACGCAAATGACCTTAAAATCAGCTACAACTGTGACCTAAGAGGAGAAAAACCACCCCAGAGCCCCAGCCATTAATCCCATTCACTATTTGTGCTCAGCAGTGCCCGCTATGGAATGAACACAACCCTCCGTTCCTTTTTGGAAGACGTAGAATCATAGAAACATTGAGGTTGGAAAAGACCTCTAAGCTCATCCAGTTCAGCCGTCAGCCCAAACCCACTGAGCCGACAGAACCGCGTCCCACAGAGCCACATCTGCACGCATTTCCAACCCCTCCAGGGATGGTGACTCCACCAGTTCCCTGGGCAGGGTACCGGCCTTTACAACTACAGAGACAGAAGGGAAGACAGGAGGGAGGATGGGAGGGAAAGAAGGGAAGGAAGGGAAGGAAGGACCAAAGATTTAAATCAGATTTTTGCTGGAAGACAGTGGATTCTTTTTTAAAAAAGAGAAAGGAAACTGTGCATTTGACATTCAGATGTGAGTTATTACTTCAGACATGACTCTGAAGCGCTGTAATGGTGGTTTTGGTTCCCATGGAACCATCTCCAGCCTCTGAGCTCACCTGACCGGCAAAAGACATTATTTACATGCGGGGTAATATAGGTGCTTGGGATTGTTTGCGGTGGTTTTGATGGGATGACCTGTCAACACCAGCAAAAGTCTGTCATTACCATATAAACGCTTGTTTGCGTTTGTTCGGCGTGTGTTTATTCATCTCCTTTTCCCCTCTCGCTGCCCGCGGCGAGGGCTGCACAACGGCAGGTAGGGCTGTGAGAAGACTCGCTTCAACATCGCAGAGCTGAAGTCGTCAGTCTTGGGTTCCTACCCGTGTCACTGGGAAAGGCTGGGGAGATGGAAAGGGAGGCTCTAAGCCGTGAAATCCCCACCGGCACAACTTGCAGACTCCGGAACGCGCTTGAGGAGCAGCATCTGCCTGGCTCCGAACCCCCAGCACAGCGAAACGCCCATTTTCTATGCCCGACGTCGCTTATAAACCCCAGCTTCCCCACCAGCCTTACCTGATGTTTCAAAAGGACTTTTAATGCTCATTTATCTTTCCAGGGGAAAAAAAATCCCGTTAATGCAGGCTTTGAATAAGTGCTACCCTGCTCTTTAAATGCTAAAGTTCACTAAAACTCCAGTGATTTATGTGCAGCTTTTGACTGCCAGCACCTGGCAGATGAAGAAACCTACTCAAGCTTCAGTCATAAACAGATAGCATACAATTTAATTTTAATGTGCTCGTTAGTCGTAGCACATTTCAGACATAATTGTGAACGCAACACAAAATTATAGCAAAAAGACAATTTTAATGCTGCTGTAGAAAAAAAGGTTATATGAAGAGTCATATAATGGTGCTTCATTGTCAACAACAAAACAGGGCACAGAGTGCATTACAGTGTCTGTGCTGTTTACATGCCAATATTTTATACATAGATTCTCATATGGTGTCAGCTGTCAGTTACTTCTGCAAATTAACTGCCAAAAATGGAGACGAACAGAATCACTTAGTGTGCTGGTAACCACGGGTTACCTTTCATATGCCTAAAGATAAAGCTGCAGTATGGAATCTTGGGAGAATAATTAGGCAGAACAAAACAGAAAGTTACCAATTGAAATAAAAAGGCATTCTACAATAGGAAATAACAACCAAGAGCGCTTATAAATAAGTAAAAGAGGTTATATCACAGAATGCCTCATAACTTTTTAAGCAAAGTATTACAGTACAAACATTTTAAAGGCTTTATCAATGTTTAGGAAATACAGTACAAGTTTTTTTTTTTTTTTCAAATAGATTTAACCCTTTGAGCACTGAGTTTATTTTGAATTTGCTCTTTTTATTTATTTTTTATTCTTTTTTTTTTTTTTTTTTTTTTTTTTTTTACTAATAAATACCTTTAAAAGTCATGTTGTGCAAAACAGTTAGAATGCATGCCAGGAATGCAGTCCGTGGCTTCTGTTTCTTCAGACGGTTTAATAAAAAAAACAAACAAATGATAGCAACACTAATAAATATGTATAATTTAAACATGAACCTCTATTAATATAGATGTACTGTATAGCAAAACAAAACAAAACATACTTCGCTTCAAGAATAATGTTTCTGAATACTTTATAAATGTTATCTGCGGTATCTTTCATCATACAATTTACAATGTTTGGATGTTCAAAGAAAAACCGTTAGGCCTAAAAAAATGAAATATACACTATATATAGGCACAGTTTATACCTGGGGCTCAGCAGGTACAAACCCCACCGTTGCTAAAAATGCTGGAGAAGAAGAAAATAGCATTAACCACAATCACATTTTCCATCAGAGATTTTGAAATCTATACAATATATACATCTATGTTTCAATGTGAAAATTATATCTTTAAATTTCAAGGTGTGAGCCACCTCTGCATAAATGGAGGTTCATATTCGTCATCGGAACTAAGCTGGTAAGGGTTTAAAAAAAAACCATAGCCATACATTTTTACCAAATTAATGCAAAAGTGCTTCAAAGTACTCAGAGGGCTAAAGATTACAGGGTGAGAAATACCAGCACACTTAGGTCACATGAAAAAAGTGCACCAGAATTAGTTATAAATGCTTAATTAAACTGTCTGTTAATGCATGCAGCTTGATGCATCAGAGGGATGCACAGCAACTAAATCCAATTTACACAAAGTTCCAAACACTTACCACTGCATTTTAACCTTCATATTTTACCAGTAACAACAGCTGATTATGCACCTCTATTTAAACACTGTACAGTTATACAAAACAGTTCAGCCCAGAGTGACTCTGGAGTTAAAATAAGAACCATGTGCCAAGAACTAAACAGTAGCTTTAAGGCGTCTTTGACAGTTTTCCTCAAAGCAAATTACAGTTATTTTAATCAAAAGCAAACGCTACTGCTTCTCTAACTCCAAAACATACAGAAGATGATCCTCTGGTGACTTCCCATGTGTTTTACTAAGATGAAGTTTAACAGCATGCTTGCTTGCAAAAGTCCTGTTACAAAGTTTGCACTGGTAAGAAGTTCCCATATCTTCCTCTGGAGAGGACGTCACCAGTTTTTCCGACGGTGACTTTGCTTGTGCTATCTGATTGTTAATCTGTTCACTGGACAGTTTGGACAAGTCTCTTAACCTGAAACCCAGATGCGATTCAAGATGACTGATGTAAGTTGAAGGAGTTCTGATCTGTGAAGCACAGTCATTACAAAAGAACACTGGGTGCCCAGTGTCCAAATTTTTAAGGAACTTAGTTCCCCCCGTCCTTCGGAGCTGGTATTTCACATTGGCTAGCCAGTGGCTAATTGTGGTCATTGAAAGTCCCGTAAACCTGGAAATGTGCATTCTTTCTTGGGGGCTCAAGTCCGACATGATGTATTTCCCCTCCGAAGTCTGCCGTAAACTCGCCGCAAACTGGGCCTGCAAGATGAGCAAGTGCTGAGGGTTCCAGTTAGACTGGCGTCCCTTCCTTTTCTGAGCTGGTGTACTCTCTTCTGGTTCCTCTATTGTGGTACCATCAATGTCAGATTTCTCAGATATGCTGGAAGGTGTGGAAGATTTTGATGTGTGACTTTCTGTCAGGTTCTTCAGCATGTCAGATATATCTGACAAGGCATTCTCGCGTAGCGGCGAGTTTGACATGAATGACACGACTGCAGATGTCTTTGCTGTTGTCACTGTAGATGAAGAAGATGCAGAAGATGTCGATGTGGATGACAAAAGCGCTGAACCCAAAGAGCAGCTTTTGTCACTCTTGCCTTTCGTCAAATCTATGGGTTGGTCATTGTTGACATGATAAAAATAACGGTCTAAGTGGTCTGGTTTTTTGGACGGTAGAGGTGGGGTGGCCACTGCAGCCTTTTCTGCCAAACTGTTGCTCATTTTAAAAAGCATGCTCATTGGATCCAAAGCGGGCAGAGACGGCTTTGCGGCCTTCCCGAGGTGAATATTCATGACAGATTGCAGTGCGCTTAATGGATTCACAAATGGCTGTTCGGGAGGGTGGTCGGTTATGATGGCTGTGCTGCTACTTAAAGAACTTACGATGGACTTAACAGGCTCTTTCCCATTTTCCACAGGTTCTACAGTCGGGCTATCCTTGCAACCATCTCTCTGAGGGACTGGGCTGTTCTGCTGGCTTTTAAAGCCACCGTCGTTGGAGGACTCCATCTTGAGGGGTTCACTGACTTCACTACTGCACGGTGAAGGCGTCGCACGCTTCACTGGAGAAAGCTTTCCTTCAGGCTCTTTCATTTTTTCCTCCACTTTAGCCACCTTCTCAGTGACTTTCTTTACCAACTCTTCCATGGCGTGAAAGTTTGTTTTTGGCACAGGTGAAGTCTGACTGCTTGGTGGAGACACCAAGGGCTGGTTTTTAGTTGGTGATACTAGTTCATTGTTTCCAAACATAGGTTTTAACGGTGTGCTCTTCCCAGATGAACCCAATGACAGCTTCATCATATTGGGCAGCTGATAGGCAGCATGAATGCTGGGGTAGCCGCCCCAGCTCGGCGTGCCGTTCTGGGCTTTGTTTATAGCTGATGTAACCGTGTTTTCTAAAGACTTCAATATATCTAATCCCCCCTTAGGGCTTTCTTCTAGGTCATTTTCAGTCAAGTAATGGTATTTTGAGGAGATATCATACTTCTCCTCATCTTCACTTGACTTTTCTTTGTCTTTCATTCTGTCGTCAGCTACGCCTCTCTCTTTATCTACTTCTTTTTTTATTTCAACGTTTAATTTAGGGGAAACACTAGAAGGTGTATTGGAAGGCGACGTGAATGTGGTGGCAGCCAGTGGCACAGACTGGACTTTCTCATCTACTAAGGACGTTATTGTTGGTGTTGCTGGGGTTTCTATAATTGGCTTCCCTTTCTTCATGGCAGAGTTGGTGACTTTAATAAAATGTCCCGTCACCATCATGTGAGCCGTGAGCTCCTGCAGAGTGTCATGCGAACTTCCGCACTCCATGCACTTCAGAATCTGAGATTTCCTCGCCTCGAAGTGCCAGGCGTAGCTGGCACCGTTCTGGTGACCGTAGCGGTTATTTGGCGTAATGTAAGGATTAGCGTTCTTTTGAAGTGCATCATTGGTATCAGAGATTGTTGCTTTTGGTGTCCCACCTGTGGAGTCTGGAGAACTTGGAAGTTCAAGCTCCAGTGACGGTTTCTTTCTAGTAGCTGGGATAATTTTTGCTGCTACAGGTGTAACAGGTTCCTTCAGAGGCACTTTTTGGTAGTGTTTTGTTTTGATCATATGAACACTCAAATCCTGAAGAGATTCAAATGAATGACCACAGTACATACACTTCAATACTTTCTGGGCATCTTCTTTCCCTTCCATTTCAAGCAAAGAACGTTTACGTGGTTTGGACCATCTTTTGGGGTTATTGTTATCAGTTTCATGGTTGTCATCTCGATAATGTCCCGTTTCGTTCATGTGCACTGTTAATTCTACTAACGTATCATAGGCTGCACTGCAGTCTTTACAGCGGAATTTACTGGCTCCAGTAAATATAGAGCCATAAAGCTTACTGCTCTGTCTGTACAATTGAACTGTGCTAAAAAGACTCGGTTCGGGAAGAATTCTGCTCTGAGAAACTTGCTGCAGCGTTTTAGCCATAGCAGTCTGGTGCCAGTCAAAGCTGCCACTTCCACAACTGCTACTGCTGCTGCTGCTACTGCTGCTGCTACCGTTGGTTTTTTCTGAAATCGGCTGGTGAAGGTTCAAATTGAGATTGGACCAGTAGGAATTGGAGAGGAAGTTATTGTACACGGCTTTCATTTGTTCTAAACTATCAGATACAGTAGAGTCTTCCAGTGGTATCGAAACCTCCTTGCTCTCTTCCTCATTTTTAATAGAGCTACTCTCGAAGTCTGCCATGCGGTCACTCGTCTCGCTGATATGTGACTCACTGTCCATTTCATGGCTAGAAAATTCAGCTGCTGGAGAGTTTTGGTAGCTTTGGCAGTTCTTACTGAAGTCTTTTTCTGGACATGCATATTTGGCTGAAGGCTCCCCATCAACTGCATTTTCATCAGGTTCCACATCTTCTTCCACCAGTGCTGCTGCTTTTAGCTCGTCTGAAACATAGGCTGTTGTAAAGAGAAGAAAATATAAGTTAGTTTCTGCTGATCATATGTTTGCCTAAGTGCTTTAGTCGAAGAAGTGTGCTTATTTGTAAAATTAAACAGTTAAAATTTAGTGTTTCTTCACAGCAAGAAAAAAATCTGCTCTTCAAACATAATTTGCCACCTTATTCTTCTCAAGGGGCAACAGCTTGAAATTAAAACTAAATTTGAAATTAATGAAGCACATTCTGGAGGTGGCATTCATTTCTAAAGTAATAAATTACTTGTATCAACCTCAGAGACAGCAGTTCCTGTCTGTCAATTAATATGTCTTATGCTTCTCCTACCCCTAATGCATTTCTTAACAGACAGATTCACAATTTAAATTAAGCAAGCATTTTTTTGCTCATTACAGTTCTGAGACTCAATCTTTAATAAATATAAAGCACAACAAACATTAAAAATTCCTACAAAGTAAAAAAAAATCCTCAGTTGAAATAATCAAAAAATGAGGTTTTTATAAAGTTAGCACTATTAGCAGCATCATATTTTAGAGGAGGAGATGGCAAAAGCAACCTTTTGAGACAACTCACTGAGAGCTATTTGAGGCTATTCATCGTGGGTGTAACAAATGCCCCATTCATATTTAAACATACCTTTCTCAAAAAGAAAGCCCGTGCAGAATTATGTCAGGAGCTAGTTCAAGAAAATTGGTATGCTGTACTCATTCTTGCTGTATAAATATATACAAGACCTTCCAGTGGACCTTACAAATGTCAAAGTGTTTGCTCTTTAGACTACTTTGTCAATATTTACTCAGCATAAGCTACATGGACACCCAACAGGGATCCTGTCTTTTTTTCCCTCCTCATGTAATGCAACTGGTGATGTAAATCTAAGATACTCTTCCTGAACAGGACAGTTGGGAACCGACAGTAAACACATTTTTTCCCATGGTTCTTCAAGGCACGTATTCTACATATACAAAGTCTACCCAAGTTTTTCCCTTCAGGCAAGAAAATTACAGAAACACCAAAAGAGGGATCATTAACCGATCACAATTAACTGTATAACGCACTGATTTGCAGCTAAACAAGAAAGCAAAGATGGAACATGTTTTTTTCTGTATTAAGTGGAATTTCAAATTTACTCTCACACACACTATTATAAAGTCGGAAAAAAACACATTTCCAGTAGACTCTGTGGTTGAAGACACGACTTTTGACCTTCTCTGGAGTAGTGCAGAGCAGGCAATGGTTAGCACCCTAAAAAGACCTACTTTAACTAATAGAGTGGAAAAGGTAGAGCAGCGGAGGAAGTATCACCTACGCAGTATTGAACCTTGCAAACATCTTCCAGCAAAAATATGTTTAAATATTATCAGAAAATCACAAGAGACAAAACAACTGTTAAAGAAACAATGAAATCAGGCACTTAGTTTCACCAGGAATATTTCTTCTTTCAGTTAGGAAATACAGAAGTATTCACTACTGTTCTTTCACACGGATGAACAGTAGCGAATCTTCCTCCAAGCATGTAAAGTTGTAATCTGAGCTTCAGAACAGAAGATAAACCTTTGGAAGCACAAACATATCACCTAAGAGCAACGCATTACTGTCATTAGATAGTTCAGCTCACATAATTTCAGTGCAGAAAATTTATGCAGCAAGAGTCCTATTTTTAACATTTGGGAGAACATTGTTTCATAGAATCAAAGGATTGTAGAATCATCTGGTTGGAAAAGACCTCCGAGATCATCGACTCCAACCGTTTCAAAGAATTCCGTTGAAAACTTTATTATGTTTCAAAGGTGTTGATACAAATACCAGAGTTTACCAACATGTATATGTGTCATAACGGAACAGAGCCGTGCTCTGGTGTCCTATTTTAAGCTTTTTCAAAAGATTTTTAAAGAATTCAAGAATCCTTGCTTTATGTTTATCACAGTCATTCGGCAATGAGTAAGGAACAGCACCAATCCTGCAAATAATTGCAATGAAACTACTACAGAGAACCTAACAAGGTGGACACCTTTCAATACTTTCATTCCCTTATGGATGGAATTGAATTGTTCAGGTTAGAAAAGATGTTTAAGGTCATCAAGTCCCGCCCTTACACTAGCCCTGCCAAGGCCACCACTAAACCATGTCCCTAAGACCACACCCACATGTCTTTCAAATCCCTCCAGGGATGGTGACTCAGCCACTTCTGGATGATACAGATTGGTTTTCATCTTAATTATTTGTTCCATCGTGTTTCTGAACTCTACCAAAAAACCTTTCACACGGGAGACCAAAGCAGTTCGAATTGCTCTTCAAAGCTGAAAACTTTTAACCGATTACTGATCATGTGTAAACAACTGGCCACAAACCACCTCTTTCTCAATGACACTGTATCCCAGTGACACGAATAAGGAAGGGTGGAAGGAAGAAATGACAGCATGAAACCTACCATTTGGAAGCAAATGCACCCTTTTTCTTTTCCACCTTGTGGAAACCTTTCTGTTTGCTTTTAAAACTCTCATTCTTTTGCCTCTGTTACGAAACTGAAGAATAATTCCCTTATTAATTGGTAAAGAAAATCCAAACTGACTGCATGAGCAAGATCTCACTCACGCCCGTGGGCTGAGACAAAGCGCTCTGTAAGTGTACCTGTCTTCTGCTCTCTTCGCCCACTGAGTGCCAGAGTGAGGGTGTGCCACCCATTCCCAGACCACAGCCTGTACCGAAGCCCTGGGCTCCATCCCTCACACCGTGAACAGTGCTCCTGGGGACCAGTGCTCACCAACACAAACCGGGGTCATAGAATCGAGCTCCTAATTAATGTGGGGTTTGTTAGATTTTTATTTCTCTTTCTGCTGAAATCTTCTGAATTTTGTTTGGACTGAAACACCTGCATTGTCACATCCACATTTTTTTAGAGAGTGACTTTTACGTTAGGGAAAACCTCCAGCATGCAGCTCATTTAAATGTAAATCTATTTACCTTTCATGCTTTCTTTGCCCTTTTCACCAACTATCAAGCGTATTTGCGTGTTAACCAGGAGCTGCCTTCTCTATAGCTGTTCTCCTTCCTAAGCTCAAGTTGTGAAGCCAAGTTGTGCCATCAGCCTTTGATCCAGAAATGCAGGAAATGAGGCACAAGAGACAGTATGGAATTTAACCCAGCAATCAGCAACTTCGATCAACTGACAGCTTGAACAACTCCTTCTGCTCTTTCTCTTGCACCAACGAGAGGAGGGATGAAACACAACATTTCCCCAGAATTCCTCTACCAAAGATTTATGCTAGAGATGAGGGTCCTCAAGGAAATATTTGGTGTAAGACTTAAAACACCATTCTCAACTGGAGCTGATGCCAGTAGCTTCTAATTCCTTATCCAAGGCAGTATAAGGCAACCCAACAAGCTGTGGACCAACCTGCGCTGGCAGACTTGGGGCATACTCAAAGGTTTGGTAACACCGCTAAAGGTGGGCTGGCGGTGAAAGGGCTCACAGCTCCCCGAGGCTTCGCCCCCAGAAGTCCCAAGCACAAGGCAAATGACACACTTCCTCCTCAGAAAACCCAATGAAATTGTTACCAGCATGTAGGATGGAAGAGGAGAGGGAGGGTTAAGGCCCAACTTCAGTCCCACACAAGCAGGGAGTATGGGATTCAGTGTGGGTACTCGTGGAAAGGAGCCAACCTGCAGCCAAGGGAATCTCTAATCCCTCCCTGCTCACGGGAGGGAGATGAGCCACAGGCTGGCTGAGTACAGATGGAGGCAACGGCTTCACTACAAGAAAAGAAAGACAAGGAGGGCTGTAGCAGAGAAATTTCTTGTTTGGTTAAGTACCTACAGGAAGAGCAAAGAGACTATGAAAGCGGAGAATAAAATCAGGAGGAGATGGCAAATTTTCTCACTGAGATTCACTGCCTGGTAGAGACTTGTCTTTAAGGAGCACCATCTCCAGCCTGTGGTTACTCAGCCATTTCTCTCTTAGTGAAAAAAAAGGCTCATGGTTCGATGTTTTTCCAGTGTAGAGTAAATGTTTGGAAGAGCAGGGCATCTGTAAAACTGTTCTTCGATGTCTCGACAGCAAAGTCTGAGGGAAAAAAGCAACCTTAAAGGCAATTCTGATGGCAGAAGTAGTTAATAAGAATGGAAATGAAGGAAATCAGGTGTTTCTGGGTTGTTTTTTTTGTTTTTCCAGGGAAAAATAAAAAATAAAAATTACAGTTCTTCAAAAAGTTTTCAGTTTACACCTCAAAGGGCAGCATAACCTCTGGGAAATCACCTGCAATTTGAGCAACAGTGTCACTGTGACACAGTATTTGAGAAAAAAATGGACAGGAGTTCTGTGGTGTGGCCCTCAATTTCTAGATAGGAGGATATCAAAGAGATTCAGAAACCTATTGAAGGTGCAGCCACGGAGAGGTTGAGAACAGACAGTTCCCTCATTAATATTTATTATAATTATCAACTAAACCGCTAGGTAATAATGAAATTAACACTTTTTATATCAAAACATAACAGTGAGCTGCGGTATAATGCAATTCATTTCTACACAAGGGGGAATTACCTTCATAAGTGAGCTATGGATCATTCCTTTGCCAGCAGAAATAAATTGTGATCCATCACTGCCCAAAATGATCTACATATTGTATACACTAATAAACTCGTCTACCCAGCTCTACACAGACACCAGAAACCTACTACACAAGATCAGGGAAATATCACTGCTCCACTCCGATCCTGCAGGCAGAAGTCCCCATGCAGCTCCAAAAGCCCTACTGATGTCCTGGGCCAACCGCAGCAACCCTCTGAGATGCCCACCAGCTCAAGAGCTACCGGCTCAGTCCCCAGCTGCTGGAGGTCTTCTCCAGCACAAAGGTGAAAAACACTGCACGGTTTTCCTCCCTTCCGCCCAGCAACACGGCCAGGCACTCACCTCCTAGAGTTTATTTGGAAACACACAACCATAACATCAAAGCCATATTTTACTGGTCTCCAAAAACCAATTAATTGCACAATTCTTCCTTTCTTTCTTTTTTTTTTCCAGAAAAATGCATCTGAGACCATATATTTTGGCTTGGATCTATCCAAATATTTCATTTTGATACTTTTGAAATGTCTTGTTTTAATTATGTTTTTTCACCAAGACTTTTTCTTTTCTCTTAATTAGCTTCCTGGGTTATATTTAAACAAGAATATAAGCTCTTTGCTTGAAAAAGTACCAAAACATTCAAATATTCTTCTCACATGAAAAAACACTTAACTACAAAATTTTATCAAAACCATGCAGTTCCTTGGAAATATTTTGGCTTTAACCGAATAGGTTTTTATTTTAAAAAATTACAACCAGATTTATTATTTACTTACGCATGGTTTGAAATCATCATGTAATACTAAGGGTCATTTCCCAAACCATCTGGTTTTGAGCGCATCTTGAAAAAAAAAAACGCTTCTCAACCTTTAAAAAACTGAATCCATATATATTTCTCACTCGAAGAGAAGTGCAGAAAGGGATTGGGAGCAGGAGTAGTTCTAAAGCAAACACCAGCCACGTAAGAAATAACTGGATTATTTTGTTTAAGACTTAAGAACCGGATGAAAAACCCCCGGACAGTCCCCGGTTGCAGTGGGACCACTCAAAGAGCTCAGCCTGAACATGAATCCAGAGGAAACCAACAGAGAAGCAGCAGCACGGACACGATTTGACTGTGCCAACGAACCTTATTCACAAAATTAATGAACACAGGCAAGAGAAAACCAGCTCGGTGGATGGAGTCAATCAAAGCCCTAATGCAAACGAAGGCATATAAAAGAGTTATATTAGTCTGTTAGAAAACTCCCACTCTGCGGGCCTTCCACTTACAGGAAGAAAGGCAAACATTTCACCCACAACATGAGCTATTTCTATACTGAGACTGGCTGATAATTCACACGGAACTGAAATTGTATCTAAGACTTCGCCGCTTGGCAGAGACGTTAGCATTTTCCTCATTAGGCGGCAGAAAGGGGAGGCAGGAGGGACAGCCCTGTTTACAAGAGTGGCAAATGACAACGCTGTCTCTAAACGGGCATGGCAATACTGATTACCCAGCACCTTGACAGGGACATTATTCCTGTTAGAAAGGTCAAAGGTTCTGTTTCATAGAGGCAGGACTGTCTATTATGGGAG
Source organism: Neomorphus geoffroyi (assembly GCA_033558235.1). Classification (NCBI taxonomy): domain Eukaryota; kingdom Metazoa; phylum Chordata; class Aves; order Cuculiformes; family Neomorphidae; genus Neomorphus; species Neomorphus geoffroyi. The sequence goes on along the minus strand of JAUMJM010000001.1, from coordinate 21,543,072 downwards.
AGAAATGTTATTTCCAAGTGGAGAGGTCAGCACTTCTCTCGCACATCGGCTGAAGTCGCTGGTCCTCGCATAGGAGCAGGATCCTGCTGCAAGGCTAATTATTCTGCCCACTGGCAAGGTCAAGAATATTAATTTTGAACATGTTAATTCGATGTGATGTGCATGATTAATGCTTGTTTAGCTGGATTTTTCTGTATGTTGGTAAATCTGCAGCCTTTTCATGCCAATAAGAGCGCAGTATGACGTTACTGGGAGTCAGCATGGAAGGGTGTGACACAACCTACCACGCTAATGGGTGGTTATCATTAGGCACTGGAAACTTTGAAGTGTCCTTGTGTTTGTTCCTTCATGAAAATACTGCAGCCGTCAGCCCCAGCGAACTCAGAAACAGGCTGGAGGAAGCCAGCCAGCTGCTCTAACCCAGCATCCTGGGCTGGCATTACATCTGGAACGACTTCAGAGAGCTCAAATCAACAGCAAGTGCTAAGAGTTGAGAATTACATGGACAAGAACACACAGTGAAGAGACAATAACAAGAAACGAGTTTATATGTCATTAAAGGGCGGGCCATCTAAGTGCAGAACAAAGCAAGTCTACAGCAGGCACCTCTGCCTCATGTCACTGTATTCCAGCCTCCCCTGGGTTTTGTGTAGTCTGAAAGAGGGCACAGGATTCAGGTCTCCTGTTCACTTTACACTGCTGTATGAAAAGCATCATGCAGGCTGCCTACAAATGAAGAGAGAAAACGTTCAAAAATTGTTACTAATTCTGGTAAGGGAGGGGTTTTTCTGTTTCTGAAACCAAATATTGTTGAGATGCTTGTTAAATGAGAGATTTCTATGCAAAGATCACCTTTCTGTATTATCTTCTTTATTAAAAATACACCTGAAAACCCAGGATGACACAGATTTAAATGATGGCTTAGAAACAGCTTGGCACTACTGGACAGCATCACTCTACTGAGGTGTTCAAAAGCTTCGACAAGTGTTTTATTCTTCACAGCAACCCTGTGGAAGAGAGATTCTTATCCATAGCTTATAGCTGCAAATCTGGAAATCCCAAGAAGTTAAAAATTACTTGGCTAGTGCCAGAGAAGACAACAAGCAAAGGAGCCTGTAATTCCTGTAGGTTAATATCTATAATTCAGCTGTTTACTCAAAACATGAGAAGATGGCTTAAGTTTGTGTTTCTGTTCCTATGTTTCCTCACAGTGTGTTTCTGTGAGTACAATCTATGTGTATAATTGAAAATAATTGCCAGTTTTCAGCTTAAACAATTATTAAGGATGAAATACCCAGTGAAATACCCACAGGTGCACGTATTGTGCACAGCCCAGAGTCTGTGGTTACAAATCTCCTCTGAGCCAAGCTGCTGGGATCCAACAACTGCTGAATCCGCAGACTGCCAGCAAACTTGTTTTCACAATGGGGAAAATGGGAAAGGTTTTTGAAGCATTGTCACAACTCTCCTCCAAAGAGCTTTCTGCTCGTAGCGCAGAGCAGGACTTCAGGTACGCTGGGAACGTCCGTTCTACCAGAACCGCGCTGGAGATGCAACATGATGGATCATGCCCCTCTCCTCCGAAGCTGCGCTCTTCCTTGATTGCTGCCTGGGGCCTAAACTGAATTCAACCTGCTGAGCAGGGTTTTTCTAAAATCTGCTCAAATTATCCACCCGTGAAACGTAACACCACTTCTTCCTAATGTGGAGCGGAGCACACAATCCTATCGCACTGCAGAGTGCTGTTCCATGGGCAGGGTCGCGTGAGGATACGTCTGAGACCTGCCTCACTTGAAGAGTTCATCTGCAACCTTCTGCAAGAAGTTTTTGAGAAGAAGGGAACTGAAGATTAAAACACTTGAAGTGATGCCCAAGGTCCAAGTTACTCCCATTTATAATGAACAAAACAGTACAGATTTTTAAAGAGACTTGCTCACAAAAAACTTGCCTTCAGATGTCATTATTGTACAGTTAGAAGTGAACGACAGGCTTACGGTAACAGTTTAGAGACCACGCGAGGTCAGGAAAACAGATTTTTGGTTGTTTGCCCTAAATTGGCAGCCACACACACACAACACGAGGGACTGCCCAGGGTACCACAGCCGTAGAGAACTGGGGAACAGCTTGTGTCCCACCGTGTGTGCCCACAGTTGGCTACTAGAAGCAATGCAGGATCAACGTAATCACACGAAAGGGCTGAGAAACATCATGGACTCCCATGAGGACAGAAGGACCATCCCTGCTATTGTATTTTGAGGAACCAATCTCCTCCGCTCTTCGCGCTCTGGGGGAGCAGAGATTTTAACAGCCGCTATGAGCATAACCCTGGGATTTCTGGCTGAAAAGCCTTCTTGGCCTTTGCTGTCACCACACAACCACCATCAGGATTGGATCACGTAGGCAAATGAGTGACAGGGACCGTGAGCAGCCACTGGGCTGCTCAGATTGGTCAGTTCAGAGTCTTGGAGTTCCTGTTTCATCAACATTCATGTACTGCCTTCCTCCAACTCTCCTCCCCACCCCTCTGCGTTCCCGGGGAAGGGATGCCCTTCCTCCAAGTGCACCGAAGTTACAAATAAACAGCTTTCATGGGAGCATAAAGTTCCTTGCTGTCTGTTGGGAGGTTATGGAGCAGCCAACCAGACACCAAGGGGAACCACAGTATCACAGTATCATAAGGTTGGAAAAGACCACCAGCCATTCAAGAACCAGGCACAAACTGTTGAAATAAACAACTCACAAGCAGTCCCACTGTCTGAAAACGTTCATATAAACTTCAGAAATACAATTAGTATGTGCATTAGTAACAGCAAAAGAACACCTACATTTGCTGTGTAAGTTATTCATCACAAATAAACGTGATCCACTCTAACAGAGAACTGTTTTTTCCTTGGTTTCCAAGGCAGTTGCTTGGTGTGATGTACCACACACTTGTTATAACGAGTTTCCTGCTCCGTGCTAGCACACACTACAGAGGAAAATAAATGTTCACAACCAGAGAAAACAGCATCATGTTGTGCTTTGGCCCTAATTTTGATTTGGGAGGAATTCCTCTAAGCACAGAATTACCAGTTCCTCAAGTGGACAGAAATATTTACCAAAACACCCAAAGAATAAAAATATTTGGATTAAAACAAAAAAATGGAGGTCGCTATCAACAAAGTAGTAACAGCAAGTCAAATCCTCTGTATGAATTGGTACTAAAACACAACGGCACAAGCTCTGCTTGATACCAGCGTTTGGGTGGCATCTTTTAATCACTGAAAAGCACACAGGGCATTCAGCAAACGAACACAAGATTCACAGCCAACTCCAGGACAAGCAGGCATGAGCATAAAAGTTCTCAATATGGCTCTAATAGCTCTTAATTATTATAATCCTTCACTGAGCAAACAGATGTTGTAAGGGAATTTTAGTTTCTGCAAATGCAGTAATCAAACCATTCTGCTTCTGCCCTGCCTCTTTTCAGTGAATGCTTTGTATACTGGGGTGGAAACAGCAAATGCGATGACAAAATGACCACTGAATTGTCCCAGAAATGTGTACCTGAACAAAACTGATGTTGTCATTTCTCTTTATCCACATTTCTCAGAGTCTTCTGATTCTGGTTTAGCATTTTTTAGACTACGACAAAAATCTTACACCTTCCCACACTGTTGGTTGTTCCTAATATGTCCACATCTTCCGAGTTTTACAGCAACCACAACACTGGTTTTGTACGTATTCCAGTTTAACCACACAAATATTAACACACTTCTCTGGAGCTGCAGCCTTCACTGTGAAGCTTTAAAAATCAAGTTTTCACCTAAAACGTGTCAATACATTAGAGCGAGTCATTCTGCTTGGAGGGTTATCTGTAGACCGTCATGACTACTCAAAACATTCAAAACGTGCCAAAAGACCTGCACCCGGATCCTTCATTTTCCTTGCGAACTGGAAATCCCCACTTTCCCCAGTAGTTTCAACAGCTATTTTGGTTACAGTGCCTCCTTTCAATAAACTCCACACAACAGTATGACTGCTATAGTAGAAATCCAAATGATTTCAACCACAATTTCAGCTGTTGTGAAGCTGGGCTGATAATGAAGTTTCTCCATGAAAAAAGGAGTTCACTGTGGGCCAACAAACTCTGAGTCCTTTCACAGTTTTTATTCAGCCCTCCTTTAAGAAAAACAACTGTTGACTGCAATATGAATTTTAGGAATTGGGAAGCAGAGCTTCTGAGGGTTGATTCTATGAGATGGCCCCACCTTGGTTTGTACAGAAAGCAAAAAGAAGCACTGAATATTCATTTCACTCATTTGCTAACTATACTAACATGCGCTTTTGTAAGCGAGTCTCTATCCGGCCCTCGCTATTGAACTGAAGAGTATTTGAATAGGTGGGGTTTACTCTATTACCACACTACGATAATGTGCTGGAAACAAATGGTTCACTGCTTCCTGAGTAGAAAATTTGCTGTGAAACCCTGAGAACCAGGCTATAAGGGGGAGGGGATTAAAATGTCGCTTCAGAGCCACCAACCAAACTCTTGTCATTTTTAAAAGATGTTCCTGTGGCACAATATGAATAGTTTATAGCCACGATTGTGAACATTCAATGTCATATATGAGAAGACACTTGTCAAGAGCCTTTCCCTTACAAGCACCCTCATCATGACCCGTGTTAATGAAGTTAATTGAATTTAAGATCAATAATGGTTAATTATTGCAATTTGACATTCTGAGATAAATGGCTTTAAGACAGAGAAATGTGTGTGTATGTGAATTCTCTCCAAAGAAGGTGAACACATTACAGCCTAAGAGGGATCACACAGTCCTTCCATTGATCCTGGTACAATCTGATCGACCTAATCCTCTGATGAATGTGGGCTTTTCACAGCTACAAGTAAATGTTCTACAAGACTACTCTAACCCTTGTCACTGACCAAATCTATATGAGCTGTACACTAGAAATCTATTGAGATAGATTAAAGAACTGCTGTAGAAACAAGAGATGCTTCAATAAAGATGAAGGTTTATTATATTGACTATTAATGTTACACGCAGTATGTAATTACGAATGCTTATGGATCATAAGAGTTTAATTTTGGTCAGTTAGGTGTAAATGATCATAGCTGAACAATGGTATTAAATTAAAAAAAAAAACAGATTAAAAAAAAATCCAACCATTGCGTTGAATTTGATGACTCACAGGCAAACGTTCAATAAGAAAGTGATTTTAACATCATCCTTGAAATGCGCAAGATGATGCTCACAGACAGGTATTTAGTTCAGAAAGTCACTCGTCAACCTACTTCATTTAGGGGGGTTTTAAGTTTACTTTCACAACAGTTCCTCAACAGGAAGACATTTTTTCCAGCGTGTTAGTAATGATATTCTTACACGCATACCGAACAAGTTAAATGACCACTTACAAGATTTATAATGACAAAGTAAATGTCAAGGAAAAAGTATTACTGATTGCAGAGCACTGACAATAAAAAGCCGCTGAAGAGTTCTGTCAAAATGTAAGATTATGCAAAAACACTATTGAGAACACTGCTAATCATCTCCTCTTGTCAATTATTTGA